>SJYW01052170.1:386293-436102 GCA_006410735.1 Raphicerus campestris
CTCTCAAGAGTCTTCTCCAACACCACAAGTTCAAAAGCATCAATTCTTAGGTGCTCAGCTTTCTTTATAGTCCAACTCTCACATCCATACATGACTACTGGAAGAATCAAAGTTTTGACTAGATGGACCTTTGTTGGCAAAGTAATGTCTCTGCTTTTTAATATGCTGTCTAGGTTGGTCATAGCTTTTCTTCCAAGGAACAAGCGTCTTTTAATTTCATGGCTGCAGTCACCATCTGCAGTGATTTTGGAGCGCCTAAATTAAAGTCTGTCACTGCTTCTAATGATTAGGTGACAAAATTTGGATTTAAACTTATAGATTATTTAATGTTGAATATGTGTGTCTGCTAAGTCACTTCAGTCATGTTTAACTCTTTGTGATCGTATAGAGTTGCCAAGCTTCTCTGTCCATGGGATTTTCCAGGCAAGAATACTGTAGTCGGTTGTAGTGTCCTTATGCAGCGGACCTTCCTAACCCAGGGATTCGAACTGTGACTTTAGTCTCCTGCATTGTCATATGGGTTCTATGTCACTAGTGCCACTTGAGAAGTCCCAAGAAGATGCATGTCAATACAAACAGTGAGTTTGTATAATTGACCACTCCTCACTGGCAGATGTTACCTTCACAAGGCCAGCTAGAACAAAGGTATCTTTTCATTAATGTATTCTTAAACTCTCATTTTCATTGAAATTCCTATAAATATATCCTTTGCAGTTTTTTTTTTTCAATAGTTTGTGCTGTAATTTTCAGATCCCCTAAGCTACCTGCCTTTAGTTCACATCAGCACTTGTAGTCTCATTCGTTTCTCTTGCATTTTTAGGTGAAATGCACAGATTAAAATTTAGTGATACATTGATTTTTGCAATATAAAGCTTTTTCTGCTGCACAGTCTACCCATAGCCCTAATAGGAATACCACCCATCGTTTTTTTTTTCCCTACAAATTTAGAGTCCCAGCTCATACTCTGAGATATTTACATTAGGTAGTGAATAAAGTAGGAGTGGGGAGCAAACAACCTGTATGCCCTGGTACTTCATCAAGCTGACTTAGTCTCAGCCTCACAAATCATTGAGGAAAACTAAGCAACTGGATGGAAAATTATCTTCACATCATTAATTCCACAGTCTTAAATACATCTGTTATCAATCTGCTCCTTTAGTTATAGAAATCCCTCATCTGCTAACAAAAGCAAGCTCTTCTGGTTCTCCCCACTTTCCTCTCTCTTCTCTAAGAACTTTATTCCTTTGTTTATCTCTCTCTCAGGAATCAGGAATCTCTCTTTCTTACACTAAATCTTCCCATTTACCAGTTTCAAGTAATTGTACCTATCTGTATCTACTGGTTCAGAATAAGGGTTTGATTTTTCTTTTATGACTTTTCACATTTGTGGTCTGTTGTTCCCAGCTACAACGGTGAGACACAAAGGGAGGCTACGCATCTGCCATTCATATTAGGATTATTTGTAAACTGAATCCTCATAGGGACACTGGTTTGATAGCTTTTGCAGCTGAGGTCTAGTAAATATTGCAGCACACTTTAGTGGCCCCGTCTCTGGAGCTTTTATAAAAAGATTAAATGCCTAACTTGAGTTGTGAATGCCTTTTCTCCAGACGAGAGGGAATATATGCCAGCTAGTCACACTAGCCAGTGCTAATGACATTTGAATGTATTGCTTTAAGACTCGACAAAAGACTAGTTTTTTTTCCTCCCTTTAAGGTGGCATATCATACTTTTTCACTATCTCTGTCAGACTGACATGCACCAATTCCCTATCTCTATACAAGTATTGAGTATATCAAAACAATAAACATGAAATTAAGTATGAAATACAGCCATAAAAATAAAAAGAATCCCTCAAGTTGAAAGTTGGTATTTGGAAAGTTTTACTTAGGAAACTTTACTGGTAGTCTCAAATTTGTGATGATAATTTTCCAAAATTTAGTTTTATTGTCGCTGATGTCATTTCCTCATATGCATTTTGTTTGTAATTTATTATGGTATATTTAAAATACATATAAAATTATAGAATGATAATGAACCTCCTTGTATAAGAAGTGGCCAACTCTTGGTCCATCTTTTGTCCTCTCCACCCCTCCCCTCCGACTCCAAATCCTCAACTGAATTACTTTGGAAATTGCAAGCATCATATAATCTAACCTGAATTATTTTAGTATGCTTCCAAAAATGAAAACAAACAAACTTAAATGTACACAGAACCTTTTCACACTTTACAAATCAACATATCTTTATTTAAATTTGTTATTATTCTAAACATCTTGGTTATCTAATAAAATGTTCAATAGTTGATTTGTTCAAATTATGACCCAAATTTCACACACTGAATTTATTAAATGTCTCTTAAACTTTCATCTCCAGTTTCTTGATAAATGAGTAGCGAATTGTTTAAAGTAAACAACCATCACCCGAGAAATAGAATATCAACTGGAAACAAGAATCATCCTTTCATCATCCTTTTAAGTCTTCCTCTAAAAAGTAAGACTTTCTGTTTTGATTTCTACCACAGTAGATAAATTCTGCACATCTAAACAATTTCTGTAAGGTGTATTTCAAGGAGAGAACCACTGTGTAATAGCATATGTATGTATTAAAGTTTAATATATATTGCCAAGGATTTTTCCAAAGTGGTTGTAACAAATTGTATTGCCAGGAGCAGTACATGAAACATTCAGTTTCTCCATAGGCTCAACAATACTTGATTTTTACTACTCTAAAAATTTGTCCTTCTAGTGGGAGAAGGCAACAGCAACCCACTCCAGTACTCTTGCCTGGAAAATCCCATGGACAGAGGAGCCTGGTAGGCTGCAGTCCATGGGGTCGCAAGGAGTCAGACACGACTGAGCACTTCACTTTCTCTTTTCACTTTCATGCATTGGAGAAGGAACTGGCAACCCGCTCCAGTGTTCTTGCCTGGAGAATCCCGACACAACTGAAGCGGCTTACAGCGACAGCAGCAGGGGGTAAGAGTGCCACTTGTGGTTTAATGTATATCTCTCTAATCCCTGCTGCCGCTGCTAAGTCACTTCAGTTGTGTCCGACGCTGTGCGACCCCAGAGACGGCAGCCCCCCAGGATTCCCTGTCCCTGGGAATCGCTAATGATCTCTGATAAAGTTCGCCGTTTAGATATTCTCCTGCCCTGTTAGTCTTTTGCATATTTGCTTAGTTTGAAGCTTTCATTGGCCATGTGTATTGCAGAAGACTACTCCCACACTGTGCTTGCTTTTTCATTCTTGGAGGGATCTTTTTTGACTAACAGAGAAATGTATAATTTAAATAGTCCAAATTACTGATGCGTTTCTTACTGCAAATAAATTTTGCATCATGTTTAAATGAACTTTTCTCTCCTTAAGAAAGTACTCATCATTATTTTCTGGAAGATTAATTTTATAATCTTTCATGTTTAAAGCATCATCTAGAACTTATTTAATATGGCACAAAGTATAATCTAAGCTTTAATTTTATACATATGAATATTTAATTAAATCAGGACTAGGTGAAAATAATTGTCTCTGCTCTGTAGCATCAGTTTATACACAAATGAGTTGACTATTTGTGTGTTTTATTTCAGGATTCTATATTTTGTGTTGGTCTTTCTGCCCCTCCTTTTATTATTACAGCACATTTTTACCTGGTGTCATTTCACAATAGCACTAGATTTGTGCTATGTGGTTTCTCCAACTGTGACTTTTCAAAAGTTTCCTTGGCCCTACTTGGCTTTTTTTCTTTTCAACATGTACATTAGAATTATACTGTCATTTTCACTAAAATAACCCATAACATTATCAACAATATCTTGATGGGATCACACTGAATCTATATATTCATACAGAAAGAAGTGATAGCTTTAAACACTGTTTCTTTAAATACATGAGCATGGTTTATTCCCTACTTAGATTCAGATTTTCTTTAATCTCAACAATATAAAAAGTTTCTTTTTAGAGTTTTAGAATATACTCAANACAATATCTTGATGGGATCACACTGAATCTATATATTCATACAGAAAGAAGTGATAGCTTTAAACACTGTTTCTTTAAATACATGAGCATGGTTTATTCCCTACTTAGATTCAGATTTTCTTTAATCTCAACAATATAAAAAGTTTCTTTTTAGAGTTTTAGAATGTACTCGATTAGTTATTATCTATCATTGTGGCAAACTATTTCATGAAAATCAACGATGGTTGAACATCCTTATTTCTTTTATGATCTCACAAAGATAGCTTTCAGATATCTCACAAAGATAGCCTATTCAGGCTGTCCTGATACTTGCTCTAAGTTCTTTTTAGATTTTTAAAAACAGACTAATTTCCTTTATATTATTGGTTAGATTAAAGTTTTTAAAATCATAAATAGAAACTGATTATTTAGCAAATAATTCTTAAGTAATCAGAAACATGATAATCATGATATAATCATTGTTGTCTTCTGTTTAGTTAATTCTATTATTACAATGCAATATTATAATTATAAATATTAAATAAATTAAGCCTTCCTAAATAAAATATAATTTCATCAAGATGTATTATGTATTTGATGTTTTCCTGAATTCAGATTGTTTATTTTGAGCTTAGGATGCTTTCTTAGTTTTGTTTATGATCACAAGGCATGCTTGCTACAATCTTTGTTATATTGTTTTCCAATTGCTATCTTTAGGATTTAAGGTGAGATTTATGCTGGGAGTGTTCTTTCATATCCCAAGATGTGGAAACAATCTATATTTCTGTCATTGAATAAATGGATAAAGAAAATGCAAATTTTATATACACACATATACAGAATATTATTCACACTTAAAAAGTAGGAAATCCAGTAATATGTGACAACATGAGTGAACAAGGAAGATATTATACTAAGCAAAAGAAGCTAGTTATGGAAGAAAAAACACTGTATGATTCTAGTCATATATAGTATCTAATATAGTCAAATTTATAGACACAGAGAGTAAGTGGTAATTGTCAAGGTCTGGGATAAGTGGGATGTGAGTGTTGCTACAGAGTGGGTATAAAGTTTCAGTTATGTAAGATGAATACATTCTAGAGATCTCCTACACAATGGCAAATAGATGGGGAAACAGTGGAAACAGTGACAGACTTTATTTTTTTTTGCTCCAAAATCACTGCAGATGGTGACTGTAGCCATGAAATAAAAAGACACTTACTCCTTGGAAGAAAAGTTATGACCAACCTAGACAGCATATTAAAAAGCAGTATTACTTTGCCACCAAAGTCCATCTAGTCAAGGCTATGGTTTTTCCAGTAGTCATGTATGGATGTGACAGTTGGACTATAAAGAAAGTTAGGGCCAAAGAATTGATGCTTTTGAACTGTGGTGTTGGAGAAGACTCTTGAAGTCCCTTGGACTGCAAGGAGATCCAACCAGTCCATCCTAAAGGAAATCGGTCCTGAATGTTCATTAGAAGGACCGATGCTGAAGCTGAAACTTCAATACTTTGGCCACCTGATAAAAAGAACTGACTCATTTGAAAAGACCTTGATGCTAGGAAAGACTGAATGCAGGAGGAGAAGGGGACAACAGAGGATGAGATGGTTGGATGGCATCACTGATTCAATGGACATGGGTTTGGGTGGACTCCGGGAGTTGGTTATGGACAGGGAGGCCTGGTGTGCTGCGGTTCATGGGGGTGGCAAAGAGTCGGACATGATTAAGCAACTGAACTAAACTGACACAATGTTTTGCATATAATGAACAGATATTTAAATGTACAATACAGTGTGGTTAAGATGGTAGATCTCATATTGTATTTTTATACCACAGTAAAGAAGTTGGCACAGACAGTGCAAATCCAGATACTGACAAACATATACACTTACACATGTAAAACTGGTGAACTCAGACTAAGATCATTGATTGTATTATTGTCAATTTAAATTGTTAACTGAGATAATTTTGCTCTATGGATTTAAATATTCTAATATCAGAATGTGTTCACCACAGATTTCAAAATTATATATATGTAGGTAGGTATCCACGTATTCACCTCTGTGTGTGTGTAGCTGTGTATCATTCAACTGCTCCTTTATCTGGGCATTCTACATATATCACTTAGGCAATGAGCTAGAAGCATAGTTATGATTATGACCACTCTTAGATTTGTGAAACTTTTAGTCTTTTACTAGTTGAAACTCAATTTAAAATTTCTGGCTTTAGGGTAATTATTTCTTAAACTGATCTAACAAGATTTTTGCTGAAGGGTAGGGTAGTAAGATACTAGGAGTGAGAGGATGAAGAATTTGCCCATATAAAATTAGGCTAGATTTTAGCCAAATGGACCTAGCATAATTATAGCTAAAATTGCATTAATAGGCCAAGGTCAGAAGTCAAAGGTGAGGTCTAGTCAAAAATTAGAGACTCAAAGGTTTCTAACTAAAAGGGTGTATTTGTCAACTCTGAGATGGACATTCTTGTGCCAGGTTTATTAGGGAGAGCTTTTGTAACCAATACCTGTGACGAGGAAGAAGCAGAATTGGGAAAAGAAAGAAGGAACCATCACAAGTGAGACTCAGCTCTTCACTTGCAGAGCTTTGAAGGCCTGCATTTGCATGTAGAATTTTCCTGAATATGGAATGTAGGGGCCAAGCCTTTATACTCTCCCCTCTCCCAGTATTGGATTCAGGCTTTCCTGAGAAGGACGTGATCTGGGTAAGGCAGATCTCTTCATTGGATGTCACATGGGCTGTAAACCCACAGAACTCTTAGTATCTGGTCAAAACCATCCTTAGTCCAGGGAGATTAGGGGAACAAAAACAGTATTTGTTGCAGCTAAGATCTCTGGTGCTCCATTTCCTTCCTTCCTCGGGATTGTGAATTGAAAACAGAGAAACGGAGAGAGCAACCTCTCTTCTGATGACTGGGATACCATCAGTTTGAAATGTGAGCTTCAAGGAAGATAGGGCTCTTATCTTGTTGCTGTTATTTAGTCACTGAGTCACATCAGACTCATTGTGACCCCGTGGACTCTAGCCCACCAGCCTTCTCTGTCCATGGGATTTCGCAGGCAAGAATGCAAGAGTAGGCTGTCATTTTCTTCTCCAGGGGATCTTCCCAACCCAGGGATCAAACCCATATGTCCCACTTGGCAGGCAGATTCTTTACTACTGAGCCACCAGGGAAGCCAGTTTTCAATGGTTATTAAAAAAATTTTTTTTTCTTTCTCCTCTACCTTTGTTGGTAGGTTTTGAGGATTTTTTAAAAAATTCTTTCTTCAACAGTACACAGCTTTCAGAATATTTTGTTTACTGTAGATTATATAAGTAATTATATCATTATTATTATTATTTCTGCTAAATCTCACTTTGAGAGAAATTTGACTTTTCTGACTTTTTAATTTTTAAGTATTGATTCTAGTACTTAAAACTGCTGAATATATATTTACTGAATAAGTAAATACATGTATTTCTTCTGAGAAGTTCAGAGATANTATCATTATTATTATTATTTCTGCTAAATCTCACTTTGAGAGAAATTTGACTTTTCTGACTTTTTAATTTTTAAGTATTGATTCTAGTACTTAAAACTGCTGAATATATATTTACTGAATAAGTAAATACATGTATTTCTTCTGAGAAGTTCAGAGATACAGGGGTATCAATCTTTGCTCCGTATCTTCAGGCTAGAAAATTGACAAGTGGTAGTGAAATATCTAGTAAATTAATCACTAGAAATATAATAAACTATTGGGCATTAAAACACATTGATGCTATGCAAATAGATATATAGTCACCTTAATATCAACAAATCAAAAACTTAAACTGAGTAGGTACATGTGAACTAAAGCAGATATCAGCTCTTGTGAATCTCAATGTTTTAGGTCCCCACAGATTGGATTTATGTATTCTTCAAACGTGTAAAATGTACAAATAAATTAATTTTGCATAATCATTTAAGCTAATGTTTTTAAATATAGTACATGGATTATGATTTAATGATTCATAAGAAAACATTTTCATATTTTTCCTCAGAGCCAATAATCATATCAACTTATTAATGCAGCTAAAAGTGAGAAGCACATGGACTTTTTCTATATTTAAATTTTTATTTAAAACCATTATAAATTTTATGCATTTACATTATCTATTATATTTCTAAATAATATTTTATAAAGTATAGTAATTTTATAATAGTATATTAGTTTCAGATGTATCCATTTAAAGTTATTACAAAATAATGGCTATATTTTGCAGTACAGTATGTCTTTGATGCTAATTTACTCTCTATATAGTAGTTTATATCTCTTATTTCCATAACCCTATCTTTCTCCTACCCTCTTCTCTCTTCCCACTGTTAACCACGAGTCTGTTCTTTATATCTGTGACTGTTTCTATTTTATTCTTTTTATTCATTTGTTTCCGTTTTTAGATTCTAGACATAAATAACACAAGAATTTTTATGTGACTTAGTAAACCTGATATGCTCTAGACATTACTTTGCCAACAAAGGTCTGTCTAGTCAAGGCTATGGTTTCTCCTGTGGTCATGTATGGATGTGAAAGTTGGACTGTGAGGAAAGCTGAATGGCAAAGAATTGATGCTTTTGAACTGTGGAGTTGGAGAAGACTCTTGAGAGTCCCTTGGACTGCAAGGACATCCAACCAGTCCATTCTAAAGGAGATCAGTCCTGGAATTTCTTTGGAAGGAATGATGCTAAAGCTGAAACTCCAGTACTTTGGCCACCTCATGCGAAGAGTTGACTCATTGGAAAAGACTCTGATGCTGGGTGGGATTGGGGGCAGGAGAAGAAGGGGATGACAGAGGATGAGATGGCNCAGAATGGGAAAGACTAGAGATCTCTTCAAGAAAATTAGAGATACCAAGGGAACATTTCATGCAGAGATGGGCTCAATACAGGTCAGAAATGGTCTGGACCTAACAGAAGCAGAATATATTAAGAAGTGGCAAGAATACACAGAAGAACTCTACAAAAAAGATCTTCTTCACTACCCGCGTTGTCATAAATGGTCTTTATTGTGATGTGCTCTCTTATATCCACTTTAAAGAGGGTGTTTTTAGTCATGAATGGTTGTTGAATTTTGTGTAATGCTTTTCCTGCATGTATCTATTGAGATGATTATAAGATTTTTATCCTTCCTTTTGTTAACATGCTGTATTACATTTCTTGTGAGTGTTAAACCATCCTGGCCTCCCTAAATCAATTCCACTTGCTCATGGTGTATATTTTTATATATCATTGACTTCAGTTTGGTAACATTTTATTGAGAATTTTTGCATCTATATTTGTCAGAAGTATTGACCTATAATTTTCTTTCTTTGCAGTATCTTTGTCTGGTTTTGATATCAGGGTAATGGCACTCTCAGAATAATTTGGGAGTGTTTCATCTTATGTTTTTTGAATATGTTGAGAGTTAAGGTAGAAGCTCTTTTTATATGTGAAGTAGAATTTCTCTGTGAAGCTATCCAGCCCTGCACTTTGGCTTATTGAGATCTTTTTTTATTACATATTCAATTTCATTATTAATGATTAGTCTATTCAAATTGTCTATTTCTTTCTGATTCAGTATTAGAAAGTTGTACCTTTCTAGAAATTTGTCCATTTCTTCTAAGTTGTCCAATATGGCAGCATATAATTGTAGCATTCTCTTATGATTTTTTTATTTCTCTGTGATACTGTTTGTTTCTCCTCTTTCACTTCTTGTTTTGTTTATTTGGGTCCTTTCTCTTTTTATCTTTATGAGCCTGGCTAAAGGCTTATCAATTTTAACTGTTCAGAAAACGAGCTCTTCATTTTATTAATCTTTTCTATTTTTTTTGTCTCCATTTTATTTAATTTTCTCCATGATCTTTATTATTTCCTTCTTTCTCCTGACTCAGGGCTTTTGTTGTTGTTGTTGTTGTTTAATTCAATTAGGTGGTCGTTTCAGTTGTTTATTTGAGATTTTTCGTATTTCTCTGAGTGGGCCTGTATTTCTTTAAACTTCTCTCTTAGAACTGCTTTTGGTCTTTCCATAAATTTTAAAAAGTTATGTATCCATTTTAATTTGTCTCAATGTATTTTANAATTCAATTAGGTGGTCGTTTCAGTTGTTTATTTGAGATTTTTCGTATTTCTCTGAGTGGGCCTGTATTTCTTTAAACTTCTCTCTTAGAACTGCTTTTGGTCTTTCCATAAATTTTAAAAAGTTATGTATCCATTTTAATTTGTCTCAATGTATTTTATGATTTCTTCTTTATTTCTTCATTGACCCACTTTTTTTTGTAAGGAGCATGTTATTTATTATCCAAGTGTTTGTGCTTTCTCCACATGCCTTCCCATATTTGATTTCTATCAAATATTTGTGGTTTTAAAATATCAAATTGTTGTGGTTTAAATCCAAAATCAAAAAACTTTATGTAGTTTCTATCTTCTTAAATTTGTTGAGACTGTTTCATGGTCTAGCATGTAATCTATCCTGGAGAATGTTACATGTGCTCTTGAAGAATGTGTATTTTGCTCTCTTTGGATGGAAGGTCCTATAGATTTCCATTAAGGCCAACTTGTCTAATGTATCATTTAAGACCACTGCTTTCTTATTGAGCTTCTGTCTGGATAAGCTGTCCATTGTTGTAAGTGGGGTGTTAAAGTCACTTGCTATTATTGTGTTTGTGTTAATTTACCCTATTATGTCTGTTAATATGCTTTGTATATTTAGGTACTCATGTATTAGGTGCCTATGTGTTAATGAGAGTTACATCCTCTTCTTGTTTTGATCCCTTTATCATCATATAATGACAGTCCTTGTCTTTTGTTATAACCTTTGCTATAAAGTGTGCTTTAGATGAGTATCATTATCCTCACTTTCTTATAATTTTTATTTCTATAAAATATCTTTTCCCATCACTCGGGCATTGGTTTTTAGGTTTGATAGGTAAAAATAATTTTTGTAATTTTTTCTGGTTATGTAGACTTGGCACTGAGGATAGCATATTAAATACATAGTAAAACTAATGTTTTGAAATGGACACACATCATCTCTGTCTTATATTCCCAGAAAATATATTTTAAGGAAACTAGAGAGTCACATTAATACATATTTGCTTTTACTTCATTTATTGCATATACAAAGTGAGATATTTTTAAGTATCTATACATATATTTCTGCTAATATTCATTTGCTGAGGAACTGAGCAAGTTGATACAGATGTTTTTACCTAGACCAAAGTATCCTGGGAGAATATTGTGACCAATTCTCTCCAAATATTATGTGTTATTGGAAATTAAAAACATCATTAAAATATAACCACTCTTATTATATATATGCATTTTTCTTTTAAAACATCACCATTTACTACTTTGGAGATCTTAAAAAAAAATCTCTCTCAAGGAAAACCAATTTAGCATTCATAGTTTACTAAAAGTCTTAAGGTTTACACCTACATAAATTATGGGCTTGAAGTGATAATGATGTGCCAAAACAGTTGTAACAAACATAACACTCTGATGTGGAATCTTGACAATGGGGAGGCTATGCCTGTGAGGGGTAATTGGTATGTGGGAAGTCACTGAACTTCACCTGAGTTTCGCTGTGAACCTAACACTGATCTAGAAAAAATATTTAAAAATAGGAGTTGATATTCTAGTTATAATCTTTGGAATTAGTTTATTTTCAATATGAGTAATAAAGTCCTGAGGGCTTAGATGGTTGTAAAGATAATAGGAGGAGTACTAAAATACCTTGGGCAACTTGATAACTTTTAAATGCTAATGACAACCCTTTCTGTTACCTTGGAATTCATTCTTACTAAAATTCTACATCCAGCTATATAAATCTGGATCTGCAAACACAAAATATGAAACCAAAATGATGCAAAATATGAACATAACTTTATTCTTTGCTTCAACTTTTTTCTACATAGTGGGAAAAGAGGTAGAAACTTACCTAGCCTTACAAAAAAAGTAGAATATTTAACAGACTGCAAAGAAGGCTAGAGATAAATCCACTCTATTCCTACATTATCTCTGTAAAATCTCAGAGAAACAGTATTATCTCTGGGGTTGTTACTATTTGCATGAACAGATTCCATAATGTTTTTCACCTGAAGCTTTGATACTGATTTATAATTTTTTAACTTCTGAAGACTTGGAGTGATACTGACAAGTTTATAAAAAGAGAATTTAAAAATAGCCCTTATTATATTATCTAATTGGGAAATTTTTATGTGTTTGACCTAAAACAAAGTAGAGTGCCGGGTATGTCTTCAGCAAAGTTTGTTTCATTTAGGCTCAGCAGAGAGTTGAAGTTTGGGATCTGCTACCAAGATGAGCCACATGCAAATTCCCATGCAGTTAGGGAAAGGGAACTCTTACAAAGGGGAAAAGGAAGTTGGGAGGATTACAGTAATCCAAGGATTCTCTGCTTCTCATCGGCTGTGTGCACTTAGACACTCAGTCGTGTTTGATTCTCTGTGACCTCATGAACTGTAGTTTTAATTCTAAAACAAGAACTAAAATACTATGAATGCAGTGCCCAAATGTAAATTACTGAGCGTTTTATTTTCTTCTTATATTTGCTCTAGTACTTCTTTATAATTATATGACAATGTTGTATTGCAGTAAGTGAAATTTTTTGTCTAGGAACATACATTAACAAATACAAAAATAACTAAACATGAGTTCTGTTTTTAAGGCATTTTCATACTAGTGGGAAAGGATATAATGTTTGGGATAACTAATATGGAGTGTACAGTGACAACACACAAAAGAGACATACTCTCTTTGTCCAGCTGTCACGCAGTTTCTAAGCAGCAACTCGGTGGAAGCTGACAGGTTGGCTTGCCACACTTCCATAGATTTGGCTTATAAAGGACAAGATGCTCAAATGATTTATATAGTTTATTAGTTGTGGCACAACTGGTAGTATGACATTTTCGTTTGCATTGTTTCCCTAGTTCCCAAGCTCTACTCAGACAAAGTAGGTGGATTTTGTGCACGCTATAGGTCTGTGTCACAAATGAAGATCACTGAGTTTAGGAAAGCCCAAATCTCATAAGAGGGCTTCTGGGAAACTTAAGCCCTTTCCTCTGGAAAGAGACATTATTTTTTTGCTTTTCTGTAGATTATAAACAAATCTTCAGAGAGGGGGAAGGGAAAGTTCTTTATTTTTACTAACCTTGAATATCTCTAAGAATGGAGTTGTTCTCTTTCTGGTAAGCTTGAGCAAACTGACTGTTAATTCCTAGTTGCACAGAAATGTGAGAGATTTGTGGAGAATTACGTCTCAAAAGAGGACAATTCTGGACAGACTCAACAGAAGAAAGAAAAACTAAACTTGAGGCTTGTGAAAGAAGATGAAGGGTGCACACGTGTGTATGCTCAGTCACTCAGTCATGTCCGACCCTTTGTGACCCCATGGCCTGTAGCCCACCAGGCTCCTCCATCCTTGGGATTTCCCAGGCAAGAATGGAGTAGCTTGCATTTCCCACTCCAGGGAATCTTCCCGACTCATGAGTTGAACCCATGTCTCCTGTACTGCAGGCAGATTCTTTACCACTGAGCTACATGGGAAGCCCAAAGGGTACAAACATCCCATCAAAAACAGAGTAATAATTTTGGGTGTGACTGGAATGTAGACACAATGCCTTGGCTGATTATGTTGAAAAGACACCCAGCCGTAGGACTGTGGGACACACTAAGAAACTAAATAGCTTAGAGTTGGCCCTAAGGCTGATAGAGGGTCTTTGAGTGCTTCGACATGAAGGCATAAGTAGAATTGCTTTAAAGAATGTAACTATTTGGAAGTAAGACTAGTAGGAGGAAGTGCAAAGCTAATGTTGCCATTTCTTCACAAGCTTTGACCAGAATATAAGCAAACCTGCCAAAGTAAGTCCTTCAGGTCATGTATTCTTTCTCTCATCTTGATTTTTCCGTACTCTTTCTCTCTTTCTAATACACGTTTGTTGATTTTCCATCGCTCAGCCCTGCCTGACTCTCTGTGACCCTGTGGACTGTAGCACACCACTGTCGCCTGGAATTTGCTCAGATGCATGCCCATTGAGTCAGTGGTGCTATCTAACCATCTCNCTATGTCACCATGAGCCAGGCAAGCACAGGCTCTGGACTCAGCACCAGATGAGGACTGAGGATACAGCGATGTCTGGGAGGTATCCCCACAGTTGCCTCGCAACTCGCATGGAGACTGGCCTCTCCTGCTGTCTCTTATACACATCTCCATCTCATCCTCTGTCACCCTCTTCTCCATTTTACAACTTCCTTTATTTTCCAAAAATTTTATGCTATATGCTACAAGTCCTATATTTAATAAGAAATCAAATTTCTACTAGTTCAGACACTCCCAAGGGTCCTTTACCTCACATGGCTATTATTTCTGCCTCAGTCTTCTCAAGGGTGACTTGGATTTATCACACAGGGCCTGGAAGTAGNCCAAAAATTTTATGCTATATGCTATAAGTCCTATATTTAATAAGAAATCAAATTTCTACTAGTTCAGTCACTCCCAAGGGTCCTTTACCTCATATGGCTATCATTTCTGCCTCAGTCTTCTCGAGGGTGACTTGGATTTCTCACACAGGGCCTGGAAGTAGAGACTACATTCCATCTAGCCCACAGTACTTTATTTATATTACATATATTATGCTCTTGTAAGAATTTTTCTTATTCCTGGCATATAAAATTTGGCTATCAACTTGCCACGTGTAAATTTTTATATATTTATGGAAATTTTTGATATATAGTATAATTATACTTCTCTATCTCAAGTTGTAATATTGTCCCCATTGATTTGTAAGCCCTTACAAAAACTCCTACAGCATTGGTAAATTCCATTTTTACTTATTTAAGTCCAAAACATTTCAGTTATACTTCATTCCAGCTACTCAAACACACAGTCATATTATCCAAACATAACAGCACCAACAGTTACTTATCTCCAGAGTAAGCCTGTCCAACATAACAGCACCAACAGTTACTTATCTCCAGAATAAGTCTGTCCAACCTATTTGTTAACGCTCTACTTCAATTGCACTTATTATTTTATCATCCATCAACCACCACTTATCTGATGTCTTGATTTCCTCCCAGTGTAAATTGACCTCCTCATCTTCAACTTCTTCTCTATGTACACTGAATTTAAAGTACATAAATTCAATTTTGAGGATATAAATGCCCCAATTCTATTTTCCCCTTACCTTTTCTTCATCTGCTGAGAAAGTTGATCAACTGTTTGTCTTTTAATATCCAGATCTCTGAGTACTAAAGAAAATCATCCAAGCAAATACATCAGGGATGACTTCAGTTCATTGTGATAAATTTCATCGAGGTCCCAATTAATAATTTACAAAACCATTGATATTTAATTTAAAGCTCCATGGGATGTTATCTTTGAGGTGTTTGAACTAAATCTAGCAAAATATCCCTAACATTCAGAAAACATTCTTTAATTCATTGAGTACTTGCAAATTGGAATAAGAGGGATTATCTCTTATGAAAAACATAGTTCAATACAACATAATTCCTGACTACTTTGTATATTTATAGAAAGTATTCTTGCCTGGAGAATTCCATGGATGGAGGAGCCTGGTAGGCTACAGTCCATGGGATAGAAAAAAGTTGGACACAACTGAGCAACTAACCTTCACTTTTCAAGAGTCCAAAGCCAGGTATTTCACACATTGGTACCAGGACAACTTTAATTATTTCAAATAGATTTCCTNAGTAGGTGGATTTTGTGCACGCTATAGGTCTGTGTCACAAATGAAGATCACTGAGTTTAGGAAAGCCCAAATCTCATAAGAGGGCTTCTGGGAAACTTAAGCCCTTTCCTCTGGAAAGAGACATTATTTTTTTGCTTTTCTGTAGATTATAAACAAATCTTCAGAGAGGGGGAAGGGAAAGTTCTTTATCTTTACTAACCTTGAATATCTCTAAGAATGGAGTTGTTCTCTTTCTGGTAAGCCTGAGCAAACTGACTGTTAATTCCTAGTTGCACAGAAATGTGAGAGATTTGTGGAGAATTACGTCTCAAAATAGGACAATTCTGGACAGACTCAACAGAAGAAAGAAAAACTAAACTTGAGGCTTGTGAAAGAAGATGAAGGGTGCACACGTGTGTATGCTCAGTCACTCAGTCATGTCCGACCCTTTGTGACCCCATGGCCTGTAGCCCACCAGGCTCCTCCATCCTTGGGATTTCCCAGGCAAGAATAGAGTGGCTTGCATTTCCCACTCCAGGGAATCTTCCCGACTCATGAGTTGAACCCATGTCTCCTGTACTGCAGGCAGATTCTTTACCACTGAGCCACATGGGAAGCCCAAAGTGTAGACACAATGCCTTGGCTGATTATGTTGAAAAGACACCCAGCCGTAGGACTGTGGGACACACTAAGAAACTAAATAGCTTAGAGTTGGCCCTAAGGCGGATAGAGGGTCTTTGAGTGCTTTGACATGAAGGCATAAGTAGAATTGCTTTAAAGAATGTAACTATTTGGAAGTAAGACTAGTAGGAGGAAGTGCAAAGCTAATGTTGCCATTTCTTCGCAAGCTTTGACCAGAATATAAGCAAACGTGCCAAAGTAAGTCCTTCAGGTCATGTATTCTTTCTCTCATCTTGATTTTTCCGTACTCTTTCTCTCTTTCTAATACACGTTTGTTGATTTTCCATCGCTCAGCCCTGCCCGACTCTCTGTGACCCTGTGGACTGTAGCACACCACTGTCGCCTGGAATTTGCTCAGATGCATGCCCATTGAGTCAGTGGTGCTATCTAACCATCTCATCCTCTGTCACCCTCTTCTCCATTTTACAACTTCCTTTATTTTCCAAAAATTTTATGCTATATGCTACAAGTCCTATATTTAATAAGAAATCAAATTTCTACTAGTTCAGACACTCCCAAGGGTCCTTTACCTCACATGGCTATTATTTCTGCCTCAGTCTTCTCAAGGGTGACTTGGATTTATCACACAGGGCCTGGAAGTAGAGACTACATTCCATCTAGCCCACAGTACTATTTTTATATTATATATATTATGCTCTTGTAAGAATTTTTCTTATTCCTGGCATATAAAATTTGGCTATCAACTTGCCATGTGTAAATTTTTATATATTTATGGAAATTTTTGATATATAGTATAATTATACTTCTCTATCTCAAGTTGTAATATTGTCCCCATTGATTTGTAAGCCCTTACAAAAACTCCTACAGCATTGGTTAATTCCATTTTTACTTATTTAAGTCCAAAACATTTAAGTTATACTTCATTCCAGCTACTCATACACACAGTCATATTATCCAAACATAACAGCACCAACAGTTACTTATCTCCAGAGTAAGCCTGTCCAACATAACAGCACCAACAGTTACTTGTCTCCAGAGTAAGTCTGTCCAACCTATTTGTTAACACTCTACTTCAATTGCACTTATTATTTTATCATCCATCAACCACCACTTATCTGGTGTCTTGATTTCCTCCCAGTGTAAAGTGACCTCCTCATCTTCAACTTCTTCTCTATGTACACTGAATTTAAAGTACATAAATTCAATTTTGAGAATATAAATGCCCCAACTCTATTTTCCCCTTACCTTTTCTTCATCTACTGAGAAAGTTGATCAACTGTTTGTCTTTTAATATCCAGGTCTCTGAGTACTAAAGAAAATCATCCAAGCAAATACACCAGGGATGACTTCAGTTCATTGTGATAAATTTCATCGATGTCCCAATTAATAATTTATAAAACCATTGATATTTAATTTAAAGCTCCATGGGATGTTATCTTTGAGGTCTTTGAACTAAGTCTAGCAAAATATCCCTAAGATTCAGAAAACATTCTTTAATTCATTGAGTACTTCCAAATTGGAATAAGAGGGATTATCTCTTATGAAAAACATAGTTCAATACAATGTAATTCCTGAATATTTTGTATATTTATAGAAAGTATTCTTGCCTAGAGAATTCCATGGATGGAGGAGCCTGGTAGGCTACAGTCCATGGGATCGAAAAAAGTTGGACACAACTGAGCAACTAACATCTTCACTTTTCAAGAGTCCAAAGCCAGGTATTTCACATATTGGTACCAGGACAACTTTAATTATTTCAAATAAATTTCCTTGTTCTTTAGTATTTCTGAACATGGAAGTTCTCAGTCCGTCACTTAATATTTATTCCTTGATGCATAATTTAGTTATTTTAGATGTATTTTCTTTGAAATATAAATCTCAACTATGTTTTATTTTCTTTGTGTTGTATGTGTTTCAGACCTCGTCTTATATTCATATACTATGGTATACAAATTTAATGTATTTATTATATTTGTCACTATGACCTTTAAGATTATCATCATGCTAGAAATGTCCACATTATTCTTTTGTTGATTGTAAACTACTAGTGGACAGAATATATGTTGAAAATATTCTTTGAAGTCCTTGTATTAACAGAAGACTATTTAATAACCTTTCAAAAATAATGATGATTTAATTATATTTTAAAAAATTCTGATCTTGCTGTTATGCTCTTCTTACACTCTTCTCATACTTGCGTACAGCAATCTTTCTGTACAGCAAAAATTCTTTAGCAAGCCAGCATAATACAAAGCATGTTTGCTTAAATTTTATCTGATATAGTAAGAGATCAAGATAAATGCCTTCAGATCAATGAAATAGACCTTCAGGGACATATATGAAAGACATATAAAGATTTTTCTTTAGATATTAGAATCATATTTGGATATGTGATGCTTAACACATTTTTTCTTCCTTTCTTTAGTTGGATATTGATTTTTAGTATGAATTGCTCACTTTTCACTTTCCTGCATTGGAGAAGGAAATGGCAATCCACTCCAGTGTTCTTGCCTGGAGAATCCCAGGGATGGGGGAGCCTGGTGGGCTGCCGTTTACGGGGTCACATAGTGTCGGACATGACTGAAGTGACTTAGCAGCAGCTAAATTTGAAAAAAAATTTTTTTACTTTGCGTATAAATTTAGCAATTTTACAAAGACAGCTTGGTGGAGGCAGAATATTGTTTGGAAGAAAGAAACTTTATTCTGTATTTAATCAGAGATAACCCAATATTCTTCCTATCATCAGCATCTGGAAGAAATATCAATTAAATTCTCTCATTCAGATATGTACAATTTATATCATTGACTAAAAGGAAAAAGAATGAGAAGCAAGAAGAGAAAAAATCTTTTTATAACAATAAAAGGGAGAAAAATTACCATGTCTNACCCAATATTCTTCCTATCATCAGCATCTGGAAGAAATATCAATTAAATTCTCTCATTCAGATATGTACAATTTATATCATTGACTAAAAGGAAAAAGAATGAGAAGCAAGAAGAGAAAAAATCTTTTTATAACAATAAAAGGGAGAAAAATTACCATGTCTTGGAAAATTACTGTATTTTGGAAATTTGGCCAGTGATCTATACAAAAACATGCTTGATGACTCTAAACAGCACCCCCCCCACATTTTAAAGACTAAAGACTACATCATTAGTGCTTAAACAAAACGTATTAGTTAAGGAAAGAATCACTCTTTACATTTTCATACTAAAAGAAACTAAGGAAGAAGTTTACCTTTTTCCATTTTCTGAGACTAATTTGTTATCTAAGTTTCTGTTCTGTTNTACATCATTAGTGCTTAAACAAAACGTATTAGTTAAGGAAAGAATCACTCTTTACATTTTCATGCTAAAAGAAACTAAGGAAGAAGTTTACCTTTTTTCATTTTCTGAGACTAATTTGTTATCTAAGTTTCTGTTCTGTTCTACCTTCTCTCTGTTCAGTGATCTGACTTGCCAGTGGGTAGGTAGATCTTTATGTTACATACTCTGACAAGTTCAGTGCCTAATTACTTAATCCATATTTCTCCTATTTCAAATTTACAAAAAGGAAAGATGTGTTTGTTTGGCTTCCTAAATCTGCTGACCTTCATTAGACAAGTGTTTCCTTTTGGTGCAATAATGCTCACAAATAAGCCTTAATTAATCTTAGCATTCTATATATTCACACTCTTCAAAAAANCATATTTCTCCTATTTCAAATTTACAAAAAGGAAAGATGTGTTTGTTTGGCTTCCTAAATCTGCTGACCTTCATTAGACAAGTGTTTCCTTTTGGTGCAATAACGCTCATAAATAAGCCTTAATTAATCTTAGCATTCTATATATTCACGCTCTTCGAAAAACTTTATTTTTTGGCTTCTAGTTAGTGTGAATTAATGAGGTTCTTGCTATAAAATTCTTTCAATTTTTCTTGCTAATCAGAATTCACTCTTACCTACTATGATGGTATGGCTTGGTAGATTGAATATTCTATTCTCTGTGGTTTCTCCAATCACAGGTTAATCGCCTCCTTTGCTTTAACTCCTCTGTTTGGAAATGGCTCTCATATTGCTTGTAATTCAGCTTTCTCACAGGAATGCTGTGAAGTATCGTGAAGAAGGAACTAGCACTGAAAAATTAAAGTTGAATGGAGCTGAGGATTCAAGGATCTATGATTTGCACCTGGTCTTGCTCATTAAGAAACATTGTAAAATAAACTACTTTTCTATGCCAAAATTGTTCTTGTTTAAAATATTGGAATTAAATTTTCTGTTACTCTTTTGGAAAGACTTAAGTACCACCTGTGAGAAAATGAATAAAAAAAAGATAAAGAATAGCCAACAGTAATATTAAATAATATTTAAACACTGAAAGATGACTTCGGGAAGAAAAGAAAAAGGTGTGAGATGAAGAAGTTGAGAAGGAACATTGGCAAATCCTCCTGTTCAAGAGGGAGAGGGTAGAACCTGGGACTTATTTTCGTGCAACAGTTGTAGGCACATTATAGTAAAAATCCAAACTAAGAAGTAAGATGTGGAAACAGCTGGCTGTGTGAGTGTGTGAAAATGTAAAATAGAATAAACAGAAAGCTGATCTTTCTCATGATTCCTTGGCTATCTGTTGATTTTCTTTTAACCAAAGAGGTGAAAAAGATAACTTGAGAAAGAAAAATAGCCATACAAGGAGAACATATAAGTCACCAGAACATCTAAAGGCAATCCTTTATCTGACCACATTCAGGAGAAATAATAATGAGTGAACCTCTGGATGATTTGATGGATATTAGTAATGCCTTCACAAGTGCTTATGTATGGGAGAACATGCTGAACATTCTAGAAATGTATGGATATATTTAAAAGAAGTATTGGAAGAAACATGATTGAATTCAAGATATACAGTATTTTATTTTTCTTTATTATTCCAGACTCTATCTGCATTGGCTTAATATTATCAAGGAGGATGAGAATAAAGTATTTTAACATATATAGAATTTTGTCACTTCCTTCAATGACAACTTCCTATTTAAAGAGATCAACTTCATTGCTATTCATGAGATTTCCAATGTGATTATTTGAATATGAAATAAGGCTGAATATAATAAAGTTATTAATATCTCATGATTATCCTTTTTTGGAGTAAAGAAAGCCTATCACAAGTATATCTGTGGCATGAGAGCAGCCATGAATACATGGAGTCAAATGAATATTCTTTATGTATATCTTTGTCTAATGAAGATTACACCAAAGAGATTTTTATATCAGCATAAATTTGTGGCTTTGAAAAACAGAGAAAACAGATATATAATCACTAAATCATAGGGTAATTTGAAAGTCATAGATTTGTATCAGAATTGATCAAAAGAACTACTTAAATATGAATATTTTTTATTCTTAAAACTCCATTCTTTAACAAACCCTTAAGTTTGTTCCTCCTATTTAATAGGGGTGAAATTATCCACAATTTAATGTTGCTATTTGGTAAAATGTTCTCAGTACAGCAATTTTAAACCACTGTGCTTATTAAAATTTCATTTTAATTTTCAAATTTCATTTGGCAACTATTCAGTGAAATGTATCCAGCTCTTATACTCTTACCATTCACTCTTCCAAGCATTTTCTCTTCTCCTGATTATTCCTGACCCTCAAGCCCCAGAAAGATTCTTGCAATGAGGATAATAAAATAGTAGAAGAAACTTCTTAACTAAGATGATGGTTCATGGAAGAATCAGGGACTTGTGTGGCTTTTGAGGGACATTACTTTGCTTTTCCAACTGCTGGAGGGGTTACCTATTCAGTTTCCATACTGATGATAATGGCTATANGCTGAAGAAGGCTTTCTTATCTCTTCTTGCTATTCTTTGGAACTCTGCACTTAGTACGCCGGCCCAGCTCTCCTCTTGAAGAGTTAGTCTTGGGAAATTCTATTACTTGCTAATTAAAAAGAAAAAAAATCCAGCAAAATAAATGAGAAAAAACACATAATGAGGCAGGAAGAAGCCAAGAGAGTACAGTGTTGTATAGATTGAAGGAAAACATACTTTAAGAAAGAGGAAATGATCAACGATAGCAAGTGCTGCATAACTGAATGTTGTAAGTACTGCAAATTATTTATTGAACTTCATAAAGTGGAAGTTATTATGAGCAATAAAATGTATCATAGGAATTAGACATATAGGTTCGATTGAACTGGGTTTAAGAGAAAGTAGGAGGTAAAACAATTGAAGTTGATGAATATATAAAAATTAGGGGGATTTGGATATAAAGCACTATGAAGAAAATAAGTGATAGTGAAGAGATACAGAGAACTAAAGCACTTGTTTTTCCTTTTATTGGGATATAATCTCACCATATTTCTCTGCTCATAGGAATAATTCATGTAGAACAAAAACATAATAGAGTGTTAAACACTGTATCAACATTCTTGTGTTGATGATTGGAAATGCAACCCAATTTCAAAGGGAGGGGTTGGCCATAGACAGGTCACATTGAGTATTGTTCTCAGTCACTTCAGTACTGTCTGAATCTTTGTAACACCATGGACTGTAACCCACCTTGTTCCTCTGTCNGATAGGGAATGCAACCCAATTTCAAAGGGAGGGGTTGGCCACAGACAGGTCACATTGAGTATTGTTCTCAGTCACTTCAGTACTGTCTGAATCTTTGTAACACCATGGACTGTAACCCACCTTGTTCCTCTGTCCATGGAATTCTCCAGGCAAGAATACTGGAGTGGGTTGCCATGCCCTCCTCCAAGGGATCTTCCCAAACCAGGGATTGAACCTATGTTTCCTGTTTTACAGATGGATTCTTTAACCACTGAAATGAACATAAAACTTGTACGTGTGAATAATTAGGATTTAGGTGGGAAGATGAGTTTTTAAAACTTTTTTTAAGTGAACTACAAGAGAGGGCATTAGGTAAGAGCTAAAGAGTAGGGGAGGGTAGAGGTTTCAAGAAAGAACAAAAGGTATGAGGTGATTGAATTAAAGGATGGGAAGATGTATTGTCTAAACTGGATATCAATGTTATCAATGTGAGATTTTCCCCAAATACAGCAATTGGATCTGGAAAGTTTGGAATTATAGTACTGTAATAATAAATATAATAATAATAGTATTATATTTTATACTGACTTGAGAGATTAAGGCCCAGGATTTAGTCTGTTCTTCAATATCTAATCAAGTGATCTCTTATTACTTGAGAGATCTACAGTAGTCTCATCTAAACTCAGCAAACCTCCAGTAACTTGTTTAACAACAAGATAGCATTTCCCAAGATTTTACTGTATACCAAGCCATGAGTTGAATAAGGATCATAATGTCATCAATATTCAAAACCATCTGTGTCAATGTTGTTACTGTCTATTTTAAATATCAACTACAAATTTTAAAGAAGGTAAGGAACTGATTCAACAAACAACTTAGCTAGCAAGTGTCAGAGTTTGGAATATCCCCTTGATATAGAATTCTGATGCTTATCCTCAAATCCTTACTGCATTTCAGTCTTACAATAAAGGTCAAAAATAAAGCACAATTTAAAAAACAATACAAACACTGCCCATTGGTTTAAGGGAATAGATGCCATTGGTTACTTTTAAGAAAGAGTTGGCAAGCCTTTCTGTAAAAGTCCAGTTGTAAATATTTCAGTCCTTGGGTAAAATGTGTCTCTGCTGCAGCTATTCAACTCTGCCACTGTAGCAGAACAACATCCATAGACAATATGAAAATGAATGGGCATGTCTATATTCTGATAAATAATTGTTTACTATTGAACATAACCTGCTTCCTACTGAACAAAGTGATAGTCTTTGGTGAATTAACTTAAATTAGAGCCATTGTAAAATTCCTTAAGGATGAGACTTACTTGCCAGCCACTAAGGCAATGGCACCCCACTCCAGTACTCTTGCCTGGAGAATCCCATGGATGGAGGAGCCTGGTGGGCTGCAGTCCATGGGGTCGCGAAGAGTGGGACACAACTGAGCAACTTCACTTTCACTTTTCACTTTCACCCATTGGAGAAGGAAATGGCACCCCACTCCAGTGTTCTTGCCTGGAGAATTCCAGGGACGGGGGAGCCTGGTGGGCTGCCGTCTGTGTGGTCGCACAGAGTCAGACATGACTGAAACGACTTAGCAGTAGGCTCAAAGAAAGCCTTACAGTTGAGTTATACTGGCAGAGATGTTTGACTCTAGGAATTTTATTTAAGGTATTAAGAAAATAAAAAATAGGAGATACTTAAGAGAAGGGAAAGATATAATGAGGAAATAGAAATTAAATTCTAGAAAAAAATAGTAATCCATAAAGTAAAAAGGGATATGAGACTATAACTGAAAGAACTTGATATAACATCAAATATTTTAATTGATTTTGCTTTGAATTGTTATATAACCAGCACCCTAATTTTAGAAGGTATTAAAAATGATATATCAAATGCTACATTATAAAGCTATAGACTATTAGGTTAAAAAGACTTTAAGATCAGTAATACAGTAGCTTCAAATATTTTATTTGGTATGTACTATCATATTCAGAGGTTTTACAGGTGTTTTCAAGATGGTGTTAAATCATTTATAATGATGGTAACTTCAACATCTTCCAAGGTGTTTCATTCCATCTTTGGAGATGCCTAAGAGAAAGTTTTTCCACTATGATGATGAAACATATCTACTCTTTTTTTTCCTCAAACAGTTTTTCAGATATTTAAATATATAGTATAATTTAAACCATTAATGAAAACTGCAATCAAGTAGACTAACCACAGAAAAATATAAACACATAAAACTTTGAATTCCACTTCAGCTATTTAAATAGATAAGGTAGAAGTCACACACTACAGTATAATTTATTGGAAACCATGAAGATAAAACAATTTGATAAAGTATTTTTGAAAATGCTGAAAACTAAGTTAGAAGTTATTCATTAACATTGCTATAAAGATAAACCCTGTTGAAGACTATTAATAAATCAGTTACCATAAAGATTCAAAGAATAAAATCATGGGGGACATAGTATATTTCCAAATTTATTATACCACTAAATAATCTGTATCTTGCAATTATGAACTTTTTTTTTTTGCAGAAAAAGCAAGCATTCTCTTTCAATAGCATTTCTTACAAAAACATATATTGTGATAGCCTTTGTAATATAGCTATTTTATCCATGTAGTAGTCATTACATTTTTGCTTTATAAGTCTATTATAAAGAAATTGAACTTGGAGAAAATTGGACCTATTCACTCAGGCTCTAATGTACACACCATCTGTATGATGACTAATACAGTATCTGAAATATCATTAAATTGTAGCTTTAATTCCAACAATATTAAGGGGTATAAATCCACTTGGTAGATAGAAAAAATTTTTAAATGCTTTGTTTCCATGTCCTCTCTAAATTCTCTTGAGAAATTAGATAGGCAGTTTTAACACATGTACTTTATTTATTATTTTTTTAACAGATGTACTTTAAACTCATAAGAATTCTTTTTTCTTTTGACACTCTATGTCAGACTGTGATTACCCTTTAAGCAATTTCTGAACTATCCCTATAGTTTTTAAAATTACATTTACTGAGGTGTGTGTGTGTATATATATGTGTGCATATATATATATATATATATAGTAAATATATTGTAAATATATATATTGTGTGTGTATATATATATATACACCTCAGTAAATGTAATTTTTAAAACTATAGGGTTAGTTCAGAAATTGCTTATATATATAGTGTGTGCATATATATATATATATATATACACACACAATGGTGATGGTGATTTAGTTGCTAAGTCCTGTCTAGCACCAAGGATGGTAGCTTGCCATGCTCATCTGTATGTGGAGTTTCCCAGGCAAGAATACTAGAGTCTTCTACAGGAGATCTTCCCTGATCCAGAGATCATATCAGGGTCTCCGGCATTACACATGGATTCTTCACCAACTGAGCTACTAGTTAAGTATATATACAGTAAATGTTTCTAAGATTTTCATTTATTTAAGCTCTTGCTTCCTGTTGGTATCATTTCTTTTCAGTCAGAAGTAATCCATTTAGCATTCCTAGGAGGTCAATCACTTCCCTGATGGCTCAGACTGTAAAGCATCTGTCTACAATGCAGGAGACCCGTGTTTGATCCCTGCGTCAGGAAGATCCTCTGGAGAAGGAAATGGCAATCTACTCCAGTACTATTGCCATGGAAAATCCCATGGACAGAGGAGCCTGGTAGGCTACAGTCCATGGGGTCGCGACTTCACTTCACTCCTTAGGAGGTCAATCAATTGAGAATAGTAGCTTTTGTCTTCCTTTACCTAAAAAGGGTGCAAGGAGATCCAACTAGTCCATCCTAAAGGAAATCAGTCCTGAATATTCATTGGAAGGACTGATTCTCAAGCTGAAACTCCAACACTTTGTTCACCTGATGTGAAGAGCTGACTCATTGGAAGACCCTGATGCTGGAAAGATGGTAGGTGGGAGGAGAAGGGGATGACCAAGGATGAGATGGTTGGATGGCATCACCGACAGGATGGACATGAGTTTCAGCAAGCTCCCAGAATTGGTAATGGACAGGGAAGTTTGGGGTGCTGCAGACCATGGGCTTGCAAAGAATCAGACATGACTGAGCAACTAAACTGACCTAAAATTCTCATAATTTTGCCTTCTTTGTTGATAGATATTTTAATGAACAAAAAATTATGAAATCTATATTTTTCTTAAGGACTTTAATGATGTTCCATTGTTTTATGATCCACCATGTTTGTAATGAGAAGTCTGCAGAGGAAAACAGACCCTTTTCCTATCTTCCTTACCTCCCCCTCCTTCCTTAAGGCAGCTCATAAAAGCTTTTACTGAACTGAATAAGCAAGTAGCCACTGGACCTCACAAGATTATTAAATTCTCAAATATGTGTAGACCTTGATGGTAGATGTGACACATGTTAGTTTCCCTTCCTTTCATTTATTTAAAATATTGTTATGAGGATATTGTTGTCTTCTTCTGAAGCACAGTCTTTGAGAGGAGAGTGCATTTAGCCCCATGTGCAGCTGTACAAATTGTGGTGTGGCTCTATAGAAAGCCATGTGCTAAGAATAAACTCTGTTTAAAAACAACAACAACAAAATTGAATTGTTTCTATGTATATCATTTTCCTCTAGCTGCTTTCAAGAATTTTTTTTTTCACTTTGATTTTCTATGGCTTGACTATGATTTGCCTAATAATTTTCTCGGTATTTATTTTGTTTTGGGTTCACTGGCCTTCTTGAATCTGTAATTTTGTTTTGCCTTTTACAAATTTTGGATGGTTTTTAGCCATAATAACTAATTTTCTGCCCCTTGCTCTTGCTCTCATTCTCTAGTATTCAAAGTACATATACATTTCATTTTAACATACTCCTACAGATTCATAGGTTTTATTCATTTTTTAGAACTATTTCCCACTTTGATTGGATAATTTGGGTCAATTTATCTTTAATTCTTTCTTTCCTTTATTCTGTTTTGAAATTTATTCAATTTTAGTGTTAGTCATTGGAAATTTCAATTTTTAAATTTTCAATTAAAAAATCTATTTTTGCTATATTTTAAAAATCATTTTATGTATTACAAATGTTTGAATTTCTTTACCTCATTGACCATAGTTATAATATGTGCTTTAAAGTTTTGTTTGATAATTCCATCATCTGAGTAATACCAGGCTTGACATCTCTTGAATCTTGTAATATTTAGTATGTCAAGTCATTTTAGATTGAATCCTGATCATTATAAAAGATTATGTTGTAGGGACTATGTATACTGTTATATTCCTCCAAAATGGTGATGTGTTTGATTTTTATAGACAATTAATGTAGAATCAAACCCAGGTGTAGGTTTTGTTACACCTGTGTAGAAAAGCTGTTCAGATTGTAGTTTAGAGTAATTTTAACCTCCTTGTATGTTAGTGGTTCTCCTTTTTCAGCTATATCTTACCCAGTGATTCTCTCTCATGCTCAAATAGTTCTTTTCTGGGCTTCTTTCTCTAATTACTTCGTCCTTCAAGATGGTGAGTTTTCTCTCACAGCTTTAGCTACCTCAGTAAAATGCAACTATAATTCAGTCTGCCTGTAGAGCCAAGTAAAAGAAATGGATGATTCAATTTTGCTAGTCCTTACTTCTAATTATAGCTGATGGTAAAGCATCTGCCTACAATGCGGGAGACCCAGGTTCAATCCCTGGGTCAGAAAGAGTCTCTGGAGAAATAGGAACCCACTCCAGTGGAAATAGCAACCCACTCCAGTACTCTTGCCTGGAAAATCCTGTGGATGGAGGAGCCTGGTAAGCTACCGTCTGTGGGGTCGCAGGGTCGGACACGACTGAGCAACTTCACTTTCACTTTCCAAAATCTACATGCATTCCATTTTCCTGTAGAACCCTCATGTTCTTGAATTTTGCCTTTTAGCCAGAATTTATAGTTGGTATTTACAAGAGTGATACCCTCCCCACATGGCACAGTGGTAAAAGTCACCAGTGATAAAGGATTGCCTGCCAGTACAGGAGATGCAAAATACATGGGTTTGATCCCTGGGTTAGGGAACATTCCCTGAAGCAGAAAAGGGTGACCCACTCTATATTTTTGCCAGGAAAATCCCATGGGCCTGGTGTGCTACAGTCTGTGGGGTTGCAGAGTCAGACATGACTAAGCACACACATCACCATGCCACAAGAGTGATAGTTTTTTATGAACTTTCTCTGCTTTATATACATATTCAAATTTGAATATGTTCTGCTTCCATTCATATTTACTACAAAACATTTCCTGCTTTCTGTGTTTTTTTTTCTTTACCATGAATGATTTAGTGAAAGTGAAAGGGAAGTCGCTCAATCGTGTCTGACTCTTTGTGACCCCATGGAGTGCAGCCCACCAGGCTTCTCCATCCATGGGATTTTCCAGGCAAAAGTACTGGAGTGGGATGCCATCACCTTCTCCTAATGATGTAGCAGTATGTTTATTTTTCAGTGGGCTTCCCTTGTGGCTCAGCTGGTAAAGAATCCATCTGCCATGCGGGAGATTTGAGTTTGATCCCTGGGTTGGTAAGATCCCCTGGAAAAGGGAAAGGTTACCCATTCCAGTATTCTTCAGACAAGTGGAGATTTCCCTGTGGTGTTTCTAATGCATAATAATAGTTTGACATTGTTTTTTACAAATAACATACTTTGCATAAGTTCAATTTTTTCCCAGTTTCATTGAGAAATAATGTATAAAATTGTATAAGTTTAAGGAGTACAATAATGATGATTTGAGAAAGTGTATACAGGTGGGCTCCCCTGGTGATTCAGAGGGTAAAAGAATATGCCTGCAGTACAGGAGACCTGAGTTTGATCCCTTGGTCAGGAAGATCCTCTGGAGAAAAGAATGGCTACCCATTCCAGTATTCTTCCCTGGAGAATTCCATGGACAGAGGAGCCTGGCAGGCTACAGTTCATGGAGTTGCAAAGAGTCACTTTTCATATTTCACAAAATGCTTGTGATAAGTTTGCTCGTGACAAGTTTTTTTGTAACAATATCCATCACATCACACTTTTACAATTTTTTTCTTCATGAAAACATTCACAATATACTCCCTTAGCAACTTTCAAGTGTATGACAGAGTATTGTTTACTATAGTCAACTTTCCTGCATATTAGATTCCTAACACATCCATCTTATAACTGAAATCTCATACCCATTTAGCAACATCTCATCATATCCCCCACTTTCAGTCCTCTAGTCTTACTCCTAGTTTCTGTGGTCTGGTTGTTTTTCTTTTTTAATATTTCATATATAAGTACGATCATATAGTATTTATCTTTCTCTGATTTATTTTACTCAGTGTAATCACCTCAAGGTACATCCATCTATGTTTCCACAAATAGCAGAGTTCCCTTCTTTCTCAAGGATGAATAATACCCTTTTAAAATATATATCACATTTCTTGATTCACTTTTCAGTGGACACTAAGATTGTTTTCATGTCTTGCCTATAGTGAATAATGCTACAACAGTCACAGGTGTGCAAACCTCATTGAGATTTTTATTTCAATTCCTTCAGATACATACCTAAAGGTAGAATTGCTGGAGTATTCTTTTTTTTAGGAATAAGCATACTGCTTTTTATAGTTGTACCAATTTATAGTCTCACCTACAGTGAACAAGGTTCCCTTTTCTTTATATCCTTGAAAACACATATCTTCTTTCTTGATGTTAGTCTTTCTAGCAGGTATGAAGCAGTATTTCATTGTGGCTTTTATTGGCATTTCTGTGATAATTAGTGATGTACGTCTTCTCTGGTATCAATTAAAAAATGTCTGTTTAGGTCCTCTGCCAATTTTTAACTTAGATAATTTATTTTTTTGAGTAGTATGAGACCTTCATATATTTTGGATATTAACTCCTTATTAGGTATACAGTATACAGATATTTTCTCTCATCCCATAAGTTGCCTCTTTGTTGCTTATTTCTCTTGCTATTTAGAGGCTTTTAGTTTGCTATAGTTCTTCTTGTTTATCTCTACTTTTGCTACTGTGCATTTGGTGTCATTCCAAAAAAAAAATGTTGCCCAGAATAATGTCAAGGATATTTCCCCTATGTTTTCTTTTAAGAGTTTTATGGATATAGGTATTTGAATCTTTAATTCATTTCAAGTTAATTTTTGTGAGGGGTGTTAGCTAGGAGTCCAATTTCATTCCATTGTTTGTGGTTATCTTGTTTTACCAATGCCATTTATTGGAGTAACTGTTCTTTCTCCTTTGAGTATTCTTGAAAGTGTTAGTCACTCGTGTCTGACTCTTTGCAACCCCATGGACTGTAGCCCAGCAGGCTCCTCTGTCCATGGAATTCCTCAGGCATGAATACTGGAATGGGTTGCCATTTCCTTCTCCAAGGGATCTTCCCCACCTAGGGATCGAACTCAGGTGTCCTGTATTATAGGCAGATTCATGACCATCTCAGCCACCAGGGAAGCCCTCCAAATCACTGAGAGATGAATTTAAATGGAAATAAATGTTTGGTAAGGGGTGGTAAATGTACCACGATAAAAACTTTGATAATATTGTTTGTTTGGGGTTCATTAATGAAGCTGTGGTTATACGAGGTTATAGAATCAGATACAATCAAATGGATAAAGAAAACTTAGATCATTAGTGGAGAAGATATGGAAGTTTGCTGACTTTTTTTTTTTTCTTTTAGCTATTCCACATGGCTTGCAAGATCTTGGGTCCTTGACTAGGGATATAAAACAGGCCCAGGGCAGTGAAAGTGCTGAGTCCTAAGCACTGGACCTCCAGGAAATTCCCCAGTGATTTTCCATGTACTATCTGCTTATATAACTGAATATTCAGAACTTAAGTTTTTGCTATATTTCAAAAGTTACTTTCTTCAACTTTGTATAATTTTTTTTTAATAGTTAAGGACTAGAAAGAATTTGCTCAATATTTTAAAAATGCTAAATGCTGGGAGGTAGTGACAAGCATATGGAAATTCCTAATTATGCCATAAGTAGAAGTTTAACCAATAATTGGATAAAAGAAAAAAAAATCAGTGTTAAGGTATTTCCTATCCAGGTTAATGTTAGCACAGGGAACATTTCTTACATACTACTTATCCTGGGTTGCACTTACCAATTTAAATCATTTTCCTGAAATAATAGGTCCTGTATTCCTTAGAATCATTAGGATTAGTCATTGATTAGAACTGTATTTGATTTTTCACATGTTCTGATTTCACAGCAAGGACCTAGTTTTACTCAACTGCATTCATTTACTACCAAGAGACAATGACTCAAGTAACTCAAATCACAGTGATTGTTACATTTTCAGTAGAGTGGAAAGCAGTTATAGCAAGACTTAAATTCTTTGCCAGTCTTCTCAAATCTCCTTGATCTTGGGCCAAAATTGTTTCAACACATTTTTTGTAAAAACTCAAATGTTTGCAACTTTTAATGGCATCCTCGTGAACAAGTAGAAATTTTATTCATTGGAAAAGTCTATTAATTTGGTTTTGAGGGATAACCATTTGTTTACTTGAGTATTCTTGAATTTCTTGTTAAATATTGGCATGGTGGCACCACCATATACATGCCAATGTATTCTGCAATCTGTATTCTATTCTATTGATCCATGTATCTGTTTTTATTCTATTACCATATTGTTTTAAATATAGCTTTTAATAGAAGTTGAAATAAGAAATTGAGACACATTCATCTTTCTTATTTTTTAAGTATTCTTTAGCTATTCTGGGTTTTTGTGGTTCCCTACGAATTTTAATTTTTCTTTTTTGACCTCATTGCTGTAAGAAATGTCATTTAATTTTGACAATATTAATCTGTAAACAGCTTTGAGTAGTATGAATACTTTAAAATTATTAATTCTTCAGGTCCATAAGCAGGACATATTGTTCTGTTTGTTTGTGTTTTCACCAGTAGTTCCTCTTTACTTTCTGCCATAAGGGTGGGGTCGTCTGCATATCTGAGGCTATTGATATTTCTCCTGGCAATGCTGATTCCAGCTTGTGCTTCCTCCAGCCCAGTGTTTCTCATGATGTACTCTGCATAGAAGTTAAATAAGCAGGGTGACAGTATACAACCTTGACATACTCCTTTTCCTATTTGGAACCAGTCTGTTTCCATGTTTTTCCATGTCCAGTTCTAACTGTTACTTCCTGACCTGCATACAGGTTTCTCAAGAGGCAAGTCAGGTGGTCTGGTATTCCCATCTCTTTCACAATTTTCCACAGTTTATTGTGATCCACACAGTCAAAGGTTTTGGCATAGTCAGTAAAGCAGAAACTTATAGTGTTCATTGTAGGGAAATTTCTGTTGTAAAATTTTTTGTTATGTATTTCATTGAACTTGATCCTATTATAAATGAGATTTTTTTAATTTCTATTTTTGACAGTTTACCATTAGTAGAAATACAGCTGAGTTTTGAATGTTGATTTTGTATTCTGCAACATTATTGAATTTATTTATTAGTTCCAACAGTTTTTGATGGAGAATATAGGATTTTCTATATATGAGATAATGTCATCTGCAGATAACAATTAAATTTTACATTCCAATTTGAATCCCTTTGTTTCTTTTTCTTGCCTAGTTGTTCTGGCTAAGGACTTCCATTATTATATTAAATGAGTGGTGAAAAATCTTCCTGACTGTAGAGATTTTATTTTTTTTTAATTTTCACCATTGAATGTGATATTAGATGTGGTTTTGTCATAAATGTCCTCTATTATGTTGAAGTTAGTCTATATTCATTTTGTTGAGAACTTTCATCANTGAACCTATGAGCCATACCCTGCATGGCCACACAAGATGGAAAGGTCATAGTGAAGAGTTCTGATAAAATGTAGTCCACTGAAGAAGAGAATGGCAAACAACTCCAATATTCTTGCCATAAGAACCCCATGTGGCAGTATGAAAAGGCAGAAAGATGTGACACCAGAAGATGAGCCTTCCATATTGGAATGTATCCAATATGCTACTGGGGAAGAGCAGAGAAGAATTATGAATAGCTCCACAAAGAATTGAGTGGCTAGGCTAAAGTGGAAATGATGTTCATTCGTGGATGTGTCTGACAGTGAAAGGAAAGTCTAATCCTGAACAGTACTGCAGAGGAACTTTTAATGTTAGGTCCAGTTGAACATGGTTAAGCATGAGATAACAAGCGTGAACATTAACATCTTAGGAATCAGTGAACTAAAATGGATGGGAATGGGAGAATTTAACTCATATGGATAAATAGACAATTATAATAATTGAAGTATATATATCTTTTCAAATTAATGGGTTTTTTTTTTTCCTTCAGATATCTATCCAGGAGTGGAATTGCTGGGTCATTGGTAGTTCTATTCCTAATTTTTTGAGGGATCTCCATACTGTTTTTCATACAGGCTATACCAATTTACATTCCCACCAAGTGTATTAAGTTTCCTCTTTCCACGTTGTCATCAACAATTCTCATTTGTTGTCTTTTTGATAACAGCTATTGTGACAAACGTGAGGTGATATTTCACTGTGGTCTCAATTTGTTTTTCTCTTATAAATAGTGATGTTGAGCATCTTTTCATGTTCCTGTTGGCCATATTTATGTCTTCTTTGGAAAAATGCCTCTTTAGGTCTTCTGCCCACTTTTTATCAGGTTCAGGTTTTTTGATATCAAGTTACATGAATTCCTTATATATTAATCTCATCAGATATATCAGTTGCAAACATTTTGTTTATTGGTTACCTTTTCATTCTGTGATGGTTCCCTCACCGTGCAAAGGTCAGCTCCCATTTGTTTACTTTAGTTATTGTTTCCCTTGTCTGAAGAGGAAGTTTCAAAAAAATATGATTAAGACCAATGTCAAAGATTGTGCAGCCCATGTTTTCTCCTAGGAGTTTTGTTTTATGGTTTTAGATCTTATATTTATGTCTTTAATCCATCTTTATTTTTTATAAATATTATGAGAAAATGTTCTAATTGTATTATTTTACTTGTATTTGTCCAGTTTTCCTAACATAACTTATTGAAGGGAAGCTATTCTTTCTCCCATTGTATATTCTCGCCTCCTTTATCTTCAATTAATTAATTATAAGTTTGTGTATTTATTTCTGGATTCTCTGTTTTGTTCCATTGATCTTCACTTATGACATTCTTTATACCTTTTTGGAAAAACTTCATCTTGTAGCATATTTCCTCAGTGTCAAAAATTCTCTGATTTATTTTCTATAGTGCAAGTCGGCTGCTAAAATTTTTTTTTTCTTTTGTTTGATTTTAAGAATATTTATTTTGGATTATTTTTTCATGATATATTAAGTTGGTAGTGGAAAGATATCATTTCACTGATTTTATTTTTGATTTCTGATGAGAAGTTGTGATTATTATCTTTCTGTTCTACAGAATGTGATATGACATTTACCTCTCACTTTTTTAATAGTTCTGTCATTATCATTGGTTTCCATATTACATTACATTTTATCTTCTAACTTGTATTTATTTTATATTTATTTTGCCTAGGCATTTTTGAGCATTTTGGTTGAGTTTAGGCATTTCATCAAGTACTGAATTTTTTTACACTATTTTATGTAATAACTTTTTTGTCTCAAACTTTATAGGACTTTAATCACACACACATTAAATTACTTGAATTGTCTCATCAGTCACTGAAGTTCTTTTTTCTGCCTTTTCCTCTCAGTGCTTCAATCTGCATAATTTCTGTTTCCAGGTTTTTAAGTTTGCCGGTCTTTTGTAGATTCTTATCTGTTCTTACTCTGATCCCATTAAATCTTCATTTTAGATATTGTATCTAAAATTTTTCCTTGCAGTATTCCCTTTCTATTTTCATTTTGTTCTTTACTTTAAAATCATTGATCCCATCACACTTACTTCTAATATGGATTTAATGACATTGCAACTGTCATTTCTCATTTTTTTCTATTGATATACCTTTCTCATTCCAATAAGTTACTTTTTGCATATATTATTATCTGTGATAATATCTAACTGTATACTAGACATTACAATTTTATATTCAGTGCTGGAATTGATTTCTTTCATTTAAGCAATTTTGATCTTTTTCTTTTAGTGAGTTAATTTTCTTGGAGATAATTTTTATTATTTTGAGGTTTATTTGCAATGATCTCTTAGGGATGGTTTAAGGTAGCTTTAACCCTGGCCTGGTTTATGTTTACTAGTTAGTCATGACCCCTCTGAGACCTCTATTAAATGTTAATAGAGTTCTTCAAGTACTTTTCTACCATGACTATTCAGAACCCAACTGTCAATCCTTCACTCTGGGAATTATTTATCTCATTCCATTTGGTATTCTCTTGACCTGACAAGCTGTGTTAACCTTTCTGATATGGAAATATGTTAACACTTGTAACATATATTCCCTATTCAAATTTCTATTTGTTGATTATTCACATCCAGTATTTCTGCATGTTTAGTGTCTTATGTTTCTCTACTCTTAGTTCTTCACAATTTCTTCTCTTTCTTCAAAGCTCTCTTTGATTATGCCATTCAAGAGTTTTGCTTCAGTCTAGAAGCATATAGTTCTCTTCTTTGTGTCTATGTTTTATTGAAATACAAACATTTTACTGAAATATAAAATTTTAAATTATGAAACACACATTTGAATAGAATAAATATTAAATAAGTTTTAATTTTTATTTTGAAATTAATTTCTTTACACTAAAATGAATGATTTTTTCATTAAGTAAATAAATACATTGTATGGTTAACAACCCAGATGTCCATCAACAGATGATTGGATAAGAAAGCTGTGGTACATATACACAATGGAATATTACTCAGCCCTTAAAAAGAATAAGTTTGACTCAGTTCTTATGAGATGGATGAAACTGGAGCCGATTATACAGAGTGAAGTAAGCCAGAAAGAAAAACACCAATACAGTATACTGACACATATATATGGAATTTAGGAAGATGGTAATGATGACCCTGTAAATGAGACAATATAGGAGACACAAAAGTATAGAATGGACTTTTGACAGCTGGGGGAGAGGGAGAGGGTGGGATGATTTGGGAGAATGACACAGAAACATGTATACTATCATATAAGAAATGAAGCACCAGTCTATGTTCAATGCAGGATACAGGATGCTTGGGGCTGGTGTACGGGATGATCCNTATCAAGTTACATGAATTCCTTATATATTAATCTCATCAGATATCAGTTGCAAATATTTTGTTTATTGGTTACCTTTTCATTCTGTGATGGTTTCCCTCACCGTGCAAAGGTCAGCTCCCATTTGTTTACTTTAATTATTGTTTCCCTTGTCTGAAGAGGAAGTTTCAAAAAAATATGATTGAGACCAATGTCAAAGATTGTGCAGCCCATGTTTTCTCCTAGGAGTTTTATTTTATGGTTTTAGATCTTATATTTATGTCTTTAATCCATCTTTATTTTTTATAAATATTATGAGAAAATGTTCTAATTGTATTATTTTACTTGTATTTGTCCAGTTTTCCTAACATAACTTATTGAAGGGAAGCTATTCTTTCTCCCATTGTATATTCTCGCCTCCTTTATCTTCAATTAATTAATTATAAGTTTGTGTATTTATTTCTGGATTCTCTGTTTTGTTCCATTGATCTTCACTTATGACATTCTTTATACCTTTTTGGAAAAACTTCATCTTGTAGCATATTTCCTCAGTGTCAAAAATTCTCTGATTTATTTTCTGTAGTGCAAGTCAGCTGCTTAAAAATTTTTTTCTTTTGTCTGATTTTAAGAATATTTATTTTGGATTATTTTTTCATGATATATTAAGTTGGTAGTGGAAAGATATCATTTCACTGATTTTATTTTTGATTTCTGATGAGAAGTTGTGATTATTATCTTTCTGTTCTACAGAATATGATATGACATTTACCTCTCACTTTTTTAATAGTTCTGTCATTATCATTGGTTTCCATATTACATTACATTTTATCTTCTAACTTGTATTTATTTTATATTTATTTTGCCTAGGCATTTTTGAGCATTTTGGTTGAGTTTAGGCATTTCATCAAGTACTGAATTTTTTTACACTATTTTATGTAATAACTTTTTTGTCTCAAACTTTATAGGACTTTAATCACACACACATTAAATTACTTGAATTGTCTCATCAGTCACTGAAGTTCTTTTTTCTGCCTTTTCCTCTCAGTGCTTCAATCTGCATAATTTGTTTCCAGGTTTTTAAGTTTGCCGGTCTTTTGTAAAGATTCTTATCTGTTCTTACTCTGATCCCATTAAATCTTCATTTTAGATATTGTATATCTCTTCTTTTAGATATTGTATCTAAAATTTTTCCTTGCAGTATTCCCTTTCTATTTCCATTTTGTTCTTTACTTTAAAATCATTGATCCCATCACACTTATTTCTAATATGGATTTAATGACATTGCAACTGTCATTTCTCATTTTTTTCTATTGATATACCTTTCTCATTCCAATAAGTTACTTTTTGCATATATTATTATCTGTGATAATATCTAACTGTGTACTAGACATTACAATTTTATATTCAGTGCTGGAATTGATTTCTTTCATTTAAGCAATTTTGATCTTTTTCTTTTAGTGAGTTAATTTTCTTGAAGATAATTTTTATTATTTTGAGGTTTATTTGCAATGATCTCTTAGGGATGGTTTAAGGTAGCTTTAACCCTGGCCTGGTTTATGTTTACTAGTTAGTCATGACCCCTCTGAGACCTCTATTAAATGTTAATAGAGTTCTTCAAGTACTTTTCTACCATGACTATTCAGAACCCAACTGTCAATCCTTCACTCTGGGAATTATTTATCTCATTCCATTTGGTATTCTCTTGACCTGACAAGCTGTGTTAACCTTTCTGATATGGAAATATGTTAACACTTGTAACATATATTCCCTATTCAAATTTCTATTTGTTGATTATTCACATCCAGTATTTCTGCATGTTTAGTGTCTTATGTTTCTCTACTCTTAGTTCTTCACAATTTCTTCTCTTTCTTCAAAGCTCTCTTTGATTATGCCATTCAAGAGTTTTGCTTCAGTCTAGAAGCATATAGTTCTCTTCTTTGTGTCTATGTTTTATTGAAATACAAACATTTTACTGAAATATAAAATTTTAAATTATGAAACACACATTTGAATAGAATAAATATTAAATAAGTTTTAATTTTTATTTTGAAATTAATTTCTTTACAATAAAATGAATGATTTTTTCATTAGGTAAATAAATACATTGTATGGTTAAAAAAAAGAAACTGTTTAAGAATTCTATCTACCTGTCATCTGTCAAATAAACTATTATTAAATAATAGTGCTATTTACAATGATAAATGGATCTCTATCCATTGATTATCTAGAAAGATCCTTTAAAAACACCATCAGGCTTTATCTTATAGAATCTTGACTGCACAATTTACACAGCAATGTTGGCCCTATTCTCTAATTCAAATTGTAAACATTTGGTAGATACTTTCTTTGTCTCTCTTTGAAGAAAACCAAGACCTATGTTTAACAGTTAATGAAAGAAAATCAAGACCATATGTTTGAACAAAGAATTAACCATGGTGACTTAATTCTAATGAATGTTTCACAAGACTAATGATATATTTTCATTATTTTTCTCTTTGGTGTCAAACACAGTTATTGATTCTAAAGCATTCTGAAGGTCTCTCAACTGCATGACTGGAGAAAGACTTTTAAGTAACAGTTTAAAAATTTAGAACTCCTAGAGAAGGCAATGGCAACCCATTCCAGTACTCTTGCCTGGAAAATCCCATGGACGGAGGAGCCTGGTAGGCTGCAGTCCATGGGGTCGCAAAGAGTCGGACACAACTTAGCTACTTCCCTCCTTTCACTTTTCACTTTCATGCATTGGAAAAGGAAATGGCAACCCGCTCCAGCGTTCTTGCCTGGAGAATCCCAGGGACAGCAGAGCCTGGTGGGCTGCCGTCTATGGGGTCGCACAGAGTCGGACACGACTGAAGTGATTTAGCAGCAGCAGCAGCAGCAGAGATGTAAATATCGGACAGCAATGGCACCCCACTCCAGACCCTGGCCTGGAAAATCCCCTGGATGGAGGAGCCTGGTAGGCTGCAGTCCATGGGGAAGAGCCGGACACGACTGAGCAATTTCACTTTCACTTTTCACTTTCCTGCATTAGAGAAGGAAATGTCAACCCACTTGTGTTCTTGCCTGGACTTGCTTGCTTGTTCTTCCCAGGAAGGGAGGAGCCTGGTAGGCAGCGGTCTTACGGGGTCGGGGTCGCACAGAGTCAGGCACGACTGAAGCGACTTAGCAGCAGCAGAGATGTAAATTGAGAGATTTAGAAATGTTTTACCTTTCTTTTTCTGGTCTCAGTTTAAGCTACTGCAAAGCATAGTCATTTGTTTCACTTCTGGTCATTAGTATTGCATGAATAGGATAATCTTAAATGAAGTCCACTTCTCATGTACCAGTTGATGCTGAAATAAGATTGCTTCAGGAACTTTGACACAATCAGCCTGTGAAAAGCATGTTTCCACATGAAACTTAAGGGGTCATAACATTATACACTCTTTGGACAGGGACAAAATGAATCTGAGGGGCATTCTGGCACCAATAGTTGTTTTTTTTTTCACTTGAGTTGAATGAATGAATTTTTTAAAAGAAACATTTTTTAGTGTTTCCTCTAGAATATAGTAATCTAAATTATACTGAAAAGAATATAGTTATAACTAAATACATAGAAACTAAGAACCAAATGTTTGTTATGGGTTTACATGGAAGGCCTTGATATTGAGATTAGTATCTCTACATCAATGTCTCAAAAACAAAACTGGGTCTTCCACAACCAGGCTAACTGATTTTTATCCCCAGATATCCAGTTCTACATTTTAGTAAACATTTCTCCTCTGACATCCCATCAGTTATTCCCAGTTTACATGGTTAAGCTAATACAGTCACTATTTTTAATAGGCAAAGTTCAATCTTTGTATTCCAATAAATCATGTGAATATTACTGAACTTAATTGAAGTTTATAATTTTTTTTCTCAAATGAGAATTATATATTTAAACGTGAATATATTTCTTATTTCCCGTGAAATAGGGATTAAGGTCACACTCAAGCTTATAGTTTTCATGAATTCATTCATACAAATTAATAAAGACTAGTTTTACTTAAGATTTTATAAATACCAAGCACTCTTCTAAATAATTTTTATGTACCAAATTATAGAAACCTCATAATGCTTTAGAGGATAAGAATAATTATTATTTTCATTTTCATTGGAGCAGCTCATTCATAGAAAAATTGAGATTATTGCTGAGATCACACAACTGGTGAAACTGAAATTCACATCAGAGTTTCTGGTTGCTAAACATATGCTTCAACTCTATGATAAAACTCCTCTCCTTACTGGTACTTCACAAATCATAGTCCTCTGTGAAACTCATCAGATTTCTTCATAATGCACAAACCAAAACGTGGTAGGTCACACATGAAAGAGCAGAGTGTTGCTTCACTTGTTCTCACTTTTTATCAACCACATAGCAATTGCATATTTTGATCCTAGAAGTTCTATGTATGCACTTGATGTTGTTTTGATCAGAATAAAGCCAGATCGATATATTTTAACTAGTTATCCTAAGTGATATACAAAATCATTTACTTTATGTATGAATGATTGAATATAACTATAAAATAATTTTGTAAATTATATTCCATAAATTCATTTAACACTCCTTTTTTCTTTACATTTCCTCTCAGTGAGTCAAAAAGCCATGTGTAATTTGAATTTTCCTTCAGAGAAATGTTTCTAGTTGGAAAAAATTATTCCACTGTGTGGAAAGATAACTGTGGAGGAAGTTATTCAAAGAAGTTTTGGCATGTCATTACAGACATTTTCTGTAATGCTGTGTTTGTCTCACTGTCCACAAGATCAGGAACTTATATTTGTTTGATAGATTACATGATCAAAGAAAACAGCTGTAAATTGCTAATTCTTGGTCTATGTTAGGATGAAATACTTAAAAGAATGCCTTCCTAAAATTTCTTTAATTTGTAGTTCTTTGCAGTTTGCCTTAATTGCGTAGACATTTCAAAATAACTTTTTTTTTTCCCTTAATGAGGAAAGAGGCAAAGAGAGTTTAAATGGTTCTTCCATAAGCCTTAAACACAATTATTGTTTCTGCCTCTCATTAATGTATAGAATTAAGTTTATTTGGAAAACATAAAGTTTGAAATTTTGAATTTCAGTCCCAACTGTACTAGCTTACAGATTTTACTGAATAGATTATGCCGTCACTGAGTGTGGAGAGTAGTTTTAAATTTAGCAAGTAAAAATAAGCTAGAGCAATTCTTAGACTCCTTTCTANTTAATGTATAGAATTAAGTTCATTTGGAAAACATAAAGTTTGGAATTTTGAATTTCAGTCCCAACTGTACTAGCTTACAGATTTTACTGAATAGATTATGCCATCTCTGAGTGTGGAGAGTAGTTTTAAATTTAGCAAGTAAAAATAAGCTAGAACAATTCTTAGACTCCTTTCTAGATTCAGACTCAACATTTTGGTTTGAAGGCCTATTACATATAAAAAGGCTTAACTATATCAGTGATTAAGAGAAAACTGAGATACCTGACTATTTTTTAAAATAAATTCAATATTTTGCTGATTGAGCTTTTTATTACATGAACCTTCATTAAGTTGATTGTATTAAAACTTATAACCTGTTTCTTATTTATTTGAATTATGTTGGTTCTGGATTAATTTAGCAAGCTTATTTCATAGGCAAATTAAATTACAAACTTTAATTTGCCTAACCATTTAATATCCCAGAAACTTTAAAATGGCGTAAATGGATTTCACAATTAAACTTAATTAGAGTTATCATTTCAGTTTCACAAAAGTTGCATAATAATGTAAAGTAAATGAACTCTATGAAAATGTGCATTAAGTTATTTCATTTAAGTTCATTTTCTTACAGTAAAATAATTTTTCAGTGATTTAATATTTATCAAGCTTTTAAAGAAAATCATTTGAATTTCATAAAAAGCTAATTGAATGCAAACTATGATTTTTACATTATTATCACTCTATATGTGCATGTGTGTGTTTATAAACCTGGGAATTATGTATGAGTAAAATGTATTAGGTGTCCCCTAGGTTTTATTGTTAGAAGAGTAAATGCATGAGCATTATTTGGGTATATGCAGCATGGCCTCTGTGAGAATAGATGTTAATTCTTTCTAAAGAAACTATTGAATGACAGATACAATAAAAGAAATTTAGCTCATACATTTTAACTAATAAATTGTGGTTTCTAAAAAATGAAAACAACTGTATTTAATAAAAAGGGGGAACCTAATTCAATGACAGATATGTAGCTTATCAAACCTCATCTGGTTAATTATTAGCAGAAAGTAGCTCTTGATTCTATGAACAGTGCTTTTACATAATGAGACAAACTAGAATGCACAGGATGTGAAAGCTGGTTTGTAAATCTTGCTGCAGTAACCAGTAGAAAGAATTAGTACAGGCATATTTTGGAGACTGAATGTTCAATTTCAAACTACCACAGTAAGGGGACTATCACAGTAAAGAGTCACGTGAACTGTTTTGTTTCACAGTACATAAAAAAGTTTTTCATATAGTAGTAAGTAAAGTTTTTCATACTAGAGTATATAGTATGTTTTTCATGTACTACAAAACACTATACTATAGTCTTTTAAGTGGGCAATAACATTATATCTCAAATGTGCATACCTTAATTAAAAATATTTTATTGCTCAAAATAATAACCATTGGCTGACAATGTAGAGTTACCACTAATCTTCAGTTTGTAAAAAATATAGTATCTGTAAAACACAATAAAGCAAAGCACGATGAAATGCCCATCAAGATGATTCAACAAAGATTTACTTATTAGGTTACTTGAGAAAATGGGTTTCTCAAGTTGTACACATAGACTATACAATGGAAAAGCTTATTTATATATTTGTGCGCTTGTGTGTGTTAAGTCACTCAGTTGTCCAACTCTTTGTAACCCCATGGACTGGAGCCCACCTGGCTCCTCTGTCCATGGGATTCTCCAGGCAAGAATACTGGAGTGGGATGCCATTCCCTACTCCAGAGGATCTCGCGACCAGGGATCAAACCTGGGTCTGCTGCATTGCAGGCAGATTCTTTACCTACTGAGGCACCAGAGAAGCCCATGATTTCACATACACAAAATGTCTCATTCTCCATTCAAAAAATAAATCGTTTCATACTTTGGAATATTGTATAAGCGTTGGGTCAGAAAAACCTGGAATTGGATTATCTGCCTGATATTTCCTATTATATATTTTGGAAAATAGTGCTATGTCAATTGTAGTGGATTCATGTTGATATATATGGGTCTTTTTGCACTATGTCTGGTATAATATCAGAACTCAGTGAAATTTTTGCTATTATTTTTAATAATGCTGTTTGTGTCCATTTTTTACAGTTCTAGATATACTATTAGGTGTTTTTTTTTTGTTTTAACTTCCCTCGATCTCTCTGATGTCTCTGACATTCTTAGCTAGCTACCTTCACATTTTAAAACTTTTTTAGTTTTTGGTATGATTATACTACTATCTTACTGATTTTCTTTTTTCTTATTGACTCATTTTACTCATTCTTAACATCCCTACTTAATGTTTGGTCCTTCACTCTCATGATTATCCTTCCCTCTAAATTTGACCTCTTTTTACAATTTCATGCTTTAAACTAACCTGTGCAATTATATCTGATTATCATAATTTTAGAAATAACCAATACTGAATTCCCTCCTTGGAATGCTGTTTTCAACTGACTGATTTTTTTAATGCAATCTCAAACTGTAACATACTCCAAATCACTCATTTTCCTTTATTTCATTTCTCTGCTTTGTTTCATTGAGTTCATGGATATTAAAAATCCCAAACTGTGTTTTATAAATTATTTCTTGTGAACTCTTATCAGACCTCAGTCTTCACATCCTGACATATCTAAGGGAGAAAATATAATTTGTTTATTTTGCTTTATTTATTACCAAAGAATTTTTAGAAGTTAAATATTTAGTATCATTCTATATGTTTTATCTATTTTTAATGTATCATTCAGATTATGTCACCTTCTGTTCAGACATATCACAATGCTAGTTCCACATTACCTAGAGTTAACTCCTTAAAATGAAATTGTAGATTGTCCAGCCTTTCCTAATTTCTCTTCTAATATCTCAATTTATCTAAAATCTCAATGTATGCTATTACAGTAAACAAACTGTTATCTAAATAAAACTAGTGCTTTCACATCTCCTTGATTTGTGAACTTCGTTTTCAGCCTCTTTCTCATGTCTCCAGGCAAATCTTACATGATATTGAAAGACAAACTCACAAGTCCTACTATTTCTTAAGTCTCTGTATGGAAGTAGTCTCTTCCTTTAAAATTTTCTGTGATAATATCCTATAAATGTATTCACTTTATTGCTATTATAATAGTCATTTTCTACTTGTTTTGGCTACTTGGGCAAATGTCTTATTTCCTCTTTTATATTCTAAGCTTAAACGTAGAAAGGATTCACGCATGATTACTTTTCCAGTGTTAACACTATGTCATGTACTTATTAAATGCTCAAAAATTGTTTGTTGAGTGAACATTTCAAAAATAAGTGAAAGTTAAGTCGCTCAGTCACGTCCAACTCTTTGCGACCACGTGGACTGTAGCCCACCATGCTTCTCCATCCATGGGATTCTCCAGGCAAGAGTACTGGAGTGGGTTGCCATTTCCTTCTCCAGGGGATCCCGACCCAGGGATCGAACCCAGGTCTCCTGTATTAGAGGCAGACACTTTAACCTCTGAGCCACCAGGAAATATATATTCTAATCAATGGGAGGGGACTTCAGGATTGGGAACTCATGTACACCCATGGCGGATTCATGTCAGTGTCTGGCAAAACCAATACAGTATTGTAAAGTTAAAAAAAAAAAAAAAGATTATAACAGGGAAAAGACAACATTTTTAAAATAACACACTGAAAGGTATGACTTAGAGAGAATGGACAATATCTTTGAATAAGAATGTGTTTATTAAGTTTAAAATGAAAAAAAAACTGAAAACAGTCACTTACTCCTGTGTGNAGATTATAACAGGAAAAAGACAACATTTTTAAAATAGCACACTGAAAGGTATGACTTAAAGAGAATGGACAATATCTTTGAATAAGAATGTGTTTATTAAGTTTAAAATGAAAAAAAAACTGAAAACAGTCACTTACTCCTGTGTGACTCTCTGTGACCCCACGGACTATAGCCCACCAGGCTCCTCCATCCATGTAACTCATCAGGCAAGAACACTGGAGTGGGTAGCCATTCCCTTTTCCAGGGGATCTTCCCAACCCAGGGGTCAAACTTGGGTCTCCTCCATTGCAGGCAGACTCTTTACTGTCTGAGTCACCAGGGAAGTTTAAAAGATGGAAATTCAAATAGTGATACTAAAAATCACTAGAAAAGAAAAGGATTAATGCAGCATTTAAAAATTTTATTGAAATAGTTGGTTTATAATGTGTTAGCTTCAGGTGTACAGCTAAGTGAATCAGTTTTACATAGATCTACTCTTTTTTTTTTAATAGGTATTTTCCCGCATAGGCTATTAATTCAGCATTTAAGGAGTAAAACAAATGAATATATTTATCAATGTAGATATAATATATTCTATATATATTTAATTCAGTTAGGGATATTCAATCATACTGTTCAAGTGTCATTGTTAATTCAACTGAGTACATTTTACAGATATTATGAATCTTCAGTGATGTATGAATTGGGAAGTATTCAGTCTAGCNTTGATACTTTTGAACTGTGGTGTTGGAGAAGACACTTGAAAGTCCCTTGGACTGCAAGAACAAACCAGTCCATCCTAAAGGAAATCAGTCCTGAATGTTCATTGGAAGGCCTGATGCTGAAGCTGAAACTCCAATAGTTTGGCCACCTAATGGGAAGAACTGACTCATTTGAAAAGATCCTGATGCTGGGAAATACTGAATGTGGGAGGAGAAGGGGTTGGTAGAGGATGAGATTCTTGATGGCCTCACCGACTCAATGGACATGAGTTTGAGTAAACTGTGGGAGTTGGTGATGCANTTTGGCCACCTAATGGGAAGAACTGACTCATTTGAAAAGATCCTGATGCTGGGAAATACTGAATGTGGGAGGAGAAGGGGTTGGTAGAGGATGAGATTCTTGATGGCCTCACCGACTCAATGGACATGAGTTTGAGTAAACTGTGGGAGTTGGTGATGCACAGGGAGGCCTGACTTGCTGTAGTCCATTGGGTTGCAAAGAGTCAGACACAACTGAGCCAATGAACTGAACTAAACTTGAAAAGCTCTTTGTCATTATCTACCAATGTTAGTTTAGTAATATCCTTTGATCTAAAAAATTGTTTCCAAGAATATAGCTAACATAAATACGTATATATACTTGCCAAAATACACATGAGACTGGATATTATCATTATTCATACAGAGCAAAAGCTAGCAAAAGCTACATTGTACATTGATGGAAGGACAGATAATTTATTTCTTATTTATAAAAAAATATTTTACACAGTGTTAAAATGAAATTTACTTGCATACATCCACATGGAAGAATTTTCCAATATAATGATGAGTGATAAAACTATACAATAGATGTATTTATGTAATTCAGTTTATATAACATTAGAACAGACAAAATCATAAATGCAGTTTGTGAAAACTGGTTAGCGACTAACTTTATGAAGGAGGAAATAGTAAATATTGGATGTAAGAAGGATAACTCAGAAATGCTGGTTTTGTATTATTATTTTTCTGTGTTACATCGTAGCAACTTTGTTACTAGAAAATTTTTATTGAGCAAATTGCTTGCTTTATCTCATTTGCTTTTAGAAACTGTCCAGGAAAGTAAGTTATATGTTTATTTAAATGTGGGAAATTCAATACAAATATGGTTGATCTGATTAAAAATCAGTTTCATCATAAGGTTATGAGCTAGCTTAAAGAACTGAAGGAAAAATTCAACCACACTTTAGAAACAAAACAAACCATGGTAGATTTTAGAATCTAGTTTTCAGCAATAAATCAACATGTTCTTCTAAAGGCAACACTGGAAAAAATCAGCTCATTTTCTTCCTTTTGCCACAGTATTAATTTCTTACTGCAGTTGCAACAAATTACCATGTACTAAGTGGCTTCAAGCAACACATATTTATTCTTTTAAAGTTCTGGAAGTCAGAAGTAAAAACAGATTTGCAAGTCTGTGTTTTTCCTACAGGCTCTAGTAGAAATGGTGTTTCCTTGTCTTTTCCAGCTTCTAGAGATTTCCTAGTTCATGGCCCCTTCTTCATCTTCAAAGTCAGCAACATAGTGGCATCTTTTCTTGGCATCTATTTTCATTCTTATGTATTCAAACTCTGATTTTCCTGTCTCTGTCTTATAAGGAGTTTTGCAATTGCATTAGTCCTGACCAGACAATGAAGGATAATCTTCTCAAGATCCTGCAACATCCCTTTAATTAGGAAGATAATATATTCGTGGTCCTGGAGATAAGGATATAGACATCTGTGTGTGTGAGTGTGTGTGTGCTCAGTCATGTCCAACATTTTGCGGCTCCATATAGCCCTCCAGGCTCCTCTGTCTGTAAAATTTTCCAGGCAAGAATACTGGAGTGGGTTGCCATTTCCTCTTCTAGAGGATCTTCACAACTCAGGGATCAAATCCATATCTCTTGTGTCTCCTGCATTAGCAGGTAGATTCTTTATCACTGTACTACCTGGGAAGCATAAACATCTCTGCTGCTGCTGCTAAGTCACTTCAGTCATGTCCAACTCTTCGTGACCCCATGGACCACAGCCTACCAGGCTCCTCTGTCCATGGGATTTTCCAGGCAAGAGTACTGAAGTGGGGTGCCATTACCTTCTCCCGTAAACATCTCTAGCAAACTGCCATCATTTGGGGCCTTTTAAAAGGGAGAATTTACAATTCCATTGGCCTAATTTCCATGAGGAATGGTGAAGTGCCAGACTGAGCAGACTATCAAATTCATATAGTGATATTTCAAGAATAGATATTATCATATGTGTTTGTATATATGTGTATATAATAAAATGTTTTTTAGGTTTTGTAGGGTGTGATTCCTGATGGCTCGGATCGTATAGAATTTGCCTGCAATGAAAGAGATGTGGGTTTAATCCCTGGGTTGGAAAGATCTCCTGTAGAAAGAAATGGCTACCCACTCCAGTATTTTTGAGTGGAGATCCCATGGACAGAGGAGCCTGGTGGGCTACAGTTCATGGGGTCTCAAAGATTTGGACACAACTGAGTGACTAACACTCTCAGTTTCAGATTGTGATTAGGTTAGCGTAACAGCGTATGGCGTGATCGTTTCCAAGAAGTGTAATAGTCACAGCACACAAAATTTGGTGTAGATATCAAGACTGATGATACAACTCATGTACCAAGAGGATGGATAAAGATAAAGATCTGTTACTGACATAATGAAGCTTCCTGGGTGGAACAGGCTAACTCCCTGCTGCTGCTGCTGCCGCTGCTACTAAGTCGCTTCAGTCATGTCCAACTCTGTGTGACCCCAAGACAGCAGCCCACCAGGCTCGCCCATCACTGGGATTCTCCAGACAAGAACACTGGAGTGAGTTGCCAGTTCCTTCTCCAATGCATGAAAGTGAAAAGTGAAAGTGAAGCCGCTCAGTCGTCCTACTTTCAGCTAACTCCCTAGCATGTCTGAAACGGCTTGAAGTGGCAAGGAAAGGAGACTGACTGGGAATTGACTGCAGTTAGAGAATAGGACTAAGATGACGGCTCTCCTGCACAAGCAGCCTGGGGCCAAAGGAAGGAGTTCTCTGGCTCTTCTATCACTTTGCTCAGATGAGAGGCCCAAAGGACAGAGATTATTAGGCTTGAAAACTCTAAGAAGTGAAAAATAGACTCGGATTTTTAAATTACATAACATAATGGCATTTCCCAAGAACACATATGTCTTTTCATTGATCAG
>SJYW01052170.1:440957-481553 GCA_006410735.1 Raphicerus campestris
GTCCATCCTAAAGGAAATCAGTCCTGAATGTTCATTGGAAAGCCTGATGCTGAAGCTGAAACTGCAATACTTTGGCCACCTGATGGGAAGAACTGACTCATCTGAAAAGATCCTGATGCTGGGAAACACTGAATGTGGGAGGAGAAGGGGTTGATAGAGAATGAGATGATTGATGGCCTCACTGACTCAATGGACATGAGTTTGAGTAAACTGTGGGAGTTGGTGATGGACAGGGAGGCCTGACTTGCTGTAGTCCATTGGGTTGCAAAGAGTCAGACACAACTGAGCCAATGAACTGAACTAAACTTGAAAAGCTCTTTGTCATTATCTACCAATGTTAGTTTAATAATATCCTTTGATCTAAAAAATTGTTTCCAAGAATATAGCTAACATAAATATATATATATACTTGCCAAAATACACATGAGACTGGATATTATCATTATTTATACAGAGCAAAAGCTAGCAAAAGCTACATTGTACATTGATGGAAGGACAGATAATTTATTTCTTACTTATAAAAAATATTTTACACAGTGTTAAAATGAAATTTACTTGCATACATCGACATGGAAGAATTTTCCAATATAATGATGAGTGATAAAACTATACAATAGATGTATATTATGTAATTCAGTTTATGTAACATTAGAACAGACAAAATCATAAATGCAGTTTGTGAAAACTGGTTAGTGACTAACTTTATGAAGGAGGAAATAGTAAATATTGGATGTAAGAAGGGTAACTCAGAAATGCTGGTTTTGTATTATTATTTTTCTGTGTTACATTGTAGCAACTTTGTTAGTAGAAAATTTTTATTGAGCAAATTGCTTGCTTTATCTCATTTGCTTTTAGAAACTGTCCAGGAAAGTAAGTTATATGTTTATTTAAATGTGGGAAATTCAATACAAATATGGTTGATCTGATTAAAAATCAGTTTCATCATAAGGTTATGAGCTAGCTTAAAGAACTGAAGGAAAAATTCAACCACACTTTAGAAACAAAACAAACCATGGTAGATTTTAGAATCTAGTTTTCAGCAATAAATCAACATGTTCTTCTAAAGGCAACACTGGAAAAAATCAGCTCATTTTCTTCCTTTTGCCACAGTATTAATTTCTTACTGCAGTTGCAACAAATTACCATGTACTAAGTGGCTTCAAGCAACACATATTTATTCTTTTAAAGTTCTGGAAGTCAGAAGTAAAAACAGATTTGCAAGCCTGTGTTTTTCCTACAGGCTCTAGTAGAAATGGTGTTTCCTTGTCTTTTCCAGCTTCTAGAGATTTCCTAGTTCATGGCCCCTTCTTCATCTTCAAAGTCAGTAACATAGTGGCATCTTTTCTTGACATCTATTTTCATTCTTATGTATTCAAACTCTGATTTTCCTGTCTCTCTCTTACAAGGAGTTTTGCGATTGCATTGGTCCTGACCAGACAATGAAGGATAATCTTCTCAAGATCCTGAAACATCCCTTTAATTAGGAAGATAATATATTTGTGGTCCTGGAGATAAGGATATAGACATCTGTGTGTGTGAGTGTGTGTGTGCTCAGTCATGTCCAACATTTTGCAGCTCCATATAGCCCTCCAGGCTCTTCTGTCCGTAAAATTTTCCAGGCAAGAATACTGGAGTGGGTTGCCATTTCCTCTTCTAGAGGATCTTCACAACTCAGGGATCAAATCCATCTCTCTTGCGTCTCCTGCATTAGCAGGTAGATTCTTTATCACTGTACCACCTGGGAAGCATAAACATCTCTGCTGCTGCTGCTAAGTCACTTCAGTCGTGTCCAACTCTTCGTGACCCCATGGACTGCAGCCTACCAGGCTCCTCTGTCCATGGGATTTTCCAGGCAAGAGTACTGAAGTGGGGTGCCATTGCTTCTCCCATAAACATCTCTAGCAAACTGCCATCATTTGGGGCCTTTTAAAAGGGAGAATTTACAATTCCATTGGCCTAATTTTCCATGAGGAATGGTGAAGTGCCAGACTGAGCAGACTATCAAATTCATATAGTGATATTTCAAGAGTAGATATTATCATATGTGTTTGTATATATGTGTATATAATAAAATGTTAGTTTTTTAGGTTTTGTAGGGTGTGATTCCTGATGGCTCGGATCATATAGAATTTGCCTGCGATGAAAGAGATGTGGGTTTAATCCCTGGGTTGGAAAGATCTCCTGTAGAAAGAAATGGCTACCCACTCCAGTATTTTTGAGTGGAGATCCCATGGACAGAGGAGCCTGGTGGGCTACAGTTCATGGGGTCTCAAAGATTTGGACACAACTGAGTGACTAACACTCTCAGTTTCAGATTGTGATTAGGTTAACATAACAGTGTATGGTGCTATCGTTTCCAAGAAGTGTAATAGTCACAGCACACAAAATTTGGTGTAGATATCAAGACTGATGATACAACTCATGTACCAAGAGGATGGATAAAGATAAAGATCTGTTACTGACATAATGAAGCTTCCTGGGTGGAACAGGCTAACTCCCTGCTGCTGCTGCTGCCACTGCTACTAAGTTGCTTCAGTTGTGTCCAACTCTGTGTGACCCCATAGACAGCAGCCCACCAGGCTCCCCCATCACTGGGCTTCTCCAGACAAGAACACTGGAGTGGGTTGCCAGTTCCTTCTCTAATGCATGAAAGTGAAAAGTAAAAGTGAAGCCGCTCAGTCGTCCTACTTTTAGCTAACTCCCTAGCATGTCTCAAACGGCTTGAAGAGGCAAGGAAAGGAGACTGACTGGGAATTGACTGCAGTTAGAGAATAGGACTAAGATGACGGCTCTCCTGCACAAGCAGCCTGGGGCCAAAGGAAGGAGTTCTCTGGCTCTTCTATCACTTTGCTCAGATGAGAGGCCCAAAGGACAGAGATTATTAGGCTTGAAAACTCTAAGAAGTGAAAAATAGACTCGGATTTTTAAATTACATAACGTAATGGCATTTCCCAAGAACACATATGTCTTTTCATTGATCAGTTCTCTTTTCTAAGAGAAAATATAGGGAAATTTCTGCACAAAAATGTAAGATACAAATTAGAAACACTTTGCTGTCAACAGAAACTTCATTCTGATGATAATATGGTCATTGAATACTTAATCCTAAATTTTATTTATTTTTTTATTATTTTTTTGCATTTTATTTTTACTTTATTCTACGTTACAATACTATATTGGTTTTGCCATACATGGACATGAATCAGCCACGGGTGTATACGATCTCCCAATCTGGGATCCCCCTCCCACCTCTCATCCCATATCATCTCTCTCTTTAAGGGCTGAGTAATAATTGTGTATATGTACCACAGCTTTATTATCCATTCATCTGATGATGGACATCTAGGTTGTTTCCATGTCCTAGCTATTATAAACAATGCTGCAATGAACGTTTCAATTATATACCTAAAATTTGCTTACATGTCAACTTTCATGTTAAATGTTCTTACCACAAAACAAAAGCAATTGGACAAAATGGTTACTTGCATATTATAAAGCCATGTGAGTCATGAAATGCTAAGCACAGGAAAGCAGCATCATTCTGTGAAAAATAGAAGTCATTAGAAATACAGGTAGATACATGACTGGTATTAAAAGTTCATGCATTACTGTAATTCTCTGGTAGTCTATGGAAACAAAAGACATAAATGGCAAATTGATGGGGAAACAGTGGAAACAGTGGCTGACTTTATATTTTGGGGCTCCAAAATCACTGCAGATGGTGACTGCAGTCATGAAATTAAAAGACGCTTACTCCTTGGAAGGAAAGTTATGACCAAACTAGACAGCATGTTAAAAAGCAGAGACATTACTTTGCCAGCAAAGGTCCATCTAGTCAAGGCTATGGTTTTTCCTGTGGTCATGTATGGATGTGAGAGTTGGACTGTGAAGAAAGCTGAGCACCGAAGAATTGATGCCTTTGAGCTATAGTGTTGGAGAAGACTCTTGAGAGTCACTTGGATTGCAAGAAGATCCAACCAGTCCACCCTAAAGGAAATCATTCTTGGGTGTTCATTGGAAGGACTGATGTTGAAGCTGAAACTCCAATTTTTTGGCCACCTGATGCGAAGAGCTGATTCATTTGAAAAGACCCTGATGTTGGGAAAGATTGAAGGCAGGAGGAGAAGGGGATAACAGAGAATGAGATGGTTAGATGGCATTACCGATTCAATGGACATGAATTTGAGTAACCTCCGGGAGTTGGTGATGGACAGAGAGGCCTGGCATGCTGTGATTCATGGGGTCTCAAAGAGTCAGACGCCACTGACTGAACTGAGCTGAAAGACATGAAATACTTGAAATATTTAATGTTTTTTTAATCTATATATTCATATAACCTTACACCGTAAGAACAGGAAATGTCTCTCTTCAAGCATCTTATACCACTTACAATCACTGATTATAATGTTATAATGTAGTTTTTCAGTGCATTTCTAAAGTAATAATTTTACTTCATCATCTTAAAAATAAAATACAAAAAAATTAATGTTGGGATACTAAAGAAAAACATCCTAAATTACTTGAATATTTGGAAGTGGCTGCATGAATAAATGAGTTATTAGGAAATACTAAAAATGAGAAGGGCTTCCCAGGTGGCGGTAGTGGTAAAGAACCTCCCTGCCAATGCAGGAGATACTAGAGACTTGAGTTTGATCCCTGAGCTGGGTAGAGCCCCTGGAGAAGGTCATGGCAGCCCATTCCAGGATTCCTGCCTGGAGAATCCCATGGACAGAGGAGCCTGGCAGGCTGCAGTCCATGGGGTTGCAAAGAGCTGGACACGACCAAAGTGACTCAGCACACACACAAATGAGAAAGCTATTGAACAAAAACGTGTGAGATACATCCAAAGTTGCTTCATGTAGTAGTTTCGCAGCATTAAAAGCTTTTTAATAAAAGGTATGAGAACAGAACTAAGCATACTATTCAGAGAAAAAAAGACCAAAGAGTTTAAGGAAAGCTGGTGAAAGAAATTAGAAAAGATAGAAGTAAAAGAGCTACAGGATTATTCACTATCCACATTTAATTTCTGTAACATGGTCATAAAGCTGTGGAAAAAGGGGGGGGGGAGGAAAACATAAAAACTATACACTTTCACAAAACCTTTTTTACCTTTTGCTATTAAAAGTTCTCTTTTTAAATGCTCATTTTGTCATTCATAGGGCTTGCCTAGTGGCTCAGATGGTAAAGATTCTGCCTGCAGTGTGCGAGACCTGGTTTTGATCCATGGGTGGGGAAGATCCCCTAGAGAAGGAAATGGCAACCTACTCCAGTACCCTTGCCTGAAAAATTCCATGGATGAAGTAGCCTGGTGGGCTACAGTCCATGGGATCGCAAAGAGTCAAACATGACTGAGTGACTTCACTTTTCTTTTGCCATTCATCAGAGCCCCTCCCACATTTGTAAATTAAATCCAAGATTGTCACTAGGTTCTGAAAATGAAGACTGAACTATAGTCCCTCATGTTTCCAACATGGGAAAGGAAAAGTGACCATTCAAAAATATTTCAGAGAGTTCTCCTTAACAAAAGCCTGCCTTCTAAGTAAATCACCAGAATCTTATCAAACCTAGGGTAAATGCAGGTCGCTGCCTAATAAAGGAGATCTCATTGCAGCAGGTGTTTTTTGTGTGTACTCCTCAACTGAAGATTGAAAATCTTAGGCCTTTGATCCCCACTCAATGCTATACATCGGAGAAGGCAATGGCACCCCACTCCAGTACTCTGCCTGGAAAATCCCATGGACGGAGGATCCTGGTAGGCTGCAATCCATGGGGTCGCTAAGAGTTGGATATTACTGAGCTACTTCACTTTAATTTTTCACTTTCATGCATTGGAGAAGGAAATGGCAACCCACTCCAGTGTTCTTGCCAGGAGAATCCTAGGGACAAGGGAGCCTGGTGGGCTGCCGTCTGTGGGGTCGCACAGAGTCGGACACAACTGAAGCGACTTAGCAATGCTATACATTACGTCTCATGACTGTTGATAATTTTCCAGGTTGTTATTACTGTTCCAGTTTGAGCAACTGACCAGAGCTACAATGTGGTGCCCTTTGAAACTAATCTGTATCATTTTTCTATTTTTATTAATCATTTACAGTTTAACAATGGTACTTTTTNCATTGTGGTCAGGGAAGATGCGTGATACAATTTCAGTTTTCTGAAATTTACTGAGGTTTGATTTGTGACCCAAGATGTCGTCTATCCAAGAGAATATTCCATGTGCACTTGAGAAGAAGGTGTATTCTGTATTTGGATGGAATGTCCTGAAGATATCAATGAGATCCATTTCATCTAATGTATCACTCATTTAAGAAGTGCTTCCTTATTAATTTTTTGTTTTGAGGATCTGTCCATAGATGTGAATGTATTATTGTGTTACTGTCAGTTTCACCTTTTATGTCTGTTAGTGTTTGTCCTTTGTATTGAATTGCTTCTATGTTGGGTGCATAAATATTTACAATTCTATGTCTTCCTTTGAATTGATCCCTTGATCGTTATATAGTGTCCTTCCTTATCTCTTGTAATCTTCTTTCTTTCAAGGTCTATTTTGTCTCATATGAGGATAGCTACTCCAGCTTTCTTTTGCTTCCCATTTGCATGGAATACCTTTTCCATCCTTTCTCTTTCAGTGTATATACATGTCTTCTTAACTGCAAGGGAAAAAGGACAGTAGGAAAAGAAAACAAAGGAATAAATATAGAAAAATAATAATGGGTTTAAAAATTAAAATTTAAAAAAAGAGAGAAAAGGAAAAATGAAAATTCCACAGAACTGCAAAAGTCCAGTGTAGAGGCAGAGGTTTATAACAATAATGAAAAATGTGNACAAAGGAATAAATATAGAAAAATAATAATGGGTTTAAAAATTAAAATTTAAAAAAAGAGAGAAAAGGAAAAATGAAAATTCCACAGAACTGCAAAAGTCCAGTGTAGAGGCAGAGGTTTATAACAATAATGAAAAATGTGACTGAGAAAGGAAAAAAAAATCTTAAACTCTTAGTTGAATTTTATAGTGCCAATAAAAACAACTACAACAGAGAGGGGGGGAAAGTAGGGGGGCAGAAATCCAAAGAATGTACAGAAGTCAAAACACGAGAATAATAAATGGTTTTCTTGAGTCACTGCTGTCTGAGTCCTTTGCCTCGCTGGGAGTCAGAGTCCACCTCACCCCTCTAGGATGCCCTCCAATAATGTGCTGAGCTCTGGATCTGCTGTGGCGGCAGCTCAGATTCTAATCTGGTCCTACTCCTGTGTTTCTTACCTCCAATGTCCACAGCTGTCAGAACTAGTGTGTTTTCTTTTGTGGGCGCTCTCAATGACCTTTCATATATTCCATAGACACAGTGTCTGCCTAGTTGATCTTGTGGATTTAATCTGCAGCTTGTACAGCTGATGGGAAGGTTTTGGGTCTTCTTCCTTAGCCACACTGCCCCTGGGTTTCAATTGTGGCTTTATTTCCACCTCTGCATGTGGGTTGTCCACTGGGGTTTGCTCCTGGGGCTGCCCTGGAGGACTTGGGTTTGCCCCTGTGAGGGCCAGGTGTGGAGGTGGTGCAGCTGCTTGGGTTGCAGGGCTTCTGGAAGGTATTTAGGGGAGTTGGTGGCTGTGGCAGCAGGAAATATAGTGCTCTAGAAGGGTATGGAAATCAGTATTGACCAATAAGCTCCAGTATTCTCACCTGGAGAACTCCTCTCCCTGAAAGAGAAGCCTGGCAGGCCACAGTTTACAGCATCGGAAAGAGTTAGACAGAATCAAAGTGACCCTGTATGCACAGACACAAGACTTTTTTCACCTGTGGCAGCTCTGCCGCAGTGAATGTTGAGCATGAAGGTGGTGCAGCTGCTTGGCTTGCAGGGACCCTGGCTGTGCCCAACATGCAGGGACATGGACTGCCTCCACCGCAGGAGTTATGGTCCTATCAGAGTCTTTTTTCAAGCCTCTTGTAGCTGGCAATCAGAAGGCCTCTTTGACCAGTCTTTCTCCACAGCTCTGCCCATTCAGGTACTTAGAGAGATCCTTTGCCTGGTGTCCTTCTCTGCTGCTCGGTGCCTCAGGCACATAGAGGGACCCCCATGGCTGGAGTCATATTCTGTAGATCACCACATTAGCCACTTAAAGGAGCACCCTGGGTGGGGTCCTACTCTGTAGTTTAGTGCGTCAGGCATTTGATGGGCCAGGGTCTCTATTGTTCAGCTGCAGATGCGCATGTAGGGAGAAAGAAGCTATGGTGATGGCTCCACCTCCTACACGTGATTCAGCAGTATCATCTTGCTTCCATGGCTGCCTGGCTTTCCTCCAGAACATCTCCCATTACAATCTCCTCCCTCACATCCCCTTGATCCCTCTCTCTGCAGTCAACAGCAGCTCTTGCCCTGGGATTGTTCCGTAAGCCCTAAACTGTAGCTCTCAGCTGCTGCCCCTTCCAGGGGACCAGCATTCCCATCCACAGTATGTATGGCTGCAGCAAGGACTTTCACTCTCAGCCTTAAATGTTTCTCCTCTGACTCAGACAATGTAGAGATTGGACCCCTGTTTAAGTTCCCCCACCAGCTGAGGGCAGGTCCAATACTTCTAACGCTCCTGGTTGTTGTTGTTTTTTTTTTTTTTTTTTTCCCCTAGTTCCTTTGTCCTAGAGAGTTTTGCATGGTTCTATATATTCTTTTCCACTGGTCAGATACTCATGATGGCTCTCAGCTGGTGTTCTGCATGCACTTCTATATCTGAAGGTGTATTCCTGATGGACCCGTGAAGAGAGATGTACTCCACATCCACCTACTCCTCCACCATCTTCTGTACGCTACCTCCATGCCTCCTTTCATTTTTATTTTATTGGCTTTACTTCAGTTTTATTTTACTTATATTTTGCCTCTCTCCCTCACTATTTACTAGCGTAGCATTACAGGGCTTATTTCTATTTTATTTCTTTGTTGAATCTCAAATCTTACTATAGCATCTGACAAAGCTTTTAATATTTGTTTGTTGCATGAATGCATGGATTGTAAAAATATGGCATAAATGTGAAATGTTTAATATCAGCTGAGTGTTTAAATAAGTTTTGAGAAATCCGTTTAATGAACACTTTTCTGCTATCTAAATAGTTATGTAGAATATTTTTGTTTTATTTTAGATAAGCTTTACTTTGTAGAAGAGTTTTAATTTAAAAAATATGAAGGTGTACAAAGTTCTCATGTAAATCCCACATGATATTAGCTGTTAACACTATTACATTTGTATGATATATTTACTACAAACAATGGATGACTATAAATACATTATTATAAGCTAAATATACTTTATTCAGATTCCTTGCTGCTGCTGCTAAGTCGCTTCAGTTGTATCCAACTCTGTGAGACCCAGAGACGGCAGCCCACCAGGCTCCCCTATCCCTGGGATTCTCAAGGCAAGAACACTGGAGTGGGTTGCCATTTCCTTCTCCAATGCATGGAAATGAAAAGTGAAAGTGAAGTCACTCAGTTGTGTCCGACTCTTCATGACCCCATGGACTGCAGCCCAACAGGCTCCTTACCCATGGGGTTTTCCAGGCAAGAGTACTGGAGTGGGGTGCCATTGCCTTCTCCAATTCAGATTTCTTAGGTTTTATTTAATGTCATTTTTGCTTCCAGGATCCCATCCAGAATACCACATTGTTCATTTTTCATCATTAATCATTGCATCATTCAAATTTCATAATCATTTCTCTTTCAGGTACTCTTGGCTGCGAAAGTTTCCCAAATGTTCCTTGTTTCTGATGACCTTGACAACTTTGAGCAGCACTGACCAGGTAATTTATAGAATGTCCAGCTATTGAGATATTTGCCTGACATTTTTCTTACTGTGAATCCAAGGTTAGAGCTTTTGGGGAAAAGAACACAGAGATAAAGAGCCATTTTATCACATGATATTAAAGGCGCACAATATCAACATGGCTTCTAACAGTTGATGATGACGTTGAGCATTTAGGTGACATACTGTTTATAAAATTTGTTGTAAAGGAACTCTTCTTTACCTCTTTTCATGCTGTACTTCTTGAAAGAAATTTACTATGCTCAGCCCACAGGTGAGGAGTAGGGAATTATGTTCTGCCTCCCTGAAGACAGAGTATCTACATAAATTATTTAGACTTTAACTACATTGTGAACTTACTCTCATTTGTATTCAAGTTATTTATATATAAGTATGGACCTATGTGTTCTTAATCTATGTTTTGGGTTATAATTATGTAATTAATTATAATAAATTATTTTTGCATTCAAATTACAGAATGGCTTTGACCTTTTGGAGGTTTGTCAGTTGTCTCTTGTGTCTTTGGCATAAAACAGTCATTGTGGGTGTTGTTTTGGGTGCCATCTTGCTTTCTGATATTATGAGTTCTCCAAGCTCATGCATATTTTGTAGAATCAAACATTTCTCTGAGGAACATTTTTTTTTTTAATTGGAGATTGGTGTTAGAAAGTAAGATATAAGTGCTAGGTGTGCTTCTTGCCTATTGTCATTGCTTTTGGTTTTCAGCTGGCAGAGCAAGTAAATAAATCCTCCCATACTAACCCATGTGTATATGCATATCATATGTGTGTAAGCTCAGTTTTGCGTATGACTCTTTGTGACTCCATGGCCAGGCTCCTCTGTCCCTGCAATTTTCCAGGCAAGAATACTGGAATGGGCTGCCATTTCTCAGTCCAGGGGATCTTCCCAAGTCAGGTATCCAACTCACATCTTTTATGTCTTCTGCATGGACAGGTAGATTCTTTATCACTGGCAACACCTGGGAAGCCCTGTATACACATATACCTATCAATATTCTATATTTAAGTCTGTATTTATGCCAAGCTAAACTTGATCTCATAGTGACTTTTCAAACTTTTAATGTACCCATTACCAAGTGAATCATTTTAGTTCTCTCTCCTTGCTTATCTATAATTTCCCACTCGAACAGTGAGAAAGCTGACTTCAAATGTTTGACATCTTTCTACCTAACTATTCATTTCTAGTATATATTTATAGTAGTATCAGAATTGCTTGGAGAGGGCAATGGCACCCTACTCCAGTATTCTTGCCTAGAAAATCCCATGGATGGAGGAGCCTGGTGGGCTACAGTCCCATGGGGTCGCTAAAAGTCGGACATGACTGAGCGACTTCACTTTCACTTTTCACTCTCATGCATTGGAGAAGGAAATGGCAACCCACTCCAGTGTTCTTGCCTTGAGAATCCCAGGGATGGGGGAGCCTGGTGGGCTGCCATCTATGGGGTCACACAGAGTCAGACATGACTGAAGCGACTTAGCAGCAGCATCAGAATTGCTAACCTATACCCTCTGGTTCTTAACTTCATCAACTAGAATACATTGCTTATATACAGTTTATTTTGTCCTTAATTTTATGGATTTCTAAACTTAGGTCAGCACTTTTTTACCCTACTCATTTCAGTGAGATTGCTTCACATGTTTGTGGTATATTATGGATTCTTGCATACCTCATATTATGTTAGGACGTGTTCCCTCTGCTTTTATTTTCTAGAAGAGGCTGTGAAAAATTGCTATTTTTTCTTAAATGTTCTTTAACTCATCTGTAAAATAATATACACATAATAATTAGTTACTATATCAATTTCTTCAATAGATATATGCCTATTAAGATAATATATTTTTCCTGCATGACTTTTGGTAGCATGAGTTCTTCAAAGAATTGGTCTATTTATCTAGATATCAAGTTTGTGGACATGGTGTTGTGCCTGGTGTTCCTCACTGTCCTAAACAATTTTAACAAATGGAAATATACTAATGATGCATGCTTTGAGGGAGAAACTCTCCAATATGTCTCATTTTTGCTTGCAGTTGATTCAGTTGAATTGATGGAGAAAAGCATTCTTGTTGGGTTATGAAAAACAAAACTAAGTTTCATTTTGGATTCCAGAAAACATCTTAGTCACGAGTAATTCCAAGAAAGATAATCAGATCCTGTATAAATGTTCTTTCTCCTAATTGTGTAAACAAAATAATGAGACTTACACACTAAAGCAAAAGTCTTTTAAAGGTCTTCCTGGAATTCAAGTAAGGGAATAGTCACAAAAAATTAAAGTTCAAAATAAAATTTAAATCCCTTATTGAGTATACTGAGTATCAGTACAGAAATCCTGCTAAATTGGCTTTCTCCAGGAACTAAGCTTATACTGCTAAATTAGAGTAATGTTCTACCATGGTAACGCAAGAATTTATATTTTGCGGCTGAATTTCTAAATTGATATAATACAATTCATTAGTCATTTTTATTTTCACAAAGTGGTCAATAGGATCTTTACATTTCACATTTGCATGTAGCATAAAATATACATTCATATACATGGCAAAAGATACTGCATTTTGGTTAAGCACAGAGATCATAAACCATGCTACTGCTGCTGCTAAGTCACTTCAGTCGTGTCCAACTCCTAGCGACCTCATGAACTGCAGCCCACCAGGCTCCTCCACCCATGGGATCTTCCAGGCAAGAGTACTGGAGTGGGTTGCCATTGCCTTCCCTATCATAGAACACTCAATTCAATACTCAAATTTCCTTGGCTAAATTTAGAACCATCTTCACCTGTATGTATGACATTTGTGTTTTTAAACATACAGCTGTCTATAGAAATAAAAGTAAATGATTATAATTTTATTATACACTTACTCTAAGCCAATAATTATATTTTTGAGATTTTATCATATTTAATTTCATCAGAAAAGTTTCAGTTAGGTACTATTATCTCTTTTCTAGGCTTAAATGGGTATGACCCTTACAAATTCATGCAATTAATAAATGTATTGGCTCTGCTTTAAATCCAAGTATTCTTGATCCAAACTGTAAAGCATTTTAAAGTACCATTTATTATAATAGATTTTCCAAATACTCTAAAATAGGAATTTGAAAGTTATACTTTTTTGGTAATATTCTATTACATCCCTTTGAAACTTGTTACAAGTAAGCAGATGTGAATATGAAATTCACCATTAAAGTGTAGAAGATAATTTTTTATAAAGTATTAATCTCATTTATAAACATATAAAAGATTTATTTATAGAATAAATATAAAAGATTTATTTATAGAATATATGCCTATATCTATCAAAACCTATGCCGCATCCTTAGCTTTATCACTTAACAGCTAGGTGACATCAGGAAATTTATTCAGATTTTTTTTTGTTTTATTAAAAACAACATAAATATAATAAAAGTACATTTATTATGAGATGTATTAAGATGTATTAAGGCTATCCAAAGATGTATTACATTTATTATTAAGATGTATTAAGATGTATTAAGGCTATCCAAAGAAATAGAATGAATAAAGTGGATGGATGGATGGATAGATAAACAGATAGATAAAAGAGTTCTATGATTAGAGTTGGCTCAAAGGATAATGCAGACCAAAAAGTCCCATCCTTTGATACCTGAAAACTGAGAAACAGGAAAGTCAGTGATGTAATTCAGTATGAGTTTTAAGGCTTAGAATAAAGACCAATGTCAAAGGGCGGGAGATGTGTGTCCCAACTCAAGGGAAAAAAGCAAATGCACTCTTCCTATGTCTTTCTGTTCTAGTCAGGCACTCACTGGTTTGGATGTTGCACATCACATTGGAGAGAGTGATCTCTACTCAGTGCAGAGATTCAAAGACCCTCATAGATGCATTCATGCAATAGATCATACAATGCATGATAGATTCATGCAATACATGATTCATAGATTATTCATGCAAAATAATGATTTTATAACTATCTGAGAATCCCTTAGTCCAGTCAAATTGACACACTAAATTAACCAACACAGGTGAATTAAGTGAATTAATACATACAAATTACTTTTGAAACTGCTTGCCACAAAATAAGCAATAATAAATATAACCATTATCTATAATACATGCTATCAAATTTCTTGAGTTGAGATAATAAAAAGTTAATCCATGTGTTTTGTGGATTTGCTTTATGAGATGTTTGATGTATTACTTCACTAATGTGATTTGGCATACGGATTCCCTTGAATTACTTACACAGACTTACTGGGAAATACAGGAGATAATTAATATAAAGAGTGGTATCATCATGTAGCAACAATTTAGTTGGAATCACAATAGAAGATGCAGCCTGGGAATGAGAAGTATGAGTTTTACACATCTAAATTTGTCTTTATGTAGTAGAAGAAATAGCCCATACAATGAAATGAATTCCTATTGGACTCTTTGCAATAAAAAGATCGTTTTTCAGGAGTAGCATTATATTCATTATTTTATATTAGCTAATCATATAATTATGCATCATATTTGTAGGATCTGACTTGAAGAGAACAGATCATACTTTTCATATATTTAATTCTGAACNAAATAAGAAAACGAATATGTCAATGCTGTATATTGTCACCATGCTTATTTAGTTTATATGCAGAGTACATCATGAGAAATGCTGGGCTAGAGAAAGCACAAGCTGGAATCAAGATTGCCAGGAGAAATATCAATAACCTCAGATAGGCAGACGACACCACCCTTATGAAAGAAAGTGAAGAAGAGCTAAAGAGCCGTTTGATGAAAGTGAAAGAAGAGAGAGAAAAAGTTGGCTTAAAGCTCAACCTTCAGAAAACAGATCATGGCATCCAATCCCATCACTTCATGGGAAATAGATGGGGAAACAGTGAACACAGTGGCTGACTTTATTTTTATGGGCTACAAAATCACTGCAGACAGTGATTGCAGCCATGAAATTAAAAGATGCTTACTCCTTGGAAGGAAAGTTATGACCAACCTAGGCAGCATATTAAAAAGCAGAGACATTACTTTGCCAACAAAGGTTCATCTAGCTATGTAGACAAGTATGGATGTGAGAGTTGGAGTAGAAAGAAAGCTGAGCGCAGAATTGATGCTTTTGAACTGTGGTGCTGGAGAAGACCCTTGAGAGTCCCTTGGATTGCAAAGAGATCCAACCAATCCATTGTAAAGGAGATCAGTCCTGGGTGTTCATTGGAAGGACTGATGTTGAAGCTGAAACTCCAATACTTGGGCCACCTGATGTGTGGAGAGCTGATTCATTTGAAAAGACCCTGATGCTGGGAAAGATTGAGGGAAGGAGGAGAACAAGATAACAGTGGATGAGATAGTGGATGGAATCACTGACACAATGGACATGGATTTCGGTGGACTCTGGGATTTGGTGATGGACAGGGAGGCTTGGTATACTGTGGTTCATGTGGTTGCAAAGAGTNATCCTCTTGCTGATTGCATCGAATTCGAGTCTTGGTGATCTGAGAAGCGACGTCTCCCGTGATTAGGCCGTTCGGGGCCTAACACTATCTTTTTGCCTTTCATACTGTTCATGGAGTTCTCAGGGAAAGAATACTGAAGTGTTTTACCATTCCCATCTTCAGTGGGCCACGTTTTGTCAAAACTCTCCACCATGACCCATCCGTTTTGAGTGGCNAGCAACTGAACTGAACTGTCTTTTCATTCTTTCTGGAGTTATTTCTCCACTGATCTCCAGTAGCACATTGGGCACCTACCAACCTGGGAAGTTCATCTTTCAGTGTCCTATCTTTTTGCCGTTCATACTGTTCATGGAGTTCTCAGGGAAAGAATACTGAAGTGTTTTACCATTCCCATCTTCAGTGGACCACGTTTTGTCAAAACTCTCCACCATGACCCATCCGTTTTGAGTGGCCCTACACTGATTGGCTCATAGTTTCATTGAGTTAGACAAGGCTGTGATGAGTTCCTTGAGTTTGATGTGATGAGTTTTCTTACTTTTCTGTGATTGTGGTTTTTATTCTCTTGGCCCTCTGATGGATAAGGATAAGAAGCTTATGGAAGCTCCTGATGGGAAAGATTGACTAAGGGGAAACTGGGTCTTGTTCTAATGGGTGGGGCCATGCTCAGTAAATCTTTAATCCAATTTTCTGTGGGTAGGGTTGTGTTCCCTCCCTGTTAATGACCCAAGGCCAAACTATGGTGGAGGTAATGAAGATAATTGAGACCTGCCCTGCTGCACTGAGTGCCCCTGACCTTGCAGCAGGTCACTGCCAACCCACACCTCTGCCAGAGACTCCTGGACACTCAAGGGCAAGTCTGGGTCAGTCTCTTTTGGGGTCACTTCTCCTTTCTCCTGAGTCCTGGTGGGCACAAAATTTTGTTTGTTCCTTACCAAAGTCTGTTTTCCCAGTCCTGTGTATGTTCTGTCAGCTCTATGGTGGGGTTAATGGCAACCTCCTCCAAAAGGTCTTATGCCATACTCAGGTCTGCTGAACCCAGAGCCCCTGTCCCCGTGGCAGTCCACTGCTAACCTGCACCTCCACAGGAGACACTCAAACACAGCTCTGACTCAGTCTCTGTGAGGTCTCTGGGTCCTGGTGCACGAGGTTTGTTTGAGTCCCTCTAGTGTCTCTGGTAGGTACTGGGTTTGATTCTAAACCTGATATAGCCCCTCCTACTGTCTTGCTGGGGCTTCTCCTTTGCACTTGGACATGGGGTGTTTTTTTTTGTTTTTTTTTGGTGGGATTAAATATTCTCCTGTCAACAGTTGTTCAGCAGCAATTTGTAATTTTGGTGTTCATGCAGTAGAAGATGAGTGCACTCCTTCTACTCTACCATCTTCCTCTGCCGCAGGTAACCCACTCCAGTATTAAAATAGAATGCCCTCATTAAACAAGTTTAATAAGCTCAAACTTTCAGAGTGTCTACAAGGCCAAACATGTCTACCTCCTTCTCATCATCTGTTACAGCTATCAGATGCAAGTTGAAAAGACTTTCAGAACTGTATCAGAATGGCAATGAGTTAAACATGTATATATTCCTAAGAAATAATAAAATTATCTCTTTTAAAATTATGTAATACCATATAAACAGTCTGTCAATAGCATGATATGCCTGAGGAAGTGTTAAGCATAATGGGAAGTATTCATTGGAATCAAATGTAAGTTGGTGATATTTATTTAGATATTTCTCTCTCAATAGAAAAGTGAATTTAGGAGCTATCATATTAATTAAGTATAGATAGATAATAGCTTTAACTTTTTTTAATTAATTAATTTATTTATATAATACTTTATTCTATTTTACAGTACTTTATTGGTTTTGCCATACATTGACATGAATCAGCCACAGGTGTACACGATCTCCCAATGCCGAAGCCCCCTCCCACCTCCCTTCCCACCGCATCTCCCCCATTCATACTGTACACCAGCCTCAAGCATCCTGCATCCTGTTTTGAACATAGACTGGCGCTTCAGAACTTTATCCTGTGGATAAAAATGATGAATAATATCTGTGCCTTCCAGAAATCAGAAAGAATATAGTGAAAGCTATCTGTACAAAGCAATCACAATAATACACTTAAAATGTTTTAACAGATACTGAAGCCAAATTCCTAGAGAAGAGAATTTGAANTTTTTTTTTGGTGGAATTAAATATTCTCCTGTCAACAGTTGTTCAGCAGCAATTTGTAATTTTGGTGTTCATGCAGTAGAAGATGAGTGCACTCCTTCTACTCTACCATCTTCCTCTGCCGCAGGTAACCCACTCCAGTATTAAAATAGAATGCCCTCATTAAACAAGTTTAACAAGCTCAAACTTTCAGAGTGTCTACAAGGCCAAACATGTCTACCTCCCTCTCATCACCTGTTACAGCTATCAGATGCAAGTTGAAAAGACTTTCAGAACTGTATCAGAATGGCAATGAGTTAAACATGTATATATTCCTAAGAAATAATAAAATTATCTCTTTTAAAATTATGTAATACCATATAAACAGTCTGTCAATAGCATGATATGCCTGAGGAAGTGTTAAGCATAATGGGAAGTATTCATTGGAATCAAATGTAAGTTGGTGATATTTATTTAGATATTTCTCTCTCAATAGAAAAGTGAATTTAGGAGCTATCATATTAATTAAGTATAGATAGATAATAGCTTTAACTTTTTTTAATTAATTAATTTATTTATATNGGAAGTATTCATTGGAATCAAATGTAAGTTGGTGATATTTATTTAGATATTTCTCTCTCAATAGAAAAGTGAATTTAGGAGCTATCATATTAATTAAGTATAGATAGATAATAGCTTTAACTTTTTAAAATTAATTAATTAATTTAATTTAATACTTTATTCTATTTTACAGTACTGTTTTGGTTTTGCCATACATTGACATGAATCAGCCACAGGTGTACACGATCTCCCAATGCCGAAGCCCCCTCCCACCTCCCTTCCCACCGCATCTCCCCCATTCATACTGTACACCAGCCTCAAGCATCCTGCATCCTGTTTTGAACATAGACTGGCGCTTCAGAACTTTATCCTGTGGATAAAAATGATGAATAATATCTGTGCCTTCCAGAAATCAGAAAGAATATAGTGAAAGCTATCTGTACAAAGCAATCACAATAATACACTTAAAATGTTTTAACAGATACTGAAGCCAAATTCCTAGAGAAGAGAATTTGAACTAACAATCTGTATATATTTTATGGTAATGATAAAAAGAACAACAAACACAGATAAAGATTTCAGTAATTAAAACCTTTCTTTCACCCTCTACTTTCTGTTCTCACTCCAGTAAAAGTCTACATGAGATTACATGTGGTAAAAGACAGGAATAAATTAAGGGCAAGTAAGTAAGACAGTTCTGGCATCTATGAATTGATGCAACAAAGGAAAAATGAGTCATTGGTGGCCTAAATAGGAGGACATGACAGGCAGTTATGAAGGCTCTAGAATCTACAAAATATTTTAAAGAAAAAAATCTTATTAAATCCCTTTCTCACGTACAAATTGCCATTCCTTTTTTCTTCAGGTAAAAAGTGGAGTACAAATAACTTTATATAAGTATCAGTTCTCTCTCCAATGCTTTGTAATAAAAGGAAAATGGTCACAACATCACCAAATATGTCTTCATCCTAATTTTAAAGTCATATTTTTAAAAATTTTTATTTGTACTCTACTAAAAATATTTATAAGTCTGTACTACTATAACTTCAAGTATCTCCTACATACCAAATTAATAGACATTTTTTTAAAAATGATGTACTCCATGATTTTCATTCAAAATGTCAATTTATCCATTTAATTACCTTAAATTAGTTTAAGATCTTTAACAAACATAAAAATTCCTGAACTACCAACTATTATAGCATCTTTATTNCTACATACCAAATTAATAGACATTTTTTTAAAAATGATGTACTCCATGATTTTCATTCAAAATGTCAATTTATCCATTTAATTACCTTAAATTAGTTTAAGATCTTTAACAAACATAAAAATTCCTGAACTACCAACTATTATAGCATGTTTGACTTTTATTGTAATTATGTTTTACAATTCTCAATATTTTTCTAATCCTATGTCTGAATTGTTTTTATTATTGCAACCTCATCACTTCTGATTTTATTGTTGAAGAGATCCAGCCAAAAATCAATAATGCATAAAACACATGAATTTTGAATATATCTTCAAATTATATGATAATAGTAAGTTAAAATTTACTATAATTTTAGGTTTGGTTAATTCATGTGAAACATGTTCATATATACTATTTTGTTTTCTAAATCTATATTACAGTATTTCCATTGCTTAACACTCTGCTAGGATTCTTTGGTATAAGATACAGAGAAATCAAACTCCTATAAGTAAAAACATGATTTTTCCCCCTCAGTTAGAAGAATCCCAAGGACGGCGCAGCCTGGTGGGCTGTTGTCTATAGGGTCGCACAGAGTCAGACACGACTGAAGCGACTTAGCAGCAGCAGCAGCAGCCTAGAAATGTGGTTTTATGCAGAATTTCATGCAGGTATTTAGAGAAATCATCAAAATCCATTTGACCTCTTTTTCTTTCTCTCTTTCACTTCTCAGTGTGCTGAGAGAAAAAAATGTGGTTGATAATTCCTGATTCACATTCTGCTAGCTGTATTATCCAAATCTGCTTTTTCCTTAAACTTCTAAAATGATAAAATACATATCTGGAGAAGAATAAAGATCTGGCTTAACAAATGCCATGTTTACACAGCTGCATATGATATTATAACTGGAATGTCCTAGAACATGTTCTTAAAATTAAGGCCAGGAAAAAATATACTAGGTAAGCAGCCCCATTCCTTTCACATGAATGGATGGGGAAAGGAATCCTTGTCCGGAGAAGGAAGAGTGAGTTTCTGAACAGATAAAAATCAACTCTAACTGTGATATTAAAATATAAACTTTGAACAGCTAGAAGCATGAATGATAAAAATAAAAATAAGCATGTCAACCACTTTTAACTAACTCATTAATAAGGAGACTAGTGCGATGGTATGAAAGTGAAAAAGTGTACACCCGTGGTGGATTCATGTTGATGTATGGCAAAACCAATACAATATTGTATAATCAGCCTCCAATTAAAATAAATTAAAATTAAAAATTAATTTTAAAAAAGTAAAAAGAAACTGAAGTCGCTCAGTCGTGTCTAACTCTTCGCAACCCCATGAACTGCAGCCCAGCAGGCTCCTCCACCCATGGGATCTTCCAGGCAAGAACACTGGCGTGGGGTGCCATTGCTTTCTTTGAGAGCGATCGTATGGCTGGTTCAAATATCACTTGAGCTGAGATACATATGTGAAAGTGAAAGTGAAGTCGTGTCCGACTCTTTGCGACCGCATGGACTGTAGCCCACTAGGCTCCTCCATCCGTGGACTTTTCTACGCAAGAGTACTCGAGTGGGTTGCCATTTCCTTCTCCAGGGAATCTTCCCAACCCAGGGATCAAACCCAGGTCTCCTGCATTGAGGGCAGACACTTTACTGTCTGGGCCACCATATAAGTTAATTAAAATAGCATGCAGAAATAAGGTGTTTTTAATAAATTTACATTTAATGTAGTACAGGATACATAACCTTTATTATCTTTTCTACTAAAGAAGAGATATTTACATTACATTACTATTGAGTCTAAATAGTAAACCATTTGAATATCTGGAAGTTCTCCATTCACATACTGTTGAAGCCTAGCTTGGAGAATTTTGAGCATTACTTTGCTAGCATATGAAATGAGTGCGATTGTGAGATAGTTTGAACATGCTTTGGCATTACCTTTGTTTGGGATTGGAATGACAACTGACCTTTTCCAGTCCTATGGCCACTGCTGAGTTTTCCAAGTTTTCTGGCATTGCTTCTTAGGAAGAGCAACTGTTTTAAACTATGGTATACACCTAACATTATTATTATACAGAATAATATTAGGTCAGTGATATTTAATGCCATATATCTAGTAATTGGAGAAGGCAATGGCACCCCACTCCAGTACTCTTGCGTGGAAAATCCCATGGACGGAGGAGCCTGGTAGGACCCTGCAGTATGGGTTAGCTAAGAGTTGGACACGACTGAGCGAGTTCTCTTTCACTTTCACTTTGTTCCCAGCTGTGTTCAGGCCTAAATAAAGGATGTATGTTTGTAACAATTATGTTTCAGGTACTACACTATGCTAGAAATACATAAGTGGTTAAAGAATGAGGTTGCTCAAAATAATGTGAGGTCATTTATAAAGAAAAATGTATGAATAAGTATAATCAACAATGCTCATTTACAGCTTACCATTCAATAATAATGATTCAAATTAAAAGTGAAACAAAGCCTTACTATATACAATAGGTGTTATATGTACTTAAAAATATAGTGAGAACAGACCAGACATTAATAATTTTAAAAAACTTGTGGGGTTAAGTGTAGTATGTTTTATACTACATAATCAAAGAGTCACATATTATACTATTAATAATATATTTCAAAACAATATTTAGAATGGCAGATTTATTCTATTTACTTCTGTAAGGAATGAGTCAAATTTATTTCTCACTTTCGATCACCAGATAACAAATAGCCCTTAAATACTTATCAAAACCCTAAAGCAAATCTCTTTAAGTAGCAGAAACCATTTTTTAAAAAATTATGGGATACTGTCTCCAGTTTCATGTCCTGACTTGATTTGATGGAAACAAAAATCACCTGGAAATGATTTTTTCCAGCTGGGAACACCTTTCAATACAGTTCTCCCCCTTTCCCTGTTAGATCTCATTTTATTCCTATATCCTTAAACACTTCAATAGCTTTTTGCTCTCTTTCCATTTATGAGCATGCCAGTGGCTTCCCCAAGTTTCTTCTCATCTCACTTTTGATGTTCCTATACAATTTTATGCCTCATCTTTTTCAGCAAGCACAGGGAATATTTTCAAACACATTAAAAAAATATCTTCCTCAATTTCAAATTGGCAAAATGTATTGTACAACAAGGGATATTCTCCCTAGGTTAGCAATTCATTTTATTTGGTGTTCTAGTTGTTAGTTTTAAGTCTTATAATTATCTTACCTTTTTTTCTGTAAAGGTTTAAGAAGTATAGGCATGTTTTTTTATAGGAATATTTGCTTCCTTATGATTATTTATCTAAGTTGAGATTATTATTAGAGAATCTAAGTCATTTTTACAGAATCACTGTTGCACATAACTTGCCAGCATTCTTATAAAACAAAGCAAATGAAATATAAATTAGTATAATTTTTAAAACTCTAAATATTGTGTTTGTTGCAGACATTTTTCTTATGGTTTCTGTGGTCTTGCATTCAGACAGAATTAAATATTGTTAGATCTGAATTTAATTTGATACTCATTTTCTGCTATTGGCACTGGTATATTAGGCCATGGCCTAATGAGACCAAAATTATTTTCATTTTTATTCTTTAAATCATTTTGTATATTGTCAAATTCAAAACCAGAAAAGCATCTTAAGGAAATTATCAAACTTCAACTTATATTTTTAATACACAATAGAAATACATTGCTATCAACTATCATTCATAAGTCACTGAGTGCACTCTTTAGATTTTTTTCCCTGCAGAATGTTGATAAAGCATTTGACAAAAGAAGCAATTAAGATTGATTATCTGTTTTTATTGCTGACTAAATGAAAACAATACTTGTGAGATAATAATTGAAACATTTTATAAATCAAAATGTCTGGCTATTGACAAAGGATTTACACATAAACCTCATTTATGAGTGTCTCACTAATGTCAAGTATATTGCTCAGGAAATCTCAGAGTTACAATGTTAAAATATGGCTCTGCAACCATTCAGTTCAATTCAGTTCAATCACTCAGTCCTGCCCAACTCTGGGATCCCATGGACTGCAACACGCCATGCTTCCCTGTCCTTCACCAACTCTTGGAACTTGTTCAAACCCATGTCCATTGAGTCGGTGATGCCCTCCAACCATCTCATCCTCTGTAGTACTCTTCTCCTGCCTTCAATCTTTCCCAGCATCAGGGTCTTTTCCAATGAGTCAGTTCTTCTCATCAGGTAGCCGAAGTATTCCAGTACCCCTACAATTTTGATGTTTTGAATTAGCGGCTGAATAACTTTTGGTGATTGCCACTGAGTGCAGCTTTCAAAAAGGGCTTGATAAGTAAAGGAGTACTACTACTCTATGGGGAAATTGGGATAAAAAGATAGTTAGATGAGGGATTAAAACTCACTTTTTGTGAACTACTTCATACCTGGGGCTGAGTTTACAAAATCTTTTAATCAATTGAAGATTCCTTGAGGTCACTTTTCCCTCTCAATTTATACTACTTAGCATACTCATAAAATCTATCTACTCTTTCTAAATTATAAAGTATTTAAGTGATCAGTATCTGAAGCTGGACAATTTGACATTTAAATCCAGCTGCCTTTTGTCTTTTTTCTTTCATTCTTGCCTTAAGCATGCCTAATTTGTCCAGCTGTCTCAAACCATCTTTCTTGTCTCCACATATCACCCTTAAGCTGTTATTTTATCCTCAGGATTGATAGTGTAATAATAGTGAGAGTGCTTTCTTTCCCAGAAACATTTCATTTAAAGGTAAATCCTTGTACTAATGTCACCAGCTAGTAGATGAGGAAAGGCATGGTATGTTTTGGAGCTTTAGATACCTCTATTTGTTATAGTCACATTTCTTATTGTAGGGCCAACCATCTACTTCATACAGACATTAGAATTTTTATACCATTCTCCTAATAGAATCAATATAGTGAATTAATTTAAATAAAAAGCTTCATATGACGATANGAGCTTTAGATACCTCTATTTGTTATAGTCACATTTCTTATTGTAGGGCCAACCATCTACTTCATACAGACATTAGAATTTTTATACCATTCTCCTAATAGAATCAATATAGTGAATTAATTTGAATAAAAAGCTTCATATGAGGATATCACACATTAAGTTCTGAGCTCAACTAACTGCTACCTTTGTGAACTTGAGATTTGCTTGAATTTTCAGAGCAACCACTGCCTTTGTTGCTTCATTTGTCAAAAGATTTTCTCAAATCATTGTTTGGAGAATTTGTAACAATATATTCAAAGGTGACACTGCTTGGCAGTGATTAAAGGCACCATGTACACAGGAATAATATACTAAAGAACAAATAAATCTATTATGTACCAGGCATTATTCAAGGTAATAGATGCTGAAGATATGTCTTGATTAAGACATACCTTAAAAAAAAAATGATATACCTTAAGACATATTCCCAGGGACTCAGTTTTGAAAAGGCCAGTGTCTTATGCATCCTTCCTTCTCTCCCTTTCTTTTTTTCCTTCCCATTCTCATTTAACTTTTTATAATCTTCCAATAAATAGTCCCAATTAAATTCATATTTAGTCATAGCTAAAAACAATAAAGTATGTTCAAGGAAGCATAGTTAATAACCAGAAAATACACAAAATAGTGTTGAACATTCTCTACACATATGAAATATAATTGTTTATATATATACACACATATACATAAGCATAAAGATGGATTTCTATTGCTACTTTGACCTATTTATATTGCATGCTATAAACACAATAATTTATTTATAATAATACCACTATATAATATTGTAAGACCTGAAAATATAATTAATAGTCATTACTTTATTTATTAACTTTTTGCTGTAGGCATAGAGTATAATTTCTTAAAATAATTTTTAGGATACCTACAGAGGCAGGAATTAGAATTGATTATAGCTTGTTATAATATGAAGATATGTTACTTATGACAATCACTGATATTAACAGAATCTAAATCATTTGGGTGAGAAAAATCCCTAATAGCAGTCTATCATAATGAGTTAAACTATAGCTTTAATTATGAATTTTGCTAATTAGAGTTGCTTAACTTATGATATTGACAATCAGTTTAATATTATCACATTTTGAAACTCAACCTCACTATTTTCCAATCTTGTACACTAAAATGTGCTTCAGGGATATTAAAGTCCTTTTCATGCCAGATTTTTAATTTTACATATAAAAAGAAAGCATACATATCATATAGTTTCCTGGGAATTTGTTTCACATTGCTTTAATAGTAAAAGTACAGATGTAAAAAATTCATCTAAGGAACTTATCATTAGTTAACTGTTTTCTCAAGACATTGTACTCATTATAGATATTTGTTACTGAATTTGGAGAATTATTTATCAGGCTATAAACCTGCTGAACAGATATAAATTTGGAGGTTGTTGTATTCACTTATTTGGCCAATACTGGGTATTTTCATTAGTCAAATTCTTATGTCATTGAAAATGAGATAAAAGATAATTGTTTATCTTTACACAGATAATTATTAGTTTATTAATATTCATGGGAAATAGATGGGGAAACAGTGGAAAGAGTGTCAGACTTTATTTTGGGGGGCTCCAAAATCACTGCAGATGGTGACTGTAGCTGTGAAATTAAAAGACACTTACTCCTTGGAAGGAAAGTTATGACCAACCTAGAGAGCATATTAAAAGCCAGAGACATTATTTGCCAACGAAGGTCCATCTAGTCAAGGCTATGATTTTTCCAGTGGTCATGAATGGATGTGAGAGTTAGACTATGAAGAAAGCTGAGCACCAAAGAACTGATGCTTTTGAACTGTGGTGTTGGAGAAGACTCTTGAGAGTCCCTTGGACTGCAAGGAGGTCCAATTAGTCTATTCTAAAGGAGATCAGTCCTGGATGTTCACTAGAAGGACTGATGCTAAAGCTGAAACTCCAGTATTTTGGGCACCTCATGTGAAGAGCTGACTCATTGGAAAAGACCTGATGCTGGGAGAAATTGGGGGCAGGAAGAAAAGGGGACGACAGAGGATTAGATGGCTGGATGGCATCACCGACTCGATGGACATGAGTTTGAGTAGACTCTGAGAGTTAGTGATGGACAGGGAGGTCTGGTGTGTTGTGATTCATGGGATTGCAGAGTCGGACACAACTGAGCAACTGAACTGAATCTTAATATATAATTATTATTTTTCTCTTTTTAGGGTTTACATATTTTACATATATTTTTAAAAACTAGGATAAAATTCCAAATATTGTCTTTCTTGAAAGCAATTTAACCATCCAGTTCAGTCTCTCAGTCATGTCTGACTCTTTGCAGCCCCATGAATTACAGCTCACCAGGCCTCCCTGTCCGTCACCATCTCATGGAGATCATTCAGACTCACGTCCATCGAATCAGTGATGCCATCCAGCCATCTCATCCTCGGTCATCCCCTTCTCCTCATNTCTTTGCAGCCCCATGAATCACAGCTCACCAGGCCTCCCTGTCCATCACCATCTCACGGAGATCATTCAGACTCACGTCCATCGAATCAGTGATGCCATCCAGCCATCTCATCCTCGGTTGTCCCCTTCTCCTCCTGCCCCTAATTCCTCCCAGCATCAGAGTCTTTTCCAGTGAGTCAACTCTTCATATGAAGTGGCCAAAGTACTGGAGTTTCAACTTTAACATCATTCCTTCCAAAGAAATTCCAGGACTGATCTCCTTCAGAATGGACTGGTTAGATCTCCTTGCAGTCCAAGGGACTCTCAAGTCTTCTCCAACACCACAGTTCAAAAGCATCAATTCCCTTAGCTAATCATTTAATGCTGATGATCTTCAGAATGGGATTTGGTCACTTTGTGATTTCATTCATAAGGGTTAGTATTACAGAAATCAAAGGCTTAGGTGAAATAAAAATATTCTTTAAAATGTGTGCCATATTTCCATTCTTCTGTCTATACTTACATCTATATCTCTAAAATCACTTATATTTAGCAAGAGATACCATAAAGGACTGAGCAGAGAAATGGTAAAATATACATTTTTTTATATGCTGTTGCTAAGTCACTTCAGTCACGTCCGACTCTGTGCGACCCCATAGACAGCAGCCCACTAGGCTCCCCCATCCCTGGGATTCTCCAAGCAAGAACACTGCAGTGAGTTGCCATTTCCTTCTCCAATGCATGAACATGAAAAGTGAAAGTGAAGTTGCTCAGTCGTGTCCGACTCTTAGCAACCTCATGGACTGCAGCCTACCAGGCTCCTCCGTCCATGGGATTTTCCAGGCAAGAGTACTGGAGTAGGGTGCCATTGCCTTCTCTGACATTTTTTATATGGATGGCAGCAAAAGATGTAATAAAGTAAATTGTGGGAAGGTGAAAATTCGTTAGTTGTATGAGATAAGTAAATTATTGTAAACTGACAACTTTTTCAATACATCAGGCTCTAAAAAATGAAACAATAAGAAATAATTTATATTTTCCAGAAGCATGAGTAGAAGAGCATTCTTATATTTGGCAGGTGCAGGCATTGTTTTGAAATTAATCAAGCAACGTTTATTAAAACTAACATCAAAATAAAAATATAGATGGTCTGTGAACTAGTCTATCCTAAGTCTCGGGTCAGTTAAAATGAAGGCACCAAATCCAATAATAAAGATTATTCAAGCAATAATCTTTATTAAGTGCGTTCAAGAAAAACTTAAAGCAAAATACAAGCCCATCAAGGTGATTACTGAATAGGGGGCAGGGTAAAGGGAATGAGAAGAAGAAATGAAAAGAAAAAAAACTGCATTTCATTACTGTGCACAGTATTATACTTTGCATACTTTTGGTTCATCAAATGGATAACATTCTGAATGTTACATGGACAATGTAGTGCGTATCTGTGTGTGTGCTGAGGGGAGGGAAAGAGAGAGGGAGGGAAAGAGGCAGGGAAGGATGTAGGAAATGTAGTGGTAAAAAGAGAGAGAATGTGTAGCAATTATTTTTTAAATAAAGTAAAAATAAATAGTTGAACAGAATGAGTTCTGCCTTTCATTATCTAATTTAGTATTGCAAAGTAGCTCTCAAATTACCATCCCCTAGAAGTGTAAGACATTAACAGAGGAATTGCTAGTGTTTAAGTGTGTGAGGGTGATATAAACTGATTAATCTTACATTGGCTTAACTATTTAATATTATTTAGGATGATAATATTTGACACGAGAAATAAAATGTTTCTTTGGTCAGAATAAGCTGATCAGTATCAAAGTATCTCAGTTCTGTTGTGAGTGTAAAATAATGACTTTTTCACTTTTAGCATAAGCAGTATAGCCAGTGCTTCTGTTTGTCGTGATTAGAAAAGTATGAACACTGCTTTCTAGGGTTAAAAGCCTAATACAGAGGCCAACACCTGTCTTACCTTTGATCATTTCAAAGGTTAGAAAACACACACACATACAAACCTGAAGAAGATATCCTTTATACATCAATACAAAAATCTATGGCTTTCTTATAGCCCAGTAATAACCTAGAGTGTAAAAATGTAGATACACATCTTTTTTTCTCCTACAGAATAAAATAGATATACACTGCTGTTTTCAAATGCTCAAAAAAGTTAAAAGTTACATCTTTACATCAGATGAGCTGGAAATTCAAAGGGAGGACCCAAGACCGATATAACTTTCTTTTAAACGGTCTCATTTTGATGGAGCATGAAAAAATGACAGGTAGTATTTGCTGAAGCAAATGGTGGTAGCTTCAAAGATTCAGTCATCCTAGAACCACCGCTGCATTTCTGAGTGTTGATGTAGACTGTTAGGGCTATTGGAGAACAAAAGCATTCCTAAATCTCAATAAAAGAATCTATCACCAATTTTTTTTTCCCCAGATAAAAGTACAGAATTAATTCTCACAGAAATATAAAGAATGAAGATTTCTAAAGTTTAAATTATTTATTGGTTAGATATGTGCACATATTTTCATTCTTATATCTTTAAATGAGGCTAGAAGTCCTTAAACATTTAGAATATAAATAATAAATGTTTATGGATATTATATAATTTTATGAAGAATTATTTCCATGGCAGCCTTAGACCAAAGCTTTAAGTCCATAAGGTAGAATTTTGCTCACTAATAATGCCTTTTTTAGTTTTAGTAATTCATTAATGTATTCTAAAATATATCCACATTAACATGATTTCTGGCCTGTAGAATTATGAATTTATATGGAGCTATCCATTGTTTACAGTGCCCAAAACAGCTTGATAACATCTATGATGTACAGAATGCCATTTAAGTTATTCAAAAATTTTAGACCAAATTCTAATATGTTGTCAGTAGAACCACCCTACACTGAATGCGTTGCATGAGGAATTGAACAGTAGCATAAATTTCTCTTCATTCTAATCTTGTCTTTCAATTGTATTATATCTTTATGGATGAGTCACTTTGCTGTGCACCTGAAATACCACAACATTGTTGATCAGTTACACTCCAATATAAAATAAAGGTATGTTTTTTTTTTTAAGACATTCATATATGTGTCAGTATGGCATGCTGAAATACTTTTATTGTTTTTAAGCAAATTACTACTCCCCTGCTATAATGAGGGCTTTTCTGGTGGGTCAGAAGGTAAAGAATCTGCCTGCAATGTGGGAGAACTGGATTCTAACCCAGGGTTAGGAAAATCCCCTGGAGGAGGGCATGGCAAGCCACTCCAGTATTCTTGCCTGGAGTATCCCCATGAACAGAGGAACCTGGTGGGCTACAGTCCATGGGGTCGCAAAGAGTCAAACATGACTGAGTAAGCACAGCACAGTGCTATAATGAAAAATGATACAACCAAAATAGTCCCATATGTAATCAGCATTTTATTATAGAGGCTATATTTCTTAAGGTATCTAGTGCCCTAATTCTTTTTCTCTCCCTGAAGATAACCTTCATTAAAAGTTATTTCTTTCCTTGAACAGGTAAATGGCATATTTATAAGTTGACAATATGAAAGCTTGTAGTAGGATACCTAATGGAGCATAGCAGAAAACAAATGAAACAATTTGCCTGCCTGATAACCATTTCAAGCTATGCTAGTTTCAAGGCAATTACAGCAGTTAGAACATATCCGACGATTCAAACATTAACTGTATTTCTGTTAGGGCAAATCTATAACCATTACATGATTAAAGTAATCTCCAATACTATGAAACATTTCCCATTACTTCATATGGCATGCTGCTAACTGGCAAAGAAAAACTATCATATATTGAGAAAATTTTCTCTAAATTTCAACAGATTAATTTTTGTGGGTAGTATCAGGAATCCAGTTCAACTGCCTAAATACATTAATTTCATCAGAAAATCAAAGAGAATGGCAGAAAATAATCTCTAGAGATAAGGAATTTCTTCACTGTGAGCTTTTCTTCATTGTGTAAAAACCGAAAGAATAATTTTATGTAAGAGTAATCGCAGGGTTTGCATATATGTATTGAAAAACTCTAGAGCAGTTACATACTATTTTAAAGGTATTACAAATTGTATTGATAACACCACAACATCTACTTTGATTCTTGGGTTAGTGACAATGTACTTAATTTTCTTTTTCAAAAAAATAGGCTGATGTCTATACTGTGCAGTAATAGAATTATCAAGCAAATACTTCTATAACATTCTAATATATTAGTTACATAATACATTGTTTTAATTTCCTAACATTTTCCAGGGATTCATCTAGGCACTAGGAAAATATGGTAACCGAGTTACAGGCCCTATTTGTAAAGTTTCTATATTATATAGAAATGCAAAAGAAAATAAACTTTCCACTGCTTTATATGAATTGACACTATGTACAAGTAACATGAAAAGCAATTAAAATAAGATGAAGAGGAGCTGGTGCTAATTTAGCTAGGGGGATCCAGAAAGGTATGATATCTTTTCTAGGGGTATATGAGATGAGCAGTGAATATGGGGGAAAAGTGACCACGTAGATATATAGAGAAAAAGTCTCATAAAGAAAGGAAAGTAACTGTATCGGGCATGATATGGTAATAAAGCTGACCTATCAATGAATGGTTAAGTGGATCCTGGAATAGATCACTCAGGTTCTACCCTCCCAGGACAAAAACATTCCCCATACTGCTGAAAAGTTTGATTATACTTATCTCTATGTATTTGTGTCTTTATCTATATATCATAAAGCTAGATCAAAGCTCTAACAAGGTAGTGGAACTAGGGAGCTGCTGCTGCTGCTGCTGCTAAGTTGCTTCAGTCGTGTCCGACTCTTCGGGACCCCATGGACTGAAGCCCACCAGGCTCCTCAGTCCATGGGATTTTCCTGGCAAGAGTACTGGAGTGGGGTGCCATTGCCTTTTCCAGAGCTAGGGAGGGAGGAGAGCAAAAGCCAGAATCTTATGATTACACTGAGAATTCTGACAGAAGAGTTTTTAAAGATTTAAGAAGCAATTAGAATGATTGGTGCAGTGGTATGCTGGTAAATGTTTAACAACGGACTTGCCGAAGGGCAGAGGGGAGTGACTTTATAGTGTGCATGAGTTCCTGTAGTGCCAGCCCTCCCACTATGGCTTATTTCAGCCTATCAAAGCAGAGTCCCTGGAGGCAGAGTCGGGAGAAGATGTGCAGCAGGGTACTGTAGAGCATTTTCACCATACCTGTGTAATAGACCTAAATACCCTCAAGAACATAGTATTCGTAAAATGTGTAAAATAATTAAGACTAACAAGTTTTGAGTTTCCACTATTTTAATATAATTTATTCAGTTCAGTTCAATCGCTCAATCGTGTCTGACTCTGCAACTCCATGGATTGCAGCATGGACATCCTGCACGGCTCCCCTGTCCATCACCAACTCCCAGAGCTTGTTCAAACTCATGTCCATTGAGTCAGTGATGCCATCCAACCATCTCATCTTCTGTTGTCCCCTTTCCTTCCATCTTCAATCTTTCCTAGAATCAGGGTCTTTTCCAATCAGTCAGTTCTTCTCATGAAGTGGCCAAAGTATTTGAGTTTCAGCTTCAGCATCAGTTCTTCCAATTATTAATCCTCACATCATTTATTGTGTTTATATAATTTATGTTTTATAAACAGCTCACAAAATATATGAACATTTAAAGATTAGCTCCAATGAGCCAGTTCAAGCCAGAAAGTACACCAATGGGCAGGATACATATAAATTATAGAGACAGGTTGAATTTCTAGAAAACAGATACTGAGGTAAAAGTCAGGAGTTCAAAAGGTTTGGGGTGATTAATATTTTTGAAAGAAAAAGTGGAGGAAGCAGGGTTTTGCAAGAGGGGCTGTCAGATAGATATGGTCCTGAGACAATCACAGCCAGCCTATTAGTGAGCAAAGATTTCCTGTTACTGTAATCTCATATGGGGAAAATTGGCTGAGCCGTCTCTCTCGCTGACCAGGGATCATTTAAGAAGGCCATGACTGAGAAAGAGCTAACAGTGGGATGCTGTTAGCCACTTTCCCTACTACTGGAACAGCCTTTCTTTTGTACCCCTTCATCAGAGGGGTATATTTGCCACCTTTACCATGATACATTATGCTCTGTAACTGAATGAGATAAAAACAGAAGTGACTATTGGGAGTAATGAGATGTAAGTCATTGGCAGCCTTCATCAGTGGTTTTCAACCTGATTTGAGAAAGAATAGAAGGTGAAGAATGGAGACTTCGAGCACATGTGTTTCCTTCAAGTGTGAAAATATATATATTCAAGCTGATTTATGTATCAAATTGAGAAACAGAGCGGTAGTAGAGACATAGTAAGCCTAGAAATGTTCCAAAACATTTGAAAATTCACAAAAGCAATTTAATAGCAAAGTGTCTTTGAGAAGAAAGATCATTTAGTTGCAACAATTTCCCTAGATTATTTAAAGACATAGATGCATCAGTAAATAGTTCATGGTTTTCATTATGTACATCTTTTGAAGAAAATCAGGAATAAAGAACTAGTGGGTTTTGTCCAAAATGACAAAAGGTCTAGACTGGAAACCATGGGGAAATGACATTTCCTCATAGTGTCACTTTTTGGGGTCAGAAATTCTTTGATTGAATTTGGTGATTGAATGACCTTTGTACTGAACAGATACTTCTACTCCAGTAGCTCTTTAGTGGTAAAGATATTTTTAGTGAAAGAAAAAGGGTTTTGTTGGAAACTCTTGCACGTGTTCTGTCATTAAACTAACAAGTATGGCTGGCAAATGCTAAAACCTGTTACTTAACTGACACTAAGCTAAGCTGTGCCTGGCTCCCATTGTTGACAAAAAGATCTTGGTGAATGTATGTTGGTAAAATTATACTAAAACACTCGTCTGCCTCCAATGCGGGAGACGCAGGTTTGATCCCTGGGTCAGGAAGATCCCCTGGAGAAGGAAATGGCAATCCACTCCAGTATTCTTGCCTGGAGAATCCCATGGACCGAGAAGCCTAGTAGGTTACAGTCCACAGGGTTGCAAAGAGTTGGACACAACTGAGCGACTTCACCTCAAGAAAAGAAGAAGAATTTCTATGCATCTATTCCTTTAGAACTGACTTGCATTTGTCCCTCAAACAGGTCAAGTTTGCCTTCGCATTTGCTGTGGCCACTGCTACCCAGAATGTCCCACACTAGAACTTCACCATGACTGCCTCCTGCTCATTCAGCTATCAGCTTACATTTTACCTGCTCAATAAGCCTGACATAGATCACCCAGCTGAACTAGACTTATCCTCCTCCCTAGTCAAGCTCTAGCACTTTTTTTTTTTTCCTGGCACTTACGAGCTTCTGAAATTATCTAGTGCATTCTTTCATTCTTCACTATCCAAGTGAAAACAATGACCTTCTCCTGTCATTCACTAGTCTATGAATGTTGCTCCCAGCAAGTAGAACAGACTGGGACACATCAGAGAACCTAAAGAAAAAGGTGTCAAATGAATGGCAACTATTTAATACTTTATAGTGTAAAGCTATTAACATTTGCTGATGTTTAAATTTTATAAGCAGCCCATTTTTCTCATTGCCAAGAAAGGGATATCATTTTAATTTCTCTATTGGCTTATCCTTTGCACCTGCTACATTGTCATCATTTTCTCACTTTCTATTTACTCACAGTAACCAGGCTTAAACAATCAACAACCTCAAGCACTTCTGAAAATAATCAACAATAACCTCTAATTTAAAAGCTGAAAAAAATTGAAAGCAATTTTAAGTTATAATTTTTATTGAATTGAACTTTTGGTGCTTGTCTTGCCTTACCCACCCTACCTTAAGTTAACACCATAGGTCTTTCTTCTCTTGATATTTCTACACTGGCTTCTGGATGCTTCTTGATCAAGTTTTCCTTCCAACAGCTTTATTAAATGCAAATCTCTATCTGAAATTGATTACCCCTCTGCCCACTGTTGGACTTCCCTGGTGGCTCACATGATAAAGAATCTGCCTGCAATGCAGGAGACCCAGATTTGATCCCTAGGTCAGGAAGATCCCCTGGAGAAGGGAAAGGATACCCACTCTAGTATTCTTGCCTGGAAAATTCCATGTATAGAGGAGCCTGGTGGGCTACAGTCCATGAATCACAAAAGTCAGGACACCACTGAGTGATTAACAGTTTCACTTTTTGGTACTGTGAGCTGTCAGTGTTAGTCCAGTTCATTTTCTTCTTTTCCCTTCCATTCTAGCTTCTTTATTATCCTGTTCCCTATTCCCCTTGCATTATATTTTCCTAAACTGTTTCAGTAGTCACTAAGCTGGCTTCCCTGAGACAGATTTGCCTCTATTCTCAACAAAGTTGTCAGAAGAATCTTGCTGAAATAATAGTCATACTCTAGCTTGAAACTTTAAAATGGTTTTCTTAACCAGTTAATACATCAAGAAACATGAAAGATTTTGCGCTTCATCCTCAGCATGTAGTTCACAGAGGGCATTCCATAAATGTGTAAAGAAGAAAGAGAAGGAAGAACAATCCTTCAGACAATACCAAATACTATGAATAATAAAGTTTCTTTTTTTCCTGAGATAAATTGGAAAAGGAGCTTGAAACAAAAAGTTATAACCCTGGTATTCTCAACTAGTGATTAAAACCTTGCAAAATATAAAAAGTTGAGAAAAGTGGACTTTGTGGGTTTAATGAAATAATTAATATATGTATATATTTATGTACATACATATGTATATTACACATCTACTCAAAGCAGGAAATAGCAAAAGCATCAATAATTTCTCCTTTTATTCCTCTTCCATACTGTATTCACAGAAACCAGAATCAGTGAAAAGAAAAGAAATAGAAGAGTTGTTAGGCAAGGGGGCAAAGTTCTAGATGGGAAAACTGGGATCAAGGGGGGATTTGTCATTTTAAATAGAAGAGAATAGAGCATATATTATTGCTATTGGTAAGGTTCCATTAGAAATGGAGCAAGTGAAGGAAGGATAAGAGATAATCTTACACATACCTGTGATATTTAACATAGACATATTCCTAGATGTTTTTAGATGCATTTAGATACTTGCCTGTCAATAATCAGTAATCCTTAGAAGATAGCAAAAAGATATGTTTTATTTAATTGTCAGTATGTATAATCTTTTAAAATTATCATGCTTAATATTTTAGATCATTTTATATTTCCTGAACAGATCATGAGTTATAAATATTAATCCATTATATTCATTTGAATATTATAGCTTATATATTCCAGTGCAAGCCAGTATAAGAAAATGATTTTTTTGTATAGCAATTTCCTAATGAAAAAAAAAAAACACAAACAATATGGCCTTCTTTTACATTCTTAGTTGTCCAAAGGTAAATTTTAAAGATCCCTTTTGCTTCCCTGGTGGCTCAGAGGTTAAAGCGTCTGCCTCTAATATAGGAGACCTGGGTTCGATCCCTGGGGCGGGAAGATCCCCTGGAGAAGGAAATGGCAACCCACTCCAGTATTCTTGCCTGGAGAATCCCATGGACGGAGGAGCCTGGTGGGCTACAGTCCATGGGGTCGCAAAGAGTCAGACACTACTAAGCAACTTGATTGACTGACTCTCATTTTCGGTGGATTTTAAATGTTTTAGGAGGTTTTATATATAAAATAGTTTCATTAAATTGTTTTCTTGAGTGCCTTAAGCAAGAGTGATGTTTAAAAAAATGTAATGTTAGTAAAAATGATTTATTTATGATACTAGGCATTTATTTATAACAAATGTAAATAAATAAAATTTTATACTTCTGTTCAAACATGTAACAAATAATATGTCAATATATTTCCATGGACTTCCTCATGATAATTTTTATATCTGAATGTATAAAGGCAAAGAAGAACTTGGATTCAGAAAATCCAAAATCCAAATAATTATGTCTTATTCCTAAACAAAATACAATTTCATATCAAGTAATAAAGTTGTTTGTTGTCTCTGAACTTTGAGGAGTAGAGCCTCTTTATAATTCTTCACAAGACCTACAGCTGGATTATTAGAATAATATCAGTTGTGTCTACTCTGTATCTTTCATCTGCAGCTGAACACAAGAAAAAAAAAAGCATTGTGGCATAAATGATAGTGTTTGCATGTCTAATTTTTTGTAAACTTGAACTATTATGGTCTATTGAGGTGTCTTTCTGTGTATTTAAGCTAAAAATATCAAATTGTTTCTTAAACTACTTAAATAAAAGGCCACTGAGCTCAAATTGTGTATTATAATCCTTCTTTCCCTAAAACTGCAACAATATTACAGTGGAACAAATATGATAATTATTGCTATTGCATGTAGAGCTAGAGTTGCATTTTATAAGAAATAATAAAAAGTCAATGATATTTACTATGACTGTGCCATATGACTTAAGCTAATGAGCATATTATCCAGAAGTATACTTGGCTTTCCTTGCGGCTCAGTTGGTAAAGAATCCATCTGCAAGGTGGGAGACCTGAGTTCAATCCCTGGGCTGGGAAGATCCCCTGGAGATGGAACAGCTACTCACTCTAGTGTTCTGGCCTGGAGAACTCCATGGACTCCATGGGGTTGCAAAGAGTTGGACATGACTGAGCGACTTTCATTCACTCACTCAAGAGTCATATTAAATGTGTAATTTGAATGATAAATATATTCTAGTTTACTTTTAAAAGAAAGATTACAAACTGTACTTCAATGACTATTTGTCTTTATAATTGTACAAATTTTAGAGACATAATGTATAATGGGTATGTTTTAAAATTTACGAAATAAGGAGAAACTAAATCTAAAATTCCTTTTTTAAGCATTTATTTATTTTTAATTGAAGGATAATTGCTTTACAGTATTATGTTGGTTTCTGTCAAACATCAACATGTATCAGCCATAGATATACATGTATCCCCTCCGTCTTGAACCTCCTTCCCACCTCCCTCCCCATCCCACCCCTCTAGGTTGTTACACAGACCTGGTTTGAGTTCCCTAAGTCATATAGCAAATTCCCATTTATAGATTAAAGGAAGCAGTCTATGATACTTCTCACCACTCAGATTAACACAGTGCTTTACAAAAGGGCATGCGATGAAGGAAGAACATATAATTTGGAAAAGATAATAATTTTCTAAGATATAAGTTCTGCAAAGATATTCACATAATCAAAACTTCAGAAATCGTAGCTTCACAAAAATCTTGTGAGCTAGTGGTAATGGACAGAAAGTGCAATAGGAAGGCCATTTAATGCAAATTCTGAAATTCCTCTGATACATGGATGAAACAGGCAATGGATTCAGATGGACCTGAGTTTGAATTCTGGATATTCCATTGACCAGCTGTGTAACATGGGACAGTAGCATGGGTCATTTTTTCTGACTTCTGCTAAGTTTTGTTTTCTTTTTTTTAAATTTATTTTTTAAATTTTATTGGAGTATAGCTCATTTACAATGCTGTATTAGTTTTAGGTGCACAGTAAATGTTTCAGTTATACATATGTTCATTCTTTTTCAGATACTTTTCTCATATAGATGATCACAGAATACTGAGTCGAGTTCCCAGTACTATACAGTAGGTCTTTATAGGTTACCTATCTTATTATATAGTATTGTGTGTATGTTAATCTAAACTCCTGACTTATTATTCCTCCAGACATTTCTCCTTTGGTAACCACATGTTTGTTTTCAAAATCTGTATGTCTGCTTCTGCTTTGTAAAAATTCATTTCTGTCACCTTTAAAATTAGATTCCACATATGAATGATATCATAGGATATTTGCCTTTATCTGAATTTCTTCAAGTAGTATGATAATCTCTAGGTCTATCCATTTGCTTCAAATGGCATTGTTTAATACCTTTCATGGCTGAATAGTAGTCCACTGTAGTATATGTACCATACGTCCTTTATTCATTCCTCTGTTGATGGCATTTAGTTCGTTTCCATGTCTAAGGATTGTGAAGTAGTGTTGCAAAGAACACTGAGATGCATGTCTCTTTTAAATTATGTTTTTCTCCAGATATATGCCCAGGAGTGGGATTGCTAGATCATTGGATAACTTCTATTTTAGTTTTTTAAGGAACCTCCATACTGTTCTCCATAGTGGCTACATCAAATTGCATTCCCACCAACAGTGTAGGAGGGTTCCCTTTTCTCCACACCCTGTCCAGCATTTACTGTTTGTAAACATTTTGATGATAACCATTCAGACCGGGGTGTGATGATACCTCATTGTAATTTTGATTTGCATTTCTCCAATAATCAGTGCCTTTCATGTGCTTTTTGGCCATTGCATAACTTCTTTGGAGAAATATTTATTTTGATCTTCTAAGTGTTGTTATCTAAAAATGAACCACATGAAAATTCAATGAGTAGTGCAGGTAAATGACTTAGCATTATTCTAGCACAAGAAGAATATTCTAAGAAAATTGGTTTTTAAAGACATTTTAAAAAATTGTTAATAGATGTATTGAATATGGTATGCAGAATGTGATACCCTTTTATATTTAATTCAAAATTATAGTTTTTTATTTTTAACTTTTTAAATATTTGAATGATTACTGAACATGGTTTCAGTTTCCAAATTTATTCTATTAATTTCCCACTTCATCTCTTCCATAGATTACTTTTTAACTGCTTTGTTAAAAAGGAGAATTTTTAAATTGTTGAGTATTTATATTTGCTGCATACTCTGCCAAGCTGTGGTGGTTGTTAGACTGCCAACATAGGTATTTAAAGAAATAGGACTAACCCTTAACTAGATAGATGAGGCTATTTATAAACCTGCCAGGCTTCATTTACCATGCTAGTGTATAGCTAGTATGAGTGCAATATCTCTTGTTATTCTCACTTAAAATGTAGCTTTTAAATAATAAAAATGAGAAAAATAAAAATTTTATGCAAGTGTAGCTTCTCAAATTTTACAAATAGGTCCAAGAATCAAGGAATGTTGTCTATCAAAAAAAAAAAAAACCCACACATTTCAAGGTGTTAATATTTTAGCCCAATATAAGATTTATTTTTAGGACATCAGAATTTTTTTTTCAGGTTCTATGCCATGATATTATGATAATACATCATTAGAAATGATCAGAAATGTTTCACACATTTTCTTTCATATTGAAGGAAAACTTTCCTTGTTTTGAAAATGAAGAATCTGTAATTTAGAAGTAAAGTCACATTTCCAAAGTCAAAGAGAAAATAGTCTACTAGAATTTGAAAATAATTCTCATTCCAAAGCTGTCTACATTGCTATAGAGACTCTGCAAGCCAAAACAGTGTCAGACTTTATTTTGGGGGGCTCCAAAATCACTGTGGATGGTGACTGCAGCCATGAAATTAAAAGATGCTTACTCCTTGGAAGAAAAGTTATGACCAACCTAGATAGCAGATTCAAAAGCTGAGACATTACTTTGCCAACTAAGGTCCATCTAGTCAAGGCTATGGTTTTTCCTGTGGTCATGTATGGATGTGAGAGTTGGACTGTGAAGAAGGCTGAGCACCAAAGAATTGATGCTTTTGAACTGTGGTGTTGGAGAAGACTCTTGAGAGTCCCTTGGACTGCAAGGAGATCCAACCAGTCCATTGTGAAGCAGATCAGCCTTAGGATTTCTTTGGAAGGAATGATGCTAAAGCTGAAACTTCAGTACTTTGGCCACCTAATGTAAAGAGCTGACTCATTGGAAAAGACTCTGATGTTGGGAGGGATTGGGGGCAGGAGAAGAAGGGGATGACCGAGGATGAGATGGCTGGATGGCACACTGACTCGATGGGCATGAGTCTGAGTGAACTCTGGGAGATGGTGATGGACAGGGATGCCTGGCGTGCTGCAATTTATGGGGTCGCAAAGATTTGGACATGACTGAGTGACTGAATGGAACTGAACATTACTAAAAGCTGATATGTTTCTAGGATAATCTTTAATGAAAAAAGAAAAAAGACATTAAAAACACACATTGTAAAGTAAATTACACTACCACACCAGAACTATATCATGTGAAAGAGAGAAAGGATGATTATATGAGAAAATCATGCAGGACTTTGAGACAATGAGGCCTATTTGAAGTCCCATGCTTAAGAAGGGAATCCAGTTCTAAAGGCTTTTACAGAAAAAAAAAAAAAAAAA
>SJYW01052170.1:483388-493670 GCA_006410735.1 Raphicerus campestris
CTTAGGATTTCTTTGGAAGGAATGATGCTAAAGCTGAAACTTCAGTACTTTGGCCACCTAATGTAAAGAGCTGACTCATTGGAAAAGACTCTGATGTTGGGAGGGATTGGGGGCAGGAGAAGAAGGGGATGACCGAGGATGAGATGGCTGGATGGCACACTGACTCGATGGGCATGAGTCTGAGTGAACTCTGGGAGATGGTGATGGACAGGGATGCCTGGCGTGCTGCAATTTATGGGGTCGCAAAGATTTGGACATGACTGAGTGACTGAATGGAACTGAACATTACTAAAAGCTGATATGTTTCTAGGATAATCTTTAATGAAAAAAGAAAAAAGACATTAAAAACACACATTGTAAAGTAAATTACACTACCACACCAGAACTATATCATGTGAAAGAGAGAAAGGATGATTATATGAGAAAATCATGCAGGACTTTGAGACAATGAGGCCTATTTGAAGTCCCATGCTTAAGAAGGGAATCCAGTTCTAAAGGCTTTTACAGAAAAAAAAAAAAAAAAAAAAAAAAAAAACTGAGTCAAGCCAAAACACAAGTGCTCTGATATCAAATAGACAAATAACCATGACAGCCTAGAGTATTCTGAAATCCAGATGATAACTAGCTTCCCTAGTTTAGGAACATGGAGTTAATTCATATTGATTATTTAACTAAAACAGAAGCAGAAGATATTAAGAAGAGGTGACAAGAATACACAGAACTATACAAAAAAGATCTTCATGATCCAGATAACCACAATGGTGTGATCACTCACCTAGAGCCAGACATCCTGGAATGTGAAGTCAAGTGGACCTTTGGAAGCAAAGTCCACTAGCTTTAGTGGAAGTGTTGAAATTCCTGTTGAGCTATTTCAAATTCTGAAAGATGATGCTGTGAAAGTGCTGCACTCAATATGCCAGCAAATTTGGAAAACTCAACAGTGGCCACAGGACTAGAAAAGGCCAGTTTTCATTCCAATCCCATAGAAAGGCAATGCCAAAGAATGCTCTAACTACTGTATGTTGCACTCATCTCACATGCTAGCAAAATAATTCTCAAGATTTTCCAAGCCAAATTTCAACAGTATGTGAACCATGATCTTCCAGATGTTCAAGCTGGATTTAGAAAAGGCAGAGGAGCCAGAGATCAAATTGGCAACATACGTTGGCTCATCAGAAAAGCAAGAGAGTTACAGAAAAACATCTACTCCTGCTTTATTGATTATACCAAAGCCTTTGACTGTGTAGATCACAACGAATTGTGGAAAATTCTTCAAGACATGGGAATACCAGACTGCCTAACCTGCCTACTGAGAAATCTGTATGCAGGTTGGGAAGCAACAGCTAGAACTGGACATAGAACAACAGAATGGTTCCAAACCAGGAAAGGAGTAAGTCAAGGCTGTATATATTGTCACCTTGCTTATTTAACTTATATACAGAGTTCAGTTCAGTCGCTCAGTCGTGTCCAACTCTTTGTGACCACATGAATCGCAGCACGCCAGGCCTCCCTGTCCATCACCATGTCCCAGAGATCACTCAGACCCATGTCCATCNTTTTTTTTTAATCTTGTTTTGAATAATGAGCTATTTGGAAAGATCAAAATAAATCAATTAAAATATATATAATAAAACTCTCTAGAACTTAGTTTTGTCTGTTTAGCTTTTTAAAACGTCTGTGTTTACCAAGTGTAATAAATTATGGTTTGGGAGGAACGAGCTTTTTTGAAAAATGACCTTACCCGAGAATCCTAGGTGGCCCAGACCACAAGTTCACAGGAGGGTTCAGCTTCTCTTCTCCCAACAGCAGGGGAGGTGTTGAAGCTTCATTTTCCCACAACACTCTTGGCTTCTTCAACTTGGCGGAGATGTGTGTAATCACATACAGGCTCCAACAGCCTGTCTGCTCTGTAGTCTCCAGGTACAGAGCAGCTGGATTTCTAGCGATTCCTGTAAACAGCTGCCACCTAAATCAATATTGCCCAATGTCACGCAGCCCATATATTCTCCAAATAAAAAGCAGCATTCTTTTGATTACCATATTGAGGGTGCTCATAATGTTTAAACCCACACCAGGTCCAAAGATGGCCTGACCCTGGCACCCCTTTCCATGAGCTGGTAGAGAAACTAGGGGATCTTCAGGCTGCTAAGTTGATCTTGCAATTTTTTTTTCTTTCTCCCCAAAACCCTGTTCCTTATCCCAAGCCCAAATCCTGTGTGACAGATAATTGTCCTAAAAGGACCCACCCTCCATGATAATACATTTTTTTCTTAATTCTATACATAGTATCCTTTTCTGAGAAAATTTGTTTTCAAGGAAAACATGAGTTTAAACATGTGAAAAAGGTTAATAATACATAATTTAAACTTCTTAATGACATAAAAAACCATAGGAAGAGATCTCTGTTGTAAAAATTTCATTTCACAAGTAGATACTTTCTATAAATATTTCTATAAATATTTGAAACATACAAGTAACTTGAGAGAATAACAGCTGTTTTTACTCTTTGTAAAAGCATAGTCAATACTGGACACACCTCTTGGAGTGTATGCAAGTGATGACAATGTGGAAAACTGGCCAGGGGTGCCTATGGAGAGCACATGTCCTGCCAAGAGGAGTCAGACCCATATTGAGTTCTACCTGAACTATGTTTATGTGAATAATTAAAAAGGAAACACTACCTTATTTTGCGGGCCTTTAAAGCAAACCACAGCATCACATCTCTACATGCAATTGTAGGAAGATTAAGACCAGCTGAAATATTTTGACTTTCAAAATGCATAAGTTAGTATATTGTACCTTTTTAAAGAATTCCTATTCTGAATTAATACCTTAATTTAAAGAGTGATTAACAAATTAAAGACATCTCATTTTCAGTTGTCAAAGCTAGTGTTTTAATAAGCATCCTTTTGATATTGTTAAAATAACACAAAATGGAGATCAAGCTTGAGAATCCCTCAAGCCGAGAAAACTATTTAACCCACATAAGCAAATGTAACTAATTTCATAATGTAAGTGAAATAGCTTATTTCTTAGAAATATTTATTATCATCATAATCTTAAATCATCTTCCTAAAATGGTATGCGACCATTACTTTTAAGCAATCTCCTGCTGTCTGGAAAACCCCATTCTAATAATCAATCATTGTAAAGGTTAAGCAACTAACCTTTCACTTTATAAGCCATCCTGTTACATCGTGCCATGGAATATCATATTACTTTTGGATTTGAAAGCTCCCAGTTCTCAAGCATTTCATACATACACAATAAATCCCTGTGAAATACAGTTTTATTGATCTAGTGTTTTAAATGTCACTATTTTTAGATTTTTGACAGTATGCTTGCTGACCTAAATGAAGAGTGCCAGGAAAGGAAAGTGAAAGTTGTTCAGCTGTGTCTGACTCTTTGCGACCCCATGGACTATACAGTCCAGAATTCTCCAGGGAAGAAGACTGGAGTGGGTAGACTTTCCCTTCTTCACGGCATTTTCCCAACCCAGGGACTGAACCTAAGTCTCCTGCATTACAGGCGGATTCTTTATTAGCTGAGCCACAAGGGAACCCCAAGAATTCTGGAGTGGATAGCCTATCCCTTCCCTGATTGATCTTCCAGATTGATCCAGGAATCCAACCCTGGTCTCCTGCATTGTAGGTGGATTCTTTACCATATGAGCTATCAGGGAAGCCTGATATTTTAAACAGAAGAGTGCTAAGGGAATATATTTATTAAATAGGAAATAAAGAGTCAAATTACACAGCTGTTATATCACTGTCAGAAAATTAATTTGCACTAAAAAAATTAATGCCTCTCAGTTATAAAGTACGTTTTCAGATACATCTCCAGAGAAGTTCATAAACAGAAGAGAATAACTATAGCTACAAGTATTGTACATTATGGTATATAACTGAAATATATTGATATTTTTCTTAGTAAAGGTGAAAAGGGATAAGTTTTGGTGAAATTTTAGAAATAGATATGTAATTTTAATTTTATTTTTAAGAAATAAAGCTAAATTTATAACCTTAGCTCCCCTCTTAAATGTGGAGAGGATCTCTCTTACAGATTTATGTAGTGGCTATTGAATTCAAGAATATATATCTGTTTATATCACATGATCAAATGTAGAAAATACAGGTATGTTCTTATGCAGCATATGAAATACTAGATTATTGGTCAAAGTGTGTGAGCTTTTTCAGTTTATCATGTAATATATCAAATACAGCACTTAAAACTATGAGTTTTTAAAAGTAACAAGATTTTAAGAAGTACATTTTGAAATTATGCTGAAGCAAGTGAAATTTTCTATTCATAAGCAATTAAACTCTGACCCTGGTAGAAAGATTCCATTTCAAAATGCAAATCTGAAGCCCTCTACAACTTCATGAAACTCTTGATAAAGTTTTGGTTCTTAAGAACAAAATCTTCCTTGTATCTAGAGCAGTTATACTAAGTGTTTTGTTCAATTTAATAGAAAAATCTAAATGAACAAAAATAAGAAAAATTTCAGCTTGACTTGACTTTGATTTGATGAAGGAGTCAAGTTTCCCATTTCTATTCAGTGTATATTTGGATTTGTCTTTTCAGTTCACTAAGCCCCACTAGTGAATCAATACAAATTAACAGTGATTTGTCAGCATTTGATAAATGACTTAATGTCAGTGAGCTGCCACTGATCCTATGCCATCTGTCTCTGTCTAGGTCAGCACATTTTCTTAATGCTCTAAGAATCTTAAAAAAAGACAGTCTAATAAAAATCATTAAGACCTTAACCCAAATTTGCCCAGTAAAATCTGCTTAATCTAAAAATAGTACATTATGTAATAAAATACATTTTATTTGACTATATGATAATCTATGTTTAATGATGTTAAATTACTAGGAACCATGTAACAAACAAGAAAAAAAAGATAAAGCATTCATATTTCATGCATTTTTCCCCAAATAATTGTTTACCAAGTGCAAGGAATTTTTTCATTATTATCTTATTTTCTAACATTTTATTCATATGAATTGTGTTGTTTTTTGTTTTTTTTGTCTTGTCCTAGTTCTGTGAAAAATGAAATTGGTAATTTCATAGGGACTGCATTGAGTCTTTAGATTACATTTGGTAGAATAGTCATTTTTACAACACTGATTTTTCCAATCCAGGAGCATGGAATATCTCTCTATCTGTCTAACATTTTATTCATAATTTAGGCTAGCTTACTTACTTAACATAAGTGACTAGTGTAACAAAAAGGGCTGCTGTTCTATCACTATGTAGATTAATTTCTAAAGCAGAAAATCTCCATTTTAATATAACCACCATTACCTATTAATCCTGTTGACATTTAAAGGAAAGGCTATAGAAAAGTGACACGAATGAATGACTTAAACTGGGCTCTCTGAAAACACAGGCCCTGAAGCCAAGGCTTGGATGATAATACTTTATGCGAAGGATGCAATCCCAAGGAAAATGTACTGAGAACCTGGAAGAAAAGAAGGGAAGATCAAATGTAATGTGATGTGTTAACCAGCTGGCTAGAGCTTCCCAATAAACACATGTGCTTTTGCAGCCAAGGACCAGGTCTCCAGAGGTGTATTATGGCATCACTGAGTTTCTGGATGGCCCTAGATTCCCTTCTCACTTATTCAGAGTCACCCCAAGAGGCATAACCTCTGTGGCACTTCTGTATTCTGTTGCACAGCCCTTCCACTACCACCGAAGAAGCCAGAGCTTCTGTGCAAGCAGTTTGGTCAGGGAGAAAGCAGAGTATTCTCTCTTGTCAGCTGGCACTGGGTATGAGGGCTTCTAGTTCTGTGGTGGTGTGGCAACAGAGAAAGCAGCTGGGGATTTTCAAGTACTGAGATGACTCAAGCCAATGGAAGGATTATTTTGGCCTAGAAATAATGCAAGTGATTAAAACTTGTCAGAGTGGCAGGTGAGCATATCTGGAAGAAAGAACAAACTGATCCTGGTACAAAGGTATGACTTAATCCATAGTAATTGAGGCAAAGAGGTCAACGTACATCACTTTCAAAGTGACATAATGCAATATAACTAACCTTAAAAGGAAAAAAAATAAAGGCATGGGAAAGGAGGTGGTAAATATCTGAGAGAGACGGAAAGAGGAAATAAACATGAAAATTTCACATATTTTTCGTGTTCAGAGTGAAAATTCTTTTGATGCTGAAATTTATCTTACCCTCTTTCCAAATAAGAGTGAGACATGTTCCCATAGAAGACTCACCAACTAATCTCAGGTCCACAGGGTATTTGGCTTATAATATGCTCAAGGTGATTTCCCTATGCTATTTCCATTGTGGGAAACATACACTTCTCCATCCCAAATGGCCACTAGGCTCTCTGTCACAGTGGATTAGTTTATAATTTATAGAATTTTACAAAAATGAAATAAAGCAACATTTAGTATTTTGGAGGCTTCATTCATGTGATGTCCAGGCATCATTCGTCTGATGTTACTGGCTTAAGATTCATTTCACGTCACATTTGGTTGTTTCTTTAGGGCCAGGCGGTGCTGCATTGTCAATCTATTCGCTTCCAGTTTTGTGTTATGTTTTTGTTATGTAATTTCCAAATTTGCTATAAATATTCAAGTGTGAGACCTTGTGTGGACATATATACTCATTTATCTTATGTAAACACCTAGGGGTAGAATGTGATTATACTATTTTCTGTCTCTAAAAGTAATGCAAGAAAATTGCACTGGCTTTATCCAATATTCTATCACCACTTGCTAAAAAAAATTATTATTCTTTCCTCATTAAATTGTCTTGGCACTTTTTCCAAATCTGTTGAACATGTGTGTGTGTATCTATCTGTATATTCTCTACACTATTTTTTATTTTCTATATATTTTTCTCTATGCCAATATGACATTGTCTTAATTACTGTAATTTTATAATAAGTCTAAAATCAAGACTTGTAGAAGTTTTACAGTTTTGTTCTTTGGGCTACACTAGAATCTTTACATTTCATCTAAATTCTAGAGCCAGCTTGCTATTTTTTTTTAACCAAAAAACCTGCAAGGTTTTGATTAGAATTGCAATGAATATTCGGAGAATTTAATATCACAATACTGAATCTTCTACTGCATGTCCACTCCACATTTTTTAGTTCATCTTTCATTTCTCTCATCAATTTTTGAAAAAATTTCAGTGCATATTTTGTTCATCTTTTCAAATTTATCCTGAGCATTTAATTTTATGATGTGGCTATACTTAATATGTCTATTTCAATTTCCTTTTATTCATTACTATAGCAGTATAAGTGTTAAAATTAGCAACCTTATTAAACTTATTCTGTTAGCTTTTTAAACTTATATTTTGTGTATAAATATAGTTTATGCCTTTTTGAAATACAATTCTTTTTAAAAATTTTGAGTTGTACTATATTTATTCCTTTTTTAATGCCACATACACTTCAGTACAATGATAATGAGAGTGGCAGAACAAATTTCATTTCCTTGTGACTATTTTAGGTGGGAAACATACAGTAATTTTTTTTCTTTTTTCTAATATGTGTGGTTACTGCCTAATTTTTACAAGAAAGTATCATCAGAATGCTATGAAGGGAAGATTATTTTTTAACCAACTTCTGTGAATCTGGATGAGCTGAAAATATTCTTTTCATTTTATTTTAATTGTTTACACTAGATGAGAATATTTATAATTACTTAAACATATTCAGATGGCTAAGTTAAACTATTCTAGGATTCCTAACAATAAGAAATTTCAACTTTAGTTAAAGATATGCTAGAAGCAAGTCTATTCATACTCACATATTTTTATCAAATAATTTAATATGGTCAATAAGAAAAACTGATTGATCTTAGAGATTAATTGTATACTATATAGGATTAAATAATATCATACATCTAATAGTGTTGGTTGACTCAAACTCTGCAAAAAGCTGAAGGAGATTGTTATTTTGTAATTAATGGGCTGATAGCATTCTTTTAATACCTATCTCAAAAAAGCTAATATTTTGCATTTTTGTGGGGTAGATTTTAAATGCATGTGTTTTTCTCTCACAGGAATTTTGAATTATCATTTGTTGTTACAACCCAGATAGAAAGAGACTGAGGTTTTATTTATTTTTAATTATATTGATACTGTTGATGCTTCAATGTGAAGTTCAATCTAAGACCATGTTACAAATAATTGATAACCACTTAATAACAAAGCCAGGCTTACTTTTATAACTAAAGTACAAGGCCCAGAGCTAATAGTTAAGTCCTTAAACCTAAGTTAGTTGAAATGACTTGAAAATTTTGAGTTTATATTATAGTTTCCATCTCTGCTGAAATTCCCCATCTGTTCATGCAATATGTCTACCTTTTCCTTTAGAACCTTTAACATGTAAATCATAGTTATTTTAAATTTCCTAGCTAATAGCTCAAACATCTAGGTACACTATAAATCTGGTCCTGTCCTTGTTGATGATGGTTATGTATGTGTGATAATTGTTGATTCTTGCCAGGAAATGTCACATCTTCTCTTATACTAGGCTGCTAGTGTAAAGATTTGACTTATTAACCCAGTGATGGGTTAAACCACGTTGTATTTTGTAGTGTTTATAGTTAAATTTACTGCACAAATGGCTTTGCATTTCTCTTGCAGCTAGGATGATGAAGGGTTTTTCTTGGTGTTTCTGCTTGCATTCAGTTTTTCAATTATTCTTTGCACCTGCACTTCAGTGGAAAGTCTCTCTTCATCCTCTTGCCCCTTCTCTATTGCAGTCTGCTATTTTTCTTCCTGGTGTTTCCTGGCTTGATGCTGGTAACAAGCTATGTTCTCTATTATCTTGTTCAGCCTCAGTGCTAGGCAGGCTCTGTGTCTCTAGGTCGCAAAGATTCAGCCTTCACAGTGATCTTGCCTCTTTCCAGTGGTAGTCAAACTCTGTCTTGTATCTTCAGTAAGTTTATGTAGAGAATTTCCTGCTAGTCCTTCAAAGGTGGGAGGCTTAAAATGGCATTGGTGTAGGATGCTTGTCACACTCTAGCCACAGGGATGGTGGTTTACTTGTTTATTTCTTTGTTTGTTTTGTTTTCTTTTACCATTTTTCCACTGCCCAAAGTGCTCCTCCACATACTGAGAGTTCCTTAATTTTCCTCCAGGAGCTTAAGGCTTATTTTCTTTGGATGGAAGTTTCTAAACAAAAGCATACGGCAGCAGTGGCGTATCCTTCTCCGGGCCTGCATCCCAGCAGAGGCCGCTTTGTACCTGACATTCTTGTGAGCACCTGGTCAAAGTCCTGTGAGTAGGTGTGAGCTGGCTTTGTGCCAGTATTTCCCAGTTTTTAGTCTTTCACATTATTTCACACTCAACTTCAAAACAATATGTTTTCCCTTTTCGTATAGAAATTTAACATCATCCAACTAAAAGTGCCAAAGGTTTTTTTTATAGCTAGATAAGTTAATTTTTATCTGGAAAAAGAAATGAGTAGGAAAGACAAAAACATTGATGATGGAGGTAAATTAGGGAAGTGGCGATAGCTCTGTCATATATTAAAATATATGATAAAGTTGCTTTAATTAAAAAGTTTGGTTTTGTGCATGAATTGTTATATTACTGTTGGACCTGAAATGAAAGTTAAGTGAAGAGAAAGTGACAGTGTTAAGTCGCTCAGTCATGTCTGGCTCTTGTGATCCCCATGCACTGTAGCCCACCAGGCTCCTCTGTCCATGGGATTCTCCAGGCAAGAATACCGGAGTGGCTTGTCATGTCCTCCTCCTGACCCAGGGATTGAACCTGTGTCTCCTATGACTCCTGTATTGGCAGGCAGGTTCTCTACCACTAGCACCTCCTGGATGATGCTGAGTGACAAATATGGCCTCTCAAAATCACTGGCAAAGAAATGGAAACCTTAATAAACTGAATTAAGGCAACTAAGAAGATGATAATGTATTTATATATCACATAATATATTATGAAAATGTGCATGTAGATCAGCCATATAAATGTTAACATTTGAAACCACGTAAGTACTAGTAAAAAAAAATGAAGTTGCACCTCATTTGCATTATACCTCTAGGATTGTGGTCACAAAATCATATTACAGATAAATTTAATTGGTGTATACAAGTGTTTGTCTTTTCTGGGCTGATGGTGGAGTATGGGACTGCATTACTATGTATAACATATACTCTCTTTTGGACAGATTCCTATCCCTCTCTATTAACTCTTAGCTAACCTGCTTCATCTACTTTCCTGTAGGGTCCCTGAAGCTATTTTAGCTATCTGATTCACAAATATAACAAGGAAATCTAAAATTCTCTCT
>SJYW01052170.1:510464-534654 GCA_006410735.1 Raphicerus campestris
TATTTTTTATTTTCTATATATTTTTCTCTATGCCAATATGACATTGTCTTAATTACTGTAATTTTATAGTAAGTCTAAAATCAAGACTTGTAGAAGTTTTACAGTTTTGTTCTTTGGGCTTCAGTAGAATCTTTATATTTCATCTAAATTCTAGAGCCAGCTTGCTATTTTTTTTTTAACCAAAAAACCTGCAAGGTTTTGATCAGAATTGCAATGAATATTTGGAGAATTTAATATCACAATACTGAATCTTCTACTGTATGTACACTCCATATTTTTTAGTTCATCTTTCATTTCTCTCATCAATTTTTGAAAAAATTTCAGTGTATATTTTGTTCATCTTTTCAAATTTATCCTAAACATTTAATTTTATGATGTGGCTATACTTAATATGTCTATTTCAATTTCCTTTTATTCATTACTATAGCAGTATAAGTGTTAAAATTAGCAACCTTATTAAACTTATTCTGTTAGCTTTTTAAACTTATATTTTGTGTATAAATATAGTTTATGCCTTTTTGAAATACAATTCTTTTTAAAAATTTTGAGTTGTACTATATTTATTCCTTTTTTAATGCCACATACACTTCAGTACAATGATAATGAGAGTGGCAGAACAAATTTCATTTCCTTGTGACTATTTTAGGTGGGAAACATACAGTAATTTTTTTTCTTTTTTCTAATATGTGTGGTTACTACCTAATTTTTACAAGAAAGTATCATCAGAATGCTATGAATATGAAGGAAAGATTATTTTTTAACCAACCTCTGTGAATCTGGATGAGCTGAAAATATTCTTTTCATTTTATTTTAATTGTTTACACTAGATGAGAATATTTATAATTACTTAAACATATTCAGATGGCTAAGTTAAACTATTCTAGGATTCCTAACAATAAGAAATTTCAACTTTAGTTAAAGATATGCTAGAAGCAAGTGTATTCATACTCACATATTTTTATCAAATAATTTAATATGGTCAATAAGAAAAACTGATTGATCTTAGAGATTAATTGTATACTATATAGGATTAAATAATATCATACATCTAATAGTGTTGGTTGACTCAAACTCTGCAAAAAGCTGAAGGAGATTGTTATTTTGTAATTAATGGGCTGATAGCATTCTTTTAATACCTATCTCAAAAAAGCTAATATTTTGCATTTTTGTGGGGTAGATTTTAAATGCATGTGTTTTTCTCTCACAGGAATTTTGAATTATCATTTGTTGTTACAACCCAGATAGAAAGAGACTGAGGTTTTATTTATTTTTAATTATATTGATACTGTTGATGCTTCAATGTGAAGTTCAATCTAAGACCATGTTACAAATAATTGATAACCACTTAATAACAAAGCCAGGCTTACTTTTATAACTAAAGTACAAGGCCCAGAGCTAATAGTTAAGTCCTTAAACCTAAGTTAGTTGAAATGACTTGAAAATTTTGAGTTTATATTATAGTTTCCATCTCTGCTGAAATTCCCCATCTGTTCATGCAATATGTCTACCTTTTCCTTTAGAACCTTTAACATGTAAATCATAGTTATTTTAAATTTCCTAGCTAATAGCTCAAACATCTAGGTACACTATAAATCTGGTCCTGTCATTGTTGATGATGGTTATGTATGTGTGATAATTGTTGATTCTTGCCAGGAAATGTCACATCTTCTCTTATACTAGGCTGCTAGTGTAAAGATTTGACTTATTAACCCAGTGATGGGTTAAACCACGTTGTATTTTGTAGTGTTTATAGTTAAATTTACTGCACAAATGGCTTTGCATTTCTCTTGCAGCTAGGATGATGAAGGGTTTTTCTTGGTGTTTCTGCTTGCATTCAGTTTTTCAATTATTCTTTGCACCTGCACTTCAGTGGAAAGTCTCTCTTCATCCTCTTGCCCCTTCTCTATTGCAGTCTGCTATTTTTCTTCCTGGTGTTTCCTGGCTTGATGCTGGTAACAAGCTATGTTCTCTATTATCTTGTTCAGCCTCAGTGCTAGGCAGGCTCTGTGTCTCTAGGTCGCAAAGATTCAGCCTTCACAGTGATCTTGCCTCTTTCCAGTGGTAGTCAAACTCTGTCTTGTATCTTCAGTAAGTTTATGTAGAGAATTTCCTGCTAGTCCTTCAAAGGTGGGAGGCTTAAAATAGCATTGGTGTAGGATGCTTGTCACACTCTAGCCACAGGGATGGTGGTTTACTTGTTTATTTCTTTGTTTGTTTTGTTTTCTTTTACCATTTTTCCACTGCCCAAAGTGCTCCTCCACATACTGAGAGTTCCTTAATTTTCCTCCAGGAGCTTAAGGCTTATTTTCTTTGGATGGAAGTTTCTAAACAAAAGCATACGGCAGCAGTGGCGTATCCTTCTCCGGGCCTGCATCCCAGCAGAGGCCGCTTTGTACCTGACATTCTTGTGAGCAGCTGGTCAAAGTCCTGTGAGTAGGTGTGAGCTGGCTTTGTGCCAGTATTTCCCAGTTTTTAGTCTTTCACATTATTTCACACTCAACTTCAAAACAATATAAGTTTTCCCTTTTCATATAGAAATTTAACATCATCCAACTAAAAGTGCCAAAGGTTTTTTTTATAGCTAGATAAGTTAATTTTTATCTGGAAAAAGAAATGAGTAGGAAAGACAAAAACATTGATGATGGAGGTAAATTAGGGAAGTGGCGATAGCTCTGTCATATATTAAAATATATGATAAAGTTGCTTTAATTAAAAAGTTTGGTTTTGTGCATGAATTGTTATATTACTGTTGGACCTGAAATGAAAGTTAAGTGAAGAGAAAGTGACAGTGTTAAGTCGCTCAGTCATGTCTGGCTCTTGTGATCCCCATGCACTGTAGCCCACCAGGCTCCTCTTTCCATGGGATTTTCCAGGCAAGAATACCAGAGTGGCTTGTCATGTCCTCCTCCTGACCCAGGGATTGAACCTGTGTCTCCTATGACTCCTGTATTGGCAGGCAGGTTCTCTACCACTAGCACCTCCTGGATGATGCTGAGTGACAAATATGGCCTCTCAAAATCACTGGCAAAGAAATGGAAACCTTAATAAACTGAATTAAGGCAACTAAGAAGATGATAATGTATTTATATATCACATAATATATTATGAAAATGTGCATGTAGATCAGCCATATAAATGTTAACATTTGAAACCACATAAGTACTAGTAAAAAAAATGAAGTTGCACCTCATTTGCATTATACCTCTAGGATTGTGGTCACAAAATCATATTACAGATAAATTTAATTGGTGTATACAAGTGTTTGTCTTTTCTGGGCTGATAGTGGAGTATGGGACTGCATTACTATGTATAACATATACTCTCTTTTGGACAGATTCCTATCCCTCTCTATTAACTCTTAGCTAACCTGCTTCATCTACTTTCCTGTAGGGTCCCTGAAGCTATTTTAGCTATCTGATTCACAAATATAACAAGGAAATCTAAAATTCTCTCTGATCAGGAATGTTGAGAATTAGGAGCACTGAACCATTTCAAGCACTGAACCATTATTTCTCAGTTACTGTGACAGTTTGCAATGTAATTCAGGGAAGGAAGAGGTAAAAGCTTACTTATCATAATGTCAATGTAGTAGTCCTGAACAAATAGCATATTATTAGTAGTAGTAACTATTATTGACAAATTACTTTATTAAAAGGAATATATTTATACATTTGTTGGGTGAATAGACATGTGCTTAGAGTAAATCACCTGACCATACCTAAACCCGCCATCCCTGTCATCCATGGCAAAGGAACTTTCCCCTTTTGCTAGTACACTTCTCTCATGTCAGGAGAGCTGATAAAATGGAAGAAAGGGCAATGGAAATGGCTTGAACTGCTACCAAGGAATGTGGAGCTCGCCAGGTACACGAAGGATATAACGGAACTGAAGTTACAACAGAGGACTCGAGACGTGGAAAGTATAATCTGATAAATTTAAGTCAGAATAAGAAAACAGCTACTTTCTTCACCCCCTTTCTCCTCCCGCCTAGCTCTGAGACTGTAGGTCAAAACTGAGCTAGGCAGACTGTAGACATTGAAACTACTATATGCAAAATTAAAATTTAAATGTAGGCTTGTCTTGGTTTTTTAAGAACTAAAGATAGGAGATCTTGTTTAGTAAAAAGCATCTGGAAAGCTGTAAAATATATCCAAAGTATTAGTGGGAAGACTGGAAGAAAACTCATTGGAGTGTGATTAAAGACAATAGAGGCAAGGCTATGTATTTATGGATACAGATTTAACCTTGTCATCAGGGCAAGTTTGAAAAGTAAAAAAACTGTAAGATTCCTTGAAGAAAGTTTGGTATTTTTACAAGAATATTATGTAGAAGGGCCACTCCTCATTATTTGATATAGAATTTCTAAATTAAAGTATTGTCTTAATTATACTGGCCTGAAACAGTCATTATGTGTAGATCTGTATGGAAAACTCAAATGTATGAGCAATTAATTATTTTTTTAAGCAGATACAGAGATTTTTATGAGTGTTAAAATAGTAAATTTTTCTCTTTCCCTAATCACTTAGCAATAATGTTAGGAAGAATTTTTATTACATGATTATTTTTTTCAATAGAATTTCTTATTATAATGCTTTAAAATTTGCAAGGAAAAAAAGGATTTTTTTTGAGTGATTCTGTCCTTTTAATCAGAAAAGCGGCTGTCCTTTAGTGATAAAGCCATATGAATATCAGTATGTTGCATAGATTCTAAAAATATAAAAATACATTTTTATATGATTAAAGCCACATAGTAACAGTGCTATAACACTTACAGGGATTTCATTTCTAAGAAAATGTTTATTCTCTGCTGAATATTTATATCTCAGTTTTACTCTAATCTTTACAACACTGATGTTTTAACTAAATTCTGGAGAACAGAGAGATTAGATGCTTATCAAATACTTATGAGCAGCAAACTACTAATCTAAACAAATACATACATGGATTAAATTATTGTGGCACTTCACAAACAAAAGTACATAAATAATTCTGAATAAAGGGACAACAGCATACTTTTTTTTCCTTTCCAGGTTGAAGAATTTAACAGTATTTAATTGTAGTTTTCCAAAGAACTGGCACTAAAAAATATTTACTATGACTATGTGTTAGGAACAACATTGCAATTTTTATCTTGTAAAATAACAATAATAGAGAAAAGATTCTATTGTGTATAAAACACAGTAGCTTGAAAAGATAAATAGTTTGGAAACTTTATTTTGAGAAGTATATAAGTAAGATATGGAGAAAAGTATAATTTATAAGTTATAGAACACATAAATATGCATTATAATTATAGTTAGAGTAAATCTGGAATGTTATTTCATTTTTAATATTATCTTAACTATGAGGTTAAAAATTGCTACAGTTTCCCTTCTCTCCTTTTTACTGAAGCTAAGAAAAGGTAGGGACTTACTACTTCATCTGTTTCTGACTCTGGACAATATTGAATGAAATACTAATATCCTTAGAAAAAGTGAGAGTAATTCAGATTCATCACACAGAGCAGAGTATCCAGGGAAATTTTAGTGAAGTCCTGTTCATAATTTAAAATTTAAACTTCTTGATTTGTTTGCCATATGGCTTCCATACGTTTTCAGAGATATATAATTCTAAGCCGTTCACCACTGAATGGCTTAGAATATGAGTAGACTGAGCTTTGACTAGACTATTATTTCAATACAATACCAGTTCTGCACAAAAATGAAATTATGACAAACATGTTTATTTATAGTTTGCAAATAAACACATTAATTTGAGTCACACTTGCCAGAAATACATTGTTTCCATCTAGTTCTAATCCTGAATGTTTTTACTATCTGGAATGTCATCAAAGCTTAGCAGTTTGAAATGCCCACTGGCAGTACATGCTTCTTTTTCAATTCTACATCATCACAATGCTTAATTTAATAATAGAATCCAATTTTTTCTCTAAGCAGGAACATTTTAATTATGTAAAATATAAATAGAGAAACCTTGGTTATAGCAATTCTTTCTTTCCAAAACGTAAAGCAAACATAAATGTTTTTTTCTCTCTCTCATCTACCATGTTATTGGTTCTCAGAAAATAATTAAAACGAAGAATTTATTCACCCAGAATAGCAAGTCATCCAAATCAAATCTAGCAGTTTCATAATCTTAGTGTTTAATATGCATCTAAACATATTATATTATTGTAATTCTCAAAACCAAATAAAATAGATGAGATAATGACAATAACATTATATGAAAAGAGATATATGTGAAATAATAAATATAAACGTTACTATCTATCTATATCACTTATAATGAAGCTGATGGAGAAGGCAATGGCACCCCACTCCAGTACTCTTGCCTGGAAAATCCCATGGACAGAGGAACCTGGAAGGCTGCAGTCCATGGGGTCGCTGAGGGTCGGACATGACTGAGCGACTTCACTTTCACTTGTCACTTTCATGCATTGGAGAAGGAAATGACAACCCACTCCAGTATTCTTGCCTGGAGAATCCCAAGAATAGGGGGAGCCTAGTGGGCTGCCATCTCTGGGGTCACACAGAGTCGGACACGACTGAAGTGACTTAGCAGCAGCAGAATATGTTTTTAAGTCCAGAGAATTCCATATAAAGGATAAAGTCATTATATTTAGAGATACAGTTACTCTGAGATATAATATTTGAGGAAAAGCTTATGAAAATTCAGTTAGCGCATATATTTGTCTATGTGTGTGCTTAATCTATTATTGTGAGGTATATATTGTTAGATTGTTTTTTATCTTGCAATGCTTCATATGATACATTTTTAATAAGACAGTATAAATTGAAAATGAGCTCTTCTTTTGGACTTTCCTGTTTTCCAGACTTGCATGGTAGATGATTTGCTCAGGATCCTATTTGATTTTTTAATTGACATTTTAAATTAACATGTCCAAGAGAAATTATTTTACTTCCTTTCTCTAGTCACTCCACTGAAGACTGTTGCTGCTACTGCTGCCGCATGCTAAGTCACTTAGCATGTCCAACTCTGTGCGACCCCATAGACGGCAGCCCACCAGGCTCCACTGCCCTTGGGATTCTCCAGGCAAGAACACTGGAGTGGGCTGCCATTTCCTTCTCCATGAAAGTGAAAACTGAAAGTGAAGTCACTGAGTTGTGTCCAACTCTCAGCGACCCCGTGGACTGCAGGCCACCAGGCTCTTCTGTCCATGGGATTTTCCAGGCAAGAGTACTGGAGTGGGGTGCCATTGCCTTCTAACTCATCATCCCTCCTTTTTTTCAGGCAAAAGTCAAGAGGTTGTCCTTTCCTCTCTGTTTAACTTGAACCATTTTTCTAATCTATTGGGAATTCCTATTGATTCTACCTCTCTGGTAGGCACTAATAGAAGATGACCCCATGATCTCCATCTCCTGGTGCTCATGCCCTGTGTAATGCCCTCCTCTTGCTTGTGGGTGAGACCTGTGATTTGCTTCTAGCCAGTGAAATATGGTCAAAGATGAGGGATTTGGCAGATATAATTAAAGTCTGAATTAAGTTAATTTTGAGTTAATAAAAATGATTATTTCTTTGGCCCTGACCTCATCAGATGAAAGCATTCAGAAGTGACATTCAGCCCTCTGTAGGTCAGAGATACTCTGGGGGCTAATGGGATCCAATGTAGCAGTCAGGATATATGTCTAATAATTGTAATTGTTTGAGAGTAACTCACACAAAAACATTTGCCCCTGAAGACTGAAATTCAGCCATTCTTGTTTGTTAGTAAGAATTTGCCTGTGTTGAGACAAAATAACTTTGTGCAGGAAATCATGTAGGACTTTCCTCATTAATTTTCAAGCTAAACTTATACAGCACTCAAATGAGATTAAGTAATTCAGTAGAGAGAGCGTCTGTTGTCTTATATTTATTACAGAAGAGGTAGTCATATAGAATAAGAGAGCCATAGTCTGGAGGAAAAGGAACTGAATATAAAGATGACCAAGTTTACATTTCTGGCTAAGGGATTCAGGTTCCACACTTTCTGAAAATATGCCACTACATATAACTGCTGAAGACCAAACATCAAAATTCAGAGGTAAATATATCACAAGACTATCTTAATGTAGTGTTTCTTACAGGCTGTGTTCCTAAATCCAGGTCAATAAGCAGAAAGTTAAACATCTTATCCTATGAGGATGAAGATAGGATGCTGCTTCCATAAACATTTAGGGATTCAGAATTAACAGCATGTGTCTGTATGAAGGACGATGAGATTTGCTATTCATTTTAAAACACATCATTGCTTTTATTATGCAGCTATTTTTGACTCCTAAGTAAATGGAGCCACATCATAAATATGTATATGTATTTATTCTCAAGGAGAGCCCAGGAGCGTGGAGCAAATTATTCAAGTGCACAACCCCTCTCAGTGGCACTTCAGATGAAAACACACATGCACTGGTATAAGGAGGTCAGGCTCTCTGAGAGTTAATATAGAAATCAATATTCTGTGATTTCATTTAGGTGGTAACATGAAAAGACATGAGCTCTTTGGCTAGCTTCATGGAAAGAATTGCTCCTTAAGGAAATTACACTGGCAATTGGGTCACTCATTTGTTATTGAATTTTTGTCAGCAAAGTTGTTTGTGTTCTGGTCAGCAGCAACTTTTATTTATAATTGAAACATTTTCAGTATAGGTATCATAGGAATTAAATGATAATGGGGAACAAGTGCTTCCTGCTTATGCGGTAATAATTATATTAAGTTTAGCATTCACTCGGATATTGAAGACCCTTAGAAGCCTAGTAACTACTGAGTTACTAGGCAAAGCACATTCTCACTCTGATTATTAAGTACATTAAAAAGTACCATAAATTCAAAATACTTTTAAAAAGTAATTTTTTAGAAAGTCTAGAGATAGTAGCATTCTTTTCTGGACTTGGGTACTGTTTTTGATAGACTGTTATCTAAGAATCATCACTAGTCTGGCAAAATTGTTAATATATTTTTAAAAATATTTTAGCTATTCCCTGTATAAGTACAAACCAGGTACTGTGCTGGCTTTTAGGGATGACTAGATAGATGTGCAGAATAATACTATCATGCAATGAGCACTATAGGAGAGAAATAAAAGTGAAACTATATAAGTACAAAAGAATGGATGGATATCATTTAGTATTCACTATAAAATGTTTCATTTGTACTAAGATATAGAATATTAGTTTGCTTAGAGGAAAAATTCTCATTTCCTCTAAGAAATCTAATTTTCAAAATTCTTAGTTTTGGAAAAGTATACATATTTACACCAAAATGCTATAAAAACTTTTCATAAATCAAAGAAAATAATTGTGATTAGTTTTCCCAAGAAATTACAATAAATGTGATAGGAAATAAATGTGACCATCTAGTTCACATATTTAAGACTTTTAACAGTTTGTCTTTTTAGGTTTTATTGCATATTAAAATTTTGACCCATTGACTTGATAGTTCTGTTTGAGTTAAAGCAAGCAAAAAAGCCAAAAAGAATAATAATTACTGAACAGTATACTTTAATTAGGCTTCCCTGGTGGCTTAGCTGGTAAAGAATCCTCTTGCATTGTGAAAGACCTGGGTTTAATCCCTGGGTTGGGAGGATTCCCTGGAGAAGGGAACAGCTACCCACTCCAGTATTCTGGCATGGAGAATTCCATGGACTGTATTGTACATGCCTAAATTTTGAAGAAAAGATTCAAGGACAAAACCCCTAATTTCCCTATGTTTTTCTTTTTTCGTTATGTATTGGCAGTTCAGGTCATTAGTTTTTCTATCATTGTTGCCTCCTTATAATTTTCTGATTCCAATAATTTTGATTTTTCCCTGCTTCTCTTCTTGCAAATATATATGCACTTTCCCTAGATGTTCTATAACCAATACTTTACCAATATATATCTATTATCCCTCAGAATTAACACAAAAATCTTTGCTTTCTGCTCTATACCTATTATTATTCCTTTAGTTTAATCCTGGGTTATTTTAACCATCTTCTAATTGGTCTCCCTCTCACTCTTTTCTCTCTGCTTTAGTCCATTCTTCATGATGCCTATGTGATCCCCACAAAACTCTGGTTATATCCCTTTCCTGCATAAAGAACTTTGGTGACAGTCTATTGAACAGACCAGAAAGACCACACAGCTTCTTCTCAAGCCACTACTTGTATCTATGACCATCTCTTGACATTCTACCTTTTATTCCACTTACCCCCATGCTACAATCATTGCTATATTCTGTTCACAATGAAAGCCTTATGCGATCTGATTGAACATATCATGATATATACATTGTCCCCCTCCTCCTAAGTAACTCAAGTTCTGACTTATAATACTCCTTGATTCTTCAGGGAATTTGTCAGTAAACTTGCAGTCTTTCACTAAGCTATCAGTTCAGTTCAGTTCAGTTCAGTCACTCAGTTGTCCGATTCTTTGTGACCCCATGAATCGCAGCACGCCAGGCCTCCCTGTCCATCACCATCTCCCGGAGTTCACTCAGACTCACGTTTATCGAGTCAGTGATGCCATCCAGCTATCTCATCCTCTGTCGTTCCCTTCTTCTTCTGCCCCCAATCCCTTCTAGCATCAAAGTCTTTTCCAATGAGTCAACTCTTCGCATGAGGTGGCCAAAGTACTGGAGTTTCAGCTTTAGCATCATTCCTTCCAAAAAATCCCAGGGCTGACTGCCAACATATGAAGTGTCAAAAATTTTTATATACATTCAAAAATACTAAAATTTCTGTAATACACCCTTGAGGAAACAGTTGCAAAACAGGGGATGAGTGCATTAAAATAGAATGTATACATTAATGACCTTGTTTTGGGAGGAGTTAGTACATATGGAGAAGAACATGACAACCCATTCCAGTATTCTTGCCTGGAGAATTCTATAGACAGCATTTGGCAGGCTACAGTTCATGGGGTTGCAAAGAGTCAGACACGACTGAGTCAATGAGCCTGCAGGTAATACATAAACGTGTGTGTGTTTGTGAATTTTAGAAATAAAAGCGATAAGAAACAGGAAGAAGAAAAAAGGAGGAAAGAGGCAAAGAGCAGGAGATAGATTGAGTAATTCAAAACAAAGTTTGGAAACTTTTCATTTCTGCATTTAATCCAGAGTTACCTCAACATTTGAGTGATGAAAGTAGCAGGTTACATTCATTTCCCTATAACTAACAATAGCACTGAAAGTATCTGAAGTTACATTTCTATGACCAAATTCACTTAAAAATGAAACAAAATGCTAAGAAAATTTAGGCAAAATTCCCAGCAGCTTGATTTTGATTATCTAGGCAATTGAAGCAAAAACAGTTTTAACGCTTGAATTAACCAAGTGATTGCCTAAACTCGTCACTTCACTTTAGCTATGGAGACAAACACCTCACTGGCTTTCTTCCGAATCATACTTTTTCTTTTGCAAGTCACTAAGCATTTTCATGTATACATACTCGTTAAAAACCCTAATTGTTTAACTGGTAAGTTTAATAATGCACTAGTGACAAAGAAGNCGCTCAGTCGTCCGATTCTTTGCGACCCCATGAATTGCAGCACGCCAGGCCTCCCTGTCCATCACCCTCTCCCGGAGTTCACTCAGACTCACGTTTATCGAGTCAGTGATGCCATCCACCTATCTCATCCTCTGTCGTCCCCTTCTTCTTCTGCCCCCAATCCCTTCTAGCATCAAAGTCTTTTCCAATGAGTCAACTCTTCGCATGAGGTGGCCAAAGTACTGGAGTTTCAGCTTTAGCATCATTCCTTCCAAAGAAATCCCAGGGCTGACTACCAACATATGAAGTGTCAAAAATTTTTATATACATTCAAAAATACTAAAATTTCTGTAATACACCCTTGAGGAAACAGTTGCAAAACAGGGGATGAGTGCATTCAAATAGAATGTATACATTAATGACCTTGTTTTGGGAGGAGTTAGTACATATGGAGAAGAACATGGCAACCCATTCCAGTATTCTTGCCTGGAGANTGCAAAACAGGGGATGAGTGCATTAAAATAGAATGTATACATTAATGACCTTGTTTTGGGAGGAGTTAGTACATATGGAGAAGAACATGACAACCCATTCCAGTATTCTTGCCTGGAGAATTCTATAGACAGCATTTGGCAGGCTACAGTTCATGGGGTTGCAAAGAGTCAGACACGACTGAGTCAATGAGCCTGCAGGTAATACATAAACGTGTGTGTGTTTGTGAATTTTAGAAATAAAAGCGATAAGAAACAGGAAGAAGAAAAAAGGAGGAAAGAGGCAAAGAGCAGGAGATAGATTGAGTAATTCAAAACAAAGTTTGGAAACTTTTCATTTCTGCATTTAATCCAGAGTTACCTCAACATTTGAGTGATGAAAGTAGCAGGTTACATTCATTTCCCTATAACTAACAATAGCACTGAAAGTATCTGAAGTTACATTTCTATGACCAAATTCACTTAAAAATGAAACAAAATGCTAAGAAAATTTAGGCAAAATTCCCAGCAGCTTGATTTTGATTATCTAGGCAATTGAAGCAAAAACAGTTTTAACGCTTGAATTAACCAAGTGATTGCCTAAACTCGTCACTTCACTTTAGCTATGGAGACAAACACCTCACTGGCTTTCTTCCGAATCATACTTTTTCTTTTGCAAGTCACTAAGCATTTTCATGTATACATACTCGTTAAAAACCCTAATTGTTTAACTGGTAAGTTTAATAATGCACTAGTGACAAAGAAGGAAGCAAATTTTTTACATGGCCTCATTATTCAGAGTCACTCTAGGCATTATTTTGGTGAGTTGTCTCATATAATAGAAATAAATCTAAACACTAGGAAATCAAGAAATTACTTTTCTCATAACAAGAAAAAACATCACCTTGCAACATTTTTCCTTCTCTATTCAGACATGCAAGAAGGGCTGGCCATGTGACATCAGAGTATTAATAATCTGTATTAGCAAAAACATGTAGTATTTGAACATAATTAAATTCTTATAAATATTTCAACATTGNTAACAAGAGAAAACATCACCTTGCAACATTTTTCCTTCTCTATTCAGACATGCAAGAAGGGCTGGCCATGTGACATCAGAGTATTAATAATCTGTATTAGCAAAAACATGTAGTATTTGAACATAATTAAATTCTTATAAATATTTCAACATTGTAAATTAAGAGAATTATAATTACTCAATTTTAAAGGTAAACTACATTAATTAGTTTTGACTCAACTCTAAGAGTCAGACACAACTGAGCGACTTCACGTTCACTTTTCACTTCCCACTTTCATGCATTGGAGAAGGAAATGCAACCCACTCCAGTGTTCTTGCCTGGAGAATCCCAGGGACGGGAGAGCCTGGTGGGCTGCCATCTATNTTCTAAGAGTCGGACACAACTGAGCGACTTCACGTTCACTTTTCACTTTCCACTTTCATGCATTGGAGAAGGAAATGCAACCCACTCCAGTGTTCTTGCCTGGAGAATTCCAGGGATGGGAGAGCCTGGTGGGCTGCCATCTATGGGGGTGCACAGAGTCGGACACGACTGAAGCGACTTAGCAGCAGTAGCAGCAACTTTATTAATTTTTTTAAAGCAGGAGTTTTCACTTCTAATTAATTCCCTTTACTATCCTATTATAATTTTTAAATTTTTTCTCACTAATATAAGTAATATTAGTTTTATATTTGGCAACCATGTATTTTACAACTCCGTATTTAGCATCCTAAATACAGAGTTGGTGTATTTATACAACAACTAGGAGTTGTTGTATAAACAACTAGATAGTTGTAGCATGCATTATATTTCAGCTAAATAGCTTATATGCATAGCAGTAGACTGAGAGCAACCTGGCAAGACAAACCTCCCCATAGATGGAGAATATGTAGAGATCAGTCTCAGTTCCACTCTATCATGTTTGAGTGTAACCATCCTTGAATTTACTTCTCCCCTTAAATATTACTCTTAGAATTATTTATTTTCTTGATCCCTTTCTGATCCTTCTTTTTGTTTTTAACCAAATTTATTGTGACATACAACACATAAGAAAGAATACATAGAACCATACGTGCATCACTTAACCAATTATCCAATAATATTCAACTGTTAAAGATCAAGGAATGAAATATTCAGCAACCCAGCACCTCTCTTCCAGTGTGCCTCTCTGGAGTAAGCAGCCCATCCTCTAGAATTAACTCCCCTATGGGCTTTATTGCAATTCCTCTTGCCTTTCACTTTAGGTTATGTTTTAGGCTGTTCAGGCTGATGCAATTTATTGTAGTCTGAGTGCTTTCCACAACAAATCTTTATTTCTCCAGTTCTGGCAGCTGGGAGGGCCGCAATCAAGGTGCTGGCCGATTTGCTTCTTGGTGAGGGCCCATTTCCTGGTTTGCATATGGCTGTCTTCTCGCTGCATTCTGACATGGAAGAGAGTTCTTCTTACAAGGGCATTAATCTCATCTTGAGAGCTCCATTCCCATGACTTAAATACTCTCCAGAGGCCTGATCTCTAAATACCATCACATTGGATGTTAGAGTTTCAACACAGTAATTTGAGGGATACACAAGCATTCAGTCCATAGCAGGTACTATCCAATTATTTATTCCTAAATTTTCCTGAGTATTCTCAGTTTTTAAAATATATATAACTGGAATCATACAGCATACATTGCGTTGTATGTCTCCAGATTTTTTAAACTTTATGCCATGAAATTAATCAATATCTTGGTATGTAACTATTTCACTCATGTCTATTGGTGCATAACATGCCATTGGTGATTATGGCACACATTACTTAGTCTATTGTCAGTGAAGAGTTTACTCTATGATTTTTTCTTGTGTATGTTTCCTGGTACACAAAAGCACTCAGATCTGTAAAGTATTTTCAGGAGTGGAATTCTTCATAATAGGGTATATTCATTCTTTCTCTGTTATATGAAAATTAATGTATCTATCAGTTTATCTTTGTAGTTGATACTGGTGTAATTTTAATCAGCAGTGGCTTAACACCTCCTTCCAAAAGATTTGCTTTGAGACCTAATCTTTCTATCTGCCTAAGTTGTTCAAGCAATTCCCCATCCTGCTAAAACACAAGAAAACTCAAAAAGAGAATAGATTGAGTGCTTTAACTCATTGAGATTTCATGAGGGAGCACATAACTAAATTATATGATAATGTGATGCTCTTTTTCGGTTTTTAATTGGTTGGCATACTTTTCTGGTATTTTATTTACACGTATTCCATAATAGTACACTTACATTCTATCCACATCAAATACAAAGCAAATCTGATGCTTGGCAAGTATGAAATAAAATAAGACATTGCATTATGGGCTTTACCTCAATCAAATCTAAATGTTAGGAGATTACTGCCACAAAATTAACAGTAATTGAATCAATGAATCGTAAGTTTCCAACTGTTCACTTTACAGACTAATAATAGAAATTAAATTTTGTTCAAGAACATCTGGAGATTATTTTTTGTTTTCTTTTTCTTACCCTAAATACTCTTTTGGCAACACTTCTCTTGATTTTGTGTAACAGAAGAAAGACACAACCCAGGGTCATCAATTGAAATTTACCTGTAATTNTACCTCAATCAAATCTAAAGGTTAGGAGATTACTGCCACAAAATTAACAGTAATTGAATCAATGAATCGTAAGTTTCCAACTGTTCACTGTACAGACTAATAATAGAAATTAAATTTTGTTCAAGAACATCTGGAGGTTATTTTTTGTTTTCTTTTTCTTACCCTAAATACTTTTTTGGCAACACTTCTCTTAATTTTGTGTAACAGAAGAAAAACACAACCCAGGGTCATCAATTGAAATTTACCTGTAATTTTCTGTTTGCAAAGTACATTTCTGATTAAGAGTTACAAAGCTATTACATTTTCATTGACGTGAATGAATAAAGCTGCCTTGCAGTATTAGATTTGTAGATATGGGACACAGAAGTTAATCACAGAATTTCTTAGGGAGATATTTTATTTCCATATCATGTGCATAGTATAGATATCATAATTACATTATTTCCATATATGTTTATTTTTGTCTCCCTATAGGGACATATACAATATATACAATAGTTTATTCTACTCATGTTTTGAGCAGTTGAAAATGTCTGGATGAGAAAGGGATAGATCTCCCAAACAGAAATACTCATCATTTGGTCAATAAGCCCATTCCAAAATATAGGCAACAATATTTAAAAAGTAAGCTTTTTGCTAACTATTTTGGCTATACATTGTTGTATCTTTTCTATCTCATTAGAACATACTTTTATCTGTATCAAATCTAAACTTATTGAGAATTAAGAAATATTTAATTAATTACATTTTCATGTTTCTAAGTAAAACCAAATGATTATATATTTTATGATTGCATTTGACTAAACTCACTAATGTCATTAAAATTTACATGTTTAACTTAGCCAGAAACACTTGTAAATGTTTTACTGTGAACTTGATAAAATTACTCACTCTTTATTTTTGCCAGACATGGTGAGCAACAGCTACCATTGGGAGAAGACAGCTGTTGTTTAGTTATTCAGTCTTGTCTAATTCTATTGCAACCTCATAGACTGTATCCCTCCAGGCACCTCAGTCCATGTGATTTCCCAGGCATGGATGCTGAAGTGGGTTGCCATTTCCTTCTCTTAGAGATTTTCCAGACCCAAGGATCAAACCCACATCTACTGCATTGGCAGGAAGATTCTACCACTGAGCCATCAGGGAAGCGCCAAGAAGACAGCAGTCAACCTAAATATAGATGTAGACATTTTCAAGGTTTACATGGTTCTTCCTTTTTCACTCTTTATGATCTGATGAATTGCACTTATTTATTCTTATTTACCCTTGTAATATCTATTAATTAACGACACATAAAAAATACTTATCGAATCAGAACAGACTCTGTTGCTTTTCAAATGAAATCTACTTACTAATGTGTCCAGAACCTACTGGTTATCTANCTTATTTATTCTTATTTACCCTTGCAATATCTATTAATTAACCACACATAAAAAATACTTATCGAATCAGAACAGACTCTGTTGCTTTTCAAATGAAATCTACTTACTAATGTGTCCAGAACCTACTGGTTATCTAAACATCTTCATTTTGAAATGACAATAGATACTCAAATTCAAAATTGTCAAGATCAAGCTCATTACGCTTTATTTTCTAAAATTTTCCTTTCATGGCCAACTAACATACCTGGTAACTTAGCCAAATTTGACTTCATCTTTTACTCATTTTTCCCTGTCACTTCACAATAGTCTCTCCATATGTTATCTCAGAAGTACCTCTTAAATCCGAGTCTGCCTCTCTGACAATGCTTTAGTTCAGACCTTCCCCATCTTTTTATTTATCATGTGGATTGCTATTTGACTTCACTTCCTCTAGTCTCAACCCTCTCTGTACTGCCAGTAGAATGATATTTCAATCCCCTTATTAAAAAAAATTCAAGAATCATACAAATAGCAACTTTGATCACTCTCACCTACTTTTTACTTCTCTGTGAATCCTCATCATTTAATAGACACAATCCAAATTTTCTTTCACTGCATATTAGAACTTTCACATTCATGTTCTCTAACTCTTTACCATAATAATTTATTATCTAGTACATTTTTACCCTAAAATTTGACTGTTTGTCCTAGTTACATAAAGTTACATATAGCTTCAAATTATATAAATCATTCATGACTCTATATTACTATATATGCTATTTCATCTTCTCATCATGTCTGTTTACCGTTTACCTGAGGTTGGCTTATCTTTCATATGTATTATGAATATAGGGTTCAATGATTTGCTAAACATTTGAGTACCTATAATTAAAAACTTCTATAATTGGCACTAGGAATACACAACATTATTTTTAAATATTGTCTATTCATTTATTTGACAAATATTTATCTACCTTGAGCCAAGCACTGTAATTGTGATTATGCTAGACAGAGTGCATTTCATTGGGGGGACAGATAATATTTGATGGGGGGGGGAGGGGAGAGAATCTTCTCATAGGATTTTAACTGTTATGAAAGAAATCAAAAGAGTAAAATGATAAAGAATGGAGAATGGGAGATTATACTTAAGATAATTTCTTTGGGAGGTGACATTTGAGATGATTTCTAACCTATAAGAAAATTCATAGATGAGACCATCCATCTAGGTAAAGAGTCATGTGATACACATCAAAGAGAAATCAAAGATTTACTGATTGAAGCAGAAGAAGAAGGAGAAAGAGAAGGAGGGGAAAAAAAAAGGCTGGATAGGAAGAAACAAAAGTCTATAATGAAAACAAGAGAGAATCCAGATCACATAGACCTATGTAGAACCTAATAGAAAAAATGGACTTTGCATACTTGAGGGCAAAAAGAATCCTATGAGCTCAGCGTGCACATTTTCAATAAGGGAATGATTGAATGAAGAATGAATGAAAATAACTTCAAAGTCTTTAAAATAGTTTTATAACAAATAAGCTAGTAAGTTTATATCACTACTTTCAGCCTAAACAAAGACTAATACTATATATAAAAACTATTTGTTCTCAGGATAGCTATACTAAATGGAAAAATGAAATAACTGCAAAAATACTTTATAAATCCCTGTCAGATGGAAATCAGATAATTTTATCTACTGTATTCTGAACAGTATCAATGCTAGTACAACAGAAACAAGCACAAAATAAAGCACTTAGAATAAACAAATAAAAATCAAATTCACTGACACAATTCTTTGTTGAAACACATNCATCCCTGTCAGATGGAAATCAAATAATTTTATCTACTGTATTCTGAACAGTATCAATACTAATACAACAGAAACAACCACAAAATAAAGCACTTAGAATAAACAAATAAAAATCAAATTCACTGACACAATTCTTTCTTGAAACACATTTCAAAAAATCTCTCCATCCTTCAAAATTAGACTTCATTCATTTTGTAAAAATCATTTGTTAGTTATTCCATGAAAACTAAGGCACAACATGGCTTTATTAATTCTATTTCCCTGTTACTCAGAGTGGTACACATATTGCTTATATCTTCATTTATAAAACAAGTTTTTCCTTAACATTTTGTGTTGACACCTATAAGAATAGTCAGGAAGAAAACAGCTCCAAATAACTGGTCAGTGGAAAGCTTGGAGAGCTGCAAATACTATCCAATGCCTTCACTGATGAGGGTAATACTGCTGCAAATACTATCCAGTGCATCCCACTTATCAGGGTAACACTGACTGAAATGACCTTGCAGAAGACGATTTGGAAGCACTTGAAATCTTGCTTCAACAGCGGATCTGATCATTGTGGTTTTATTTATTTTTTCCAGAGCTTAGCAGTTGGACATGAGTATTTGCTGCAGTAGTGAAAAATCAATATGATTACCTCTTTGCCACAGGGCTACATCTAACGACAATATCCTGGACACCACATATCAGCATCACTCACGGTTAATGCTGCAGCTGAATGAGAACAAATAACAGTGACATTTCTACCCTCAAAAAAATTACACATGGCATTAAGATTTACAACAGATTGCATTAAAATGAAGGATTATGGTTGTCTTTGTGGTATGAAATTAGAAACTGGCTTGTGATTGCTGCTTTTTGAGGTCAGATTGAGTATATTTGATCAAAAAGGGGAGGCCCAGCTTAGATAAGAATTGAGATCAGAAATATTTTTATGATTTTCTGTCACATTGCTAAAAAAGAAATCAACTCACTTCATCTTGCTTATATATTTAGTGAAAAATGCCTTTTCATTGAAATAGCATTTAAGATAAAATTGAAATATTAGCATCATCTTTCAGCATATTAAAACCAGTGATGTATTCTTGACGTTCATCTACAATGATTTGGGTAAAATGCTGCAAAGGAAAGAAACTGTTTTAATTAAAGCAATTTAAGGGTTTATTTACCATTATAAATAACATTTATATTTCCATGTAAATCCAGAGGCTAGAAGTAGTCACGAGTTTATCATCCACATTTCTACTCTCATATTTTCTGTATATATTGGCCACCTCACGCGAAGAGTTGACTCATTGGAAAAGACTCTGATGCTGGGAGGGATTAGGGGCAGGAGGAGAAGGGGACGACAGAGGATGAGATGGCTGGATGGCATCACTGACTCTATGGACATGAGTTTGAGTGAACTCTGGGAGTTGGCGATGGACAGAGAGGCCTGGCGTGCTGCAATTCATGGGGTCGCAAAGAGTTGGACACGACTGAGCAACTGAACTGAATTGATGATGCTTGAAATTCTATTTCCTAGTTAATAACTTATTTTTTAAATAAATAAATTTCAGGATTTATTAGTGGCTAAAGACAGAGTAGTAAAGCTGTAATTGATTTCTCTGTTCACAGTTGTGTCAAGCATCATTTCTGTATTCTGCAAGGGAAATAGAATAGCTACACCTCAATAAATTGTTGAAAGTAAATTTATACATATGAAAACCATTAACTAACAAATAGAATATATTTACCCACTTCACTTTTAGTGCACTATTATACTGACTCAGGGGCTGTACAAGCTTTGATATAAATAGCAGATAACAGCCCTCTGACTTGGCGACATTAGCCTCCATCACAACTGGTGACTTGCTTTTAGTGATTTGGACTGTGGTTCAGGCTGTTCTGTGTATGAAACTACTTAGAAATTATGTGACAGATTCAGGCCAGAATTCAGAGTCCAAATGGAAAAACTGTAAATCTGTAGGTTTAACATTCTAAACTAAATATATGACTCAGAGCAGGTGGCTATGCATAATTACAAAACCCTGCCTTAAGCTTTTAAAAATATTTATTCACCTAAGATATTAAATTGTATTAAAATAATGAAATTCTTCAGTGGCAAAAAATGTCAAGGTCTTCTGCTTTGAAATATGTGTGTGTTAATATTTATTCAGTTAATAACAGTAATTTACCACAAATAGGTAGAAATTTTATACCGTCTCATAAATGGTTTGAGCATTGACGGATNAAGTAGTTTTTCTATCCCTTTTATGTTTTCAGAATAGTTAAATTCTAACTTGAGTTGACTGCTCATGTAAAAGAGTAGTATATTTTAAAGCCAATTAGAAGCTCTGATCTTGTGAGTGGGGCTTATTGATTGTGGAGTTCATCATAGGGTTATATGACTGTTTCTTTAGGAAATCTCCAGTGTCACGATCTTTAAGTCTTTCTTCTTGGGCCAATAGGATTGCTCAAAGAAGACTTCCAGTCTTCTGCCTGGAGAGATAGGCCTGGCTGCCAGGGTTCCAGGAGCCAAGTGGGGCTAGAGGGCTGACAGTCTCAGTATTCAGTACATAGACGTTCATGTTTTGTCATAAGTCCCTTGCCGTCAATTGTACCTGCTGTGTCCTGGGCCCTCTGTTACCTTCCACTAGAAAATAGCCTGAGTCTAACAGCAGGATTATGGAAGAGCAGTTGCCCAGTTGCACAGAGCTGGGAAGGGAACCTAAAGATCAAACTATTGTATGTATTTTTAAACAGCTTTGTTGAGGTATAATAGACATACCATAAATAGCACTTGTTTACAATGTACAATTTGATAAATAGGTATATACCTTATGAATGTACACACTTGTGAAACCATCACCACAGTCAAGATAACAAGCATATTGGGACTTCTGTGGGGGTCCCGTGGCTAAGACATCACACTCCCAATGCAGTGGGCCCAGGTTCAATACCTGGTCAGGGGAATAGATCTTCCACGTTGCAGCTAAAGATCCTGCATGCCACAACTAAGATCCAGCACAGTCAAATATAGAAGTAAACATAAATATTTTTAAAAAATATATTGAGCATGTTAACCACCCCTACTCTTTTATATCATCTATCCGCAGGCAACTATTGATTTTCTGAATGTCACTATAGATCAGTTTGCATTTCTAAAATTTTACACAAATATAATCATACATTTTGTGCTCTTTGGGGAAGGGATTGTGGCTATTTCCCCTCACTTCAGTTCAGTTCAGTCGCTCAGTCGTGTCCTACTCTTTGTGACCCAATGAATCAGCATGCCAGGCCTCCTTGTCCATCACCAACTCCTGGAGTTCACTCAGACTCACGTCCATCAAGTCAGTGATGCCATTCAGCCATCTTATCCTCTGTCATCCCCTTCTTCTCCTGTCCCAAATCCCTCCCAGCATCAAAGTCTTTTCCAATGAGTCAACTCTTCGCATGAGGTGGCCAAAGTANAAAACTACTTAGAAATTATGTGACAGATTCAGGCCAGAATTCAGAGTCCAAATGGAAAAACTGTAAATCTGTAGGTTTAACATTCTAAACTAAATATATGACTCAGAGCAGGTGGCTATGCATAATTACAAAACCCTGCCTTAAGCTTTTAAAAATATTTATTCACCTAAGATATTAAATTGTATTAAAATAATGAAATTCTTCAGTGGCAAAAAATGTCAAGGTCTTCTGCTTTGAAATATGTGTGTGTTAATATTTATTCAGTTAATAACAGTAATTTACCACAAATAGGTAGAAATTTTATACCGTCTCATAAATGGTTTGAGCATTGACGGATTCAGCCATTTTAGAAAGACCAGGGTAATGACGCAAGCTGGTATGAATTAAATTCAACTTCAGGATGTATAAAGGCAGCATGAGAAACCTAGCTAGCCTGAGGTCTCCTGAATGTGTTTCACTCCAGTTTCAGGAATGAATTAGGACAGGAGGAAGGTGGAGAGGAAGAGCAAAGTATGGGCTTTTCTGTTTGAATGTACTGCACTCTGACATTTCATGTTGAGTGAGATAAAGATTGATAAGTTTCATCTGGCCCAGATGAGGTGATTTCACAGTGGTAAATCTTAAAATAAAATTCATGGTGATGTATGGCAAAACCAATACAATATTGTAACTGGNACTCTGACATTTCATGTTGAGTGGGATAAAGATTGATAAGTTTCATCTGGCCCAGATGAGGTGATTTCACAGTGGTAAATCTTAAAATAAAATTCATGGTGATGTATGGCAAAACCAATACAATATTGTAAAGTAATTAACCTCCAATTAAAGGAATTTATATTTAAAAAATAAGTAAAATCAATGGTAAAAAATTAAAAAAAAATTTTCCACTGAATAAGATGTTTTCCACTTTTATGATACTAATGCTTTCATCATAAAAATAAACAGCCAACACTAAACAAATGGGGAAGAGTTTTGTCCCTGTGTTCAATTTTTTTCTGGATGTAATTTATGTCTATTTTATTATTTGGCAATTTTATTACTTTCCTACTCTTTTTTGTTATGTAGAGCTCTACATATAAAATACTTTTTCGGCATGCATTATGATATTATTAACTGTAATTTTAATGCCATACGTTAGATCTCTAGACTTATTTATCTTACGTAATTGCCATTTTCTACCCTTTGATCGAGATCCAATGCATGCTTTTTGTACTACATACTTGTCAGTGTTTTCTTTTACTTTAAAAGTTTCTATTAAATAATTTTAAAGTATTCAATATATTAGTTTTGGCTTCCCTGGTGGCTCAGTAGCTTCCCTGCAAGCTCACCACCTGCAGTGCAGAAAATGTGGGTTTGATTCCTGGGTTGGGATGATCTGCTCAAGAAGGAAATGGCAACCCATTCCAGTATTGTTGCCTGGGAGAGCATATGGACCAGCCTCATGGGCTATATAGTCCATGGGGTCACAAAGAGTAGCATAGGATTGAACAACAACAATGCATTATATTATATTTTATATATAAAGCTTACAAATAGTGTACTGAAAATGAAACCGGTATTTCTTCCCCTCCAATTCTGATTCTCTTCTCTTCAAAGAGGTAACCAACTATGGTTGACACTTAACACAAGTTTGAGATGTGGTGGTCCACTTATTTTTGAATTTTTTTTTGATAGTAAATACTGCAGTGATAAACAATTCACAGTAGTTTGAATCTGTGCATGTGGAACCAAGTATACTGAGGAAACATACGGAAAAACTACAGAATTCAGAAGGCCTACTGTTAAGTTATATGCAGATTTTCTACTGGGCAGATGGTTGGTGCCCCAAACCCCTGTGTTATTCAAAGGTCAATTGTATATATTTAACAGGTACCCTTCTATTTCATAATTTTATATTTGTAAGTTTTATTATTTATTGTGTAATAATGCACTGCTTGTATGTTCTTTGACACATAAGCAAATGTAATCTTCTCTTTCTCTTATTGTTCTCTCAAGATAATTTATAATCTCTATACATTAATATATATA
>SJYW01052170.1:540661-554338 GCA_006410735.1 Raphicerus campestris
GATGTTTTTCTGGAACTCTCTTGCTTTTTCCATGATCCAGCAGATGTTGGCAATTTGATCTCTGGTTCCTCTGCCTTTTCTAAAACCAGCTTGAACATCTGGAAGTTCACGGTTCACGTATTGCTGAAGCCTGGCTTGGAGAATTTTGAGCATTACTTTACTAGCATGTGAGATGAGTGCAATTGTGTGGTAGTTTGAGCATTCTTTGGCATTGCCTCTCTTTAGGATTGGAATGAAAACTGACCTTTTCCAGTCCTGTGGCCACTGCTGAGTTTTCCAAATTTGTTGGCATATGGAGTGCAGCACTTTCACAGCATCATCTTTCAGGATTTGAAATAGCTCTACTAGAATTCCATCACCTCCACTAGCTTTGTTTGTAGTGATGCTTTCTAAGGCCCACTTGACTTCACATTCCGAGATGTCTGGCTGTAGATGAGTGATCATAGCATCATGATTATCCGGGTCATGAAGATCTTTATTTTAGAGTTTATTTATTTATTTTTGGCTGCACTGGATCTTTGTTGCTGTGGGCGGCTTTCTCCAGTTGTGGTGAGCAGGGCTGCTCTCTAGTTGCAGAGCACAGGCTTCTCGCTGCAATGGGTTCTCTTCTTGCAGAGCAAGGACTCTAGGGCGTGCAGGCTCGGTAGTTGTGACACACAGGCTCTAGAGTGCAAGCTCAGGTGTTGTGGTGCACAGCGTTAGTTGCGCCACGGCATGTGGGATCTTCTCAGACCAGGAATCAAACCTATGTCCCCAGCATTGGCTGGCAGATTCTTAATCACTGGACCACCTGGAAAGCCCCCAGTGTAATTATTTTGACATTCATCCATGTTGTGTGTATCTATAGTTCATTTCTTTTACTGCTAACTGGTATTTTATTGTGTCAATAAGTCACAATATATTCACTTGTTGTTGGATGTTTGGATGGTTTCCAGGTTTTGGTTATTACAAATAAAGCTGTTCTGAACATTCATAGGGAAGTTACAGTGTGGACAGAGTCTTCCATTTTTCTTGGGTTAACACCTAGGAGTGAAGTGACTGGGCCATAGGAAGTGTCTATTTAACGTTTAATGAATCATCTCACTGTTTTCCTACATGACTGTATCTGTAACATTCCCATCAAGGATGGATGAGAAAATTCTTGTTGCTCCACATCCTTGTCAGCACATTGATTTGGTCACTTGGTCTTTTAAATTGAGACATTCTACTAACTGTGCAGTGGTATCTCATTGTGGTTTAAATTTGCATTTCTGAATGGCTAATGATGCTGAGGACCTTTGGATGTGCTTATTTGCCATGTGTATATCCTCTTTGGACAAGGGGAATTGCCCATATCTCTTGCCCATTAAAAAAATATGATTGTTTCGTTTCTTAAATTGATTTTTAAGATTTCTTTCCATCATTTGGATGCAAGTCCTTTATCAAGTATGTGACTTGTGTGTGTGTGTGTGTGTGTATATATATATATATATATATATGTATCAATTCAGTTCAGTTCAGTCACTCAGTTGTGTCTGACTCTTTGCGACCCCATGAATCACAGCACGTCAGGCCTCCCTATCCATCACCAATTCCCAGAGTTTACCCAAACTCATGTGCATCGAGTTGGTGATGCCATCTAGCCATCTCATCTTCTCTCGTCCCCTTCTCCTCCTGCCCCCAAACCCTCTCAGCATCAGGGCCTTTTGGAATCAGTCAGCTCTTCGCATGAGATGGCCAAAGTATGGGAGTTTCAGCCTCAGCATCAGTCCTTCCAATGAACACCCAGGACTGGTCTCCTTTAAGATGGACTGGTTGGATCTCCTTGCAGTTCAAGGGACTCACAAGAGTCTTCTCCAACTCCACAATTCAAAAGCATCAATTTTTTGGCACTCAGCTTTCTTCACAGTCCAACTTTCACATCCATACATGACCACTGGAAAAACGGTAGCCTTGACTAGACAGACCTTTGTTGGCAAAGTAATCTCTCTGCTTTTGAATATGCTATCTAGGTTGCTCATAACTTTTCTTCCAAGGAGTAAACGTCTTTTAATTTCATGGCTGCAATCACCATCTACAGTGATTTTGGAGCCCCCTCAAAATAAAGTCTGTCACTGTTTGCACTGTTTCCCCATCTATTTGTCATGAAGTGATGGGACCGGATGCCATGATCCTAGTTTTCTGAATGTTAAGCTTTAAGCCCACTTTTTCACTCTCCACTTTCACTTTCANTCAAAATAAAGTCTGTCACTGTTTGCACTGTTTCCCCATCTATTTGTCATGAAGTGATGGGACCGGATGCCATGATCCTAGTTTTCTGAATGTTAAGCTTTAAGCCCACTTTTTCACTCTCCACTTTCACTTTCATGAAGAGACTTTTTAATTCCTCATCACTTTCTGCCATAAAGGTGGTGTCATCTACATATCTGAGGTTCTTGATATTTCTCCTGGCAATCTTGATTCCAGCTTGTGCTTCTTCCATCCCGGTGTTTCTCATGATGTACTCTGCATAGAAGTTAAATAAGCAGGGTATATATAGCCGGTCTGTGGCTTGTCTTTTCAGTCTCTTAACAATGTTTTTCAGAAAGCAAATGTTCTTAATTTTTATGAAATCCAATTTATTGATCTTTTTCTTTTATTCATTGATCTTTTGGTGTTGTACCTAAGAAATCTTTGCTTACTCTAAGGTCACAAAGATGTTCTCNAAAATATTGACAAACTATTACTCACTACTTTTTTAGTTTCATGCCCTTAACACTGTTTTGTAATTTAATGCATTATTATCTGTTAGTTCCTTACAGTTTTCTTGAGGTTATGATTAGGATTTTTTTTTAGTTTTAATTTTTTTAATTGAAGTATAGTTGACCTACAATACTGTGTTCAGTTACACAGCATAGTAGGTCCTTATTTTTATCCATGTTTTGCATAGTAGTGTATGCATGTTAATCCCAAACTCCTAATTATCCTCCACCCTTTCCCCTTTGGTAACCATAAGTTTCTTTTCTATGTCTATAGGTCTATTTCTCATTTGTATATAAGTTTATTTGTATGCTTTTCTTTTAGATTGCACATATAAGCCACATCATTATTTAATGTTACTTTTTCTCATTTCTGATAAGTGGCATTTCTTCAGATTTTTAAAAATATTCTATGCAGTCAATTAAATTTGTGAACTCTGTAGTAAGGCTGTTTTGAGTAGAGACAGACTATTTGAACAAAGTTCCAAAGGAACAATTTTTAAAAAATCAAAGAACTATTCCTAAAACAAAAATACAGAAAACTGCTAAGTCAGGATAATACATCAAGATAATGTAACATTTCAAAAATAAGATATTTCCAAATCAACTAGAATTACTCCAGATTCTGGAAAAAGATAGAAAATCTCCAAACTCTTTCATGAGTGACTTGGATACTTAGAGCTGATAAACACTGATTAAAAAAAAGATAATTGTAGACCAACACAAATTATGAATAGGAAGACAAAATTCCTATATAAAATAGTTTTAACTATTTAATTGTANTGAATTTGACTTCTTTAAATAATTTTATAGTTTAATTTCTTTTTCAAATATAGTCCTTAAGTCATTTGGAATTTACTTGATAAATATTGTGACAATTCAGTATTTTTTATTTATCAAGACAATTTCTCATTATTATTGATTGGATAGTTTATTATTTTCTCACTGATGTCTAGTATAAATTTTATAATATACCTATTTCATTGATGTTAATTTCTGAATTTATCTTCATTTATATTTTTAAATATTTTTCTTCATTTTTTTAAAAATTAATTTATAATCAATTTTCTTACACCATGAGAAGTCTATTGGGTATATAATAAAATTAAATTTATATTATATATAAATTTGGGAAAAATTTAAATGAAGAAAATATTGACAAACTATTACTCACTACTTTTTTAGTTTCATGCCCTTAACACTGTTTTGTAATTTAATGCATTATTATCTGTTAGTTCCTTACAGTTTTCTTGAGGTTATGATTAGGATTTTTTTTTAGTTTTAATTTTTTTAATTGAAGTATAGTTGACCTACAATACTGTGTTCAGTTACACAGCATAGTAGGTCCTTATTTTTATCCATGTTTTGCATAGTAGTGTATGCATGTTAATCCCAAACTCCTAATTATCCTCCACCCTTTCCCCTTTGGTAACCATAAGTTTCTTTTCTATGTCTATAGGTCTATTTCTCATTTGTATATAAGTTTATTTGTATGCTTTTCTTTTAGATTGCACATATAAGCCACATCATTATTTAATGTTACTTTTTCTCATTTCTGATAAGTGGCATTTCTTCAGATTTTTAAAAATATTCTATGCAGTCAATTAAATTTGTGAACTCTGTAGTAAGGCTGTTTTGAGTAGAGACAGACTATTTGAACAAAGTTCCAAAGGAACAATTTTTAAAAAATCAAAGAACTATTCCTAAAACAAAAATACAGAAAACTGCTAAGTCAGGATAATACATCAAGATAATGTAACATTTCAAAAATAAGATATTTCCAAATCAATTAGAATTACTCCAGATTCTGGAAAAAGATAGAAAATCTCCAAACTCTTTCATGAGTGACTTGGATACTTATAGCTGATAAACACTGATTAAAAAAAAGATAATTGTAGACCAACACAAATTATGAATAGGAAGACAAAATTCCTATATAAAATAGTTTTAACTATTTAATTGTAACAATTTAATTGTACATTAAATTATATATCCTGCCTTAGCATTTTTTCCTGGAAAGTTCAGTGTTAGAGGACAAATATTATTCAACATAACATTAGATCTAAAGGGGAAATCATATTATTTTCTTATAATAAAATATTTAAATGAAGTGATTAAAATAATACATAGCAGAAAGTGTGTGTGTGTGTGTGTGTGTGTGTGTGTGTGTGTGTGTGTGTGTGTTTAATAGACCTGGGTCTAAGCCATAGTACTACTACATATATTTGTGTTATTCTTGGAAGTGAGTCACCTACTCTTAAGTTTCTGTGTTAATATCCTTAAAATAGGAACTGCATTAATCACAACTTCTCCAGCTCTTATAGGAGAAACCTATTTTATACTAAAAACAGAGTTATTGTGAAGATACAAAGCCTATCCATGATTTCTCTTTTTTGTCATATCACTTGACCAATTCTTTCTGCTGGCTTAGTTTTCATAATATGCCTACCCTCTGGTCTGCTGCAGTAAAACTGATTTCTAGGCTTCTGCACTTGCACTGTCGAAGTGCTTTGTAGTCAATGACCAGCTTTGTTTGATTGTTTTCAATTTATCATAATATCTCACTTTAAAAAATTAGGGTGGAAGTGAATTAGCTTAAAAAATCATACACTTTTATCTAGTCACAATCTCTCAATTTTATACAAGTTTTCAAATGCTTACTATTCATTTTTGTGCTTATCTAAAGAAGTAAAAATAGTTTATGGACCAACATCCATTTGAGTAGGATTACTCCTAACATTTCTCTCAATTGATTTAACATTGTAAGAACATAATTTAGATTTTATCTCTTGTTGCTTAAAACCAAAGTGTCTTCCTATCGCAGTTAGNCTAAAGAAGTAAAAATTGTTTATGGACCAACATCCATTTGAGTAGGATTACTCCTAACATTTCCCTCAATTGATTTAACATTGTAAGAACATAATTTAGATTTTATCTCTTGTTGCTTAAAACCAAACAGTGTCTTCCTATCCCAGTTAGAATAATAGCCCAACTCTAGCTCAGTGGAACAAGCTTTGCCTTCAGCTAATTTCTGTTTACTCTTTCTGCCCATTTTTGGCTACTTATTCACTTGCTCAGATCGCTTTATTCACTCTGGCCTTCTGGCTCTTCTCTAACAAATTGAGCATATTCCCATCAAGAATACTTTTAATGAGTTTTATCAAATATTCTGCAAATGTGCAGAGAACAAGGACGCACCTGAGAACCCAGAGTTCTGATTGCAGTTAACATTAAAGTATACCATGTATATTTTTTCTAGATCTAATTTCTGTTTCCAATACACATATAACCTATTATTCTGATTTTCATTTTGGCCATTTCATGCATACTTTAAATATGAACATATTAATATGTTCTTGTTAATGTCCATTAGGATGATATTTTGCTATACTTAGTTTTCTTTCAACTTTTTAGTTCTTCATCTTCCTTTCCATTTCTCTTTATACAAAATGTTTACTTTCTTAACCCTTTCCTCCAGTCTTTATAGGACTTGCTTTTTTACAATATTCAAGTCTGAGCTCAAATATCATTTCCTCAAAGACCATCCAAAATGGTCCCCTTACAACTACCTGAATGCCTCTCAAACATATCTTGATTCTTCTTCCTATCAATACTACCTAAAATCACTGTTTATCAATTTGCTTGACTAATACTTGTCTTTTCATTAGGTGGAAAGCTCCATGAAGGGAGGCATTTTCTTGTTTACTGTTTTATCACCACAGTTTTAAACTGGCACAATTAGTTACTTCAAATATTTTTTACATTTATAGTTATATGAATTACCTCTCTGTGAACTTAGTGGCAAGTGGTACAGAGAAGCCTTGAATACGTGCTGAATCATTTTAGTCATGCCAACTCTGTGTAACCCTATGGACCATAGCCTGCCAGGTTCTATGTCCATGGGATTCTCCAGGCAAGAATACTGGAGTGCATGCCATGCCTTCCTTTAGGGGATCAGCCTAACCCAGGGGTCAAACCCACTTTTATTCTACTACATTGGCAGGTGGGTTCTTTCCCACTTCTGCCACATGGGAAGCCCAGATAAGCCTTAGAAAGGCTGAAATAGTGACATACATCAGAAATTTAGGCAGCTTCACTTATAGAGTTGTTGCTGTTTTCGATGTTTAGTCAGTAACTCACGTCCAACTCTTTTTCGACCTCATGGACTATAGTCCACCAGGCTCCTCTGTCTATGGGACTTCCCAGACAAGATATTAGAGTGAGTTGCCGTTTCTTCTCCAGGGGATCTTCCCCACCCAGGAATCCAACCTGTGTCTCCTACATCACAGGCAGATTCTTTACCACTGAACCTCCTGGGAAGCTCCTATAAATAAATACCATTATTTTTACTTTTTACAAAAACCTGCATATAAATATTTTCTATTTCTCAATCTACACTGAATGAAAAATGGCATTCCATGCTAACCAGGCTTACAATCTTTGTTCGGGTTCAAGATAATGCCATCATGTATTTAGATAATTTTAATCCTACTCTCAACAAAGAAAATGTTATTGTTCTTTTTTGACCAATGTCCAAACAGCCCATCACCTATTGTTGAGAAACTAGATGGGGTGTGAAATCAAGAGAAGATATAGCACCTAGGATTCAAATTTAAGGATTAGATTGAATATGAAAGCATTATTTTGAATGTATCAGACATTCACAGAAAAAGTAATTTGAAATAAACTAGCATGCACACTTAAAGGAATTATGTGAAGAAGAAATAGCATGAATGAAATTACCACTTCTATTTCTATTATATAACCAACACTATATGTGCAGGTTTAAGCCATTTGCATTTATTGTTTTAAAAAAGATGCTTAATCCTAATTCTGTCCATTTTAATTATTCATCTGTGTTCATGAGAGAGATTGGTATGTTATCTTATCTTGTAATAACTTTGGTTTGTATTAGGATAATGTCTGAGTAACAGTAAGTTAAGAACTATTCTGTGGATTCCGTGGGTTTTCTCCTTTAAAGAGATTGTAGAGAACTGGTATAATTTTCACTTTTAAATTTTGCTGCATTCACCAGTGAACCGGTCTGGACATGATGCTTTGTGGTTTGGAAAGTTATCAATTATTGAATTAACTTATTTAATAGATATAGGCTGATTCAGGGATTGAAACTATTTTAAATACATAAATATGGGCTTCCCTGGTAGCTCAGCTGGTAAAGAATCCGCCTGCAATGCAGGAGACCCTGGTTCTATTCCCAGGTAGGGAAGGGTGAAGGGATAGGCTACCCACTCCAGTGTTCTTTGGGATCCCTGATGGCTCAGGCAGTAAGAATCCACCTGCAATGTGGGAGACCTGGGTTCATTCAATCCCTGGGTTGGGAAGGTCCTCTGGAGGAGGGCATGGCAACTCACTCCAGTATTCTCGCCTGGAGAAACCCCATGGACAGAGGAGCCTGGTGAGCTGCATACATTCCATGGGGCCGCAAAGAATCAGACATGACTGAGCAGCGAAGCACAGCACAGTCCAACACTTCCATATTCATCCGATGAGGCCCATATTATCTTGCTTAAAGCCAGATAGGCATAAATAAAAGGAAAAAATAAGGATTTATATCTCTAATGAATATGCACTTATGCCTCGGAGATGTTTTTAGTTTGATTCTAGACTACCACAATAAAATGGATTTAGAAACTATAGGAAATATTTAGTTTCCCAGTACATATGTAAGTTATGTTTATATCATATATATTCTATGAAATATACACTAGCATTATGTCTTTGAAAAAGGTACATATCTTAATTTAAACATACTTTATTGAAAAAACTGCTAACTATCATCTGATAATTCAGGGTTATCACAAATCTTCAATTTGTAATAAATGTAACATTTGCAAAGCACAATAAAACAAAACATGATAAAGTGGGGGTATGACTGTAAATGTATCAACTAAATATGAGTAAACTAAATTCAACAATATTTGAGCAAACATTTCTTATAATTCTATTTTGAGTTATTTCTAATGATTTCTTACTGTACCCTTTGGGGCTTCCCTGGTGGCTCAGAGGTTAAAGCATCTGCCTTCGATATGGGAGACCCAGGTTCGATCCCTGGGCTGGGAAGATCCCCTGGAGAAGGAAAATGGCAATTCACTCCAGTAGTCTTGCCTGGAGAATCCTATGGACAGAGGAGCTTGGTAGGCTACAGTCCATGGGGTCACAAAGAGTTGGACGCGACTGAGTGACTTCACTCACTCACAGGTCCTATATTGTGTGTGTGTTTGTATAACTTAGTACAGTATACTGGTGTTGACACTTACCAGTTCAAGTCTAGTGCAGAAATTTTACCTCTTCTTAAGTTTCTTTGCCCTCCTCTATTTGTAATGCAATTCTCTTACATAATTTCTGTTCATATATGTATAATATCATCAGGCAGTGTTCTAACTTCTGTTTCAACTGTGAAATATAATTGAGGGCGTGCACAAGAAAGAATCTAGTTATTTATGAATAATTTGCCAATTCTGTATTTTTCTTGTTCCTGATGTTCCAAGATTCCTTCTTTGGTGGTTTAGAGAACTAAAAAGTTTACTGTTTTATGCATGCTTTTATAAAAAAGNGTTCATACATGTATAATATCATCAGGCAGTGTTCTAACTTCTGTTTCAACTGTGAAATATAATTGAGGGGGTGCACAAGAAAGAATCTAGTTATTTATGAATAATTTGCCAATTCTGTATTTTTCTTGTTCTTGATGTTCCAAGATTCCTTCTTTGGTGGTTTAGAGAACTAAAAAGTTTACTGTTTTATGCATGCTTTTATAAAAAGGTGACAAATTTTGTGACTTCTCATTAGTGTAAGAATATCTTTGTTCCCTTTAATTCCCAAAAGATATTCCTCTGGGTAGATTATTCTGGGCTGAAGTTCTATTTGAAATATTTGAAAAATATTGTGATACTTCTTTTTGGTTTTCACAGTTTCTGATGAGAACTGAGCTGTCATTCAAATTGTTTTCTTCCTATAGTTGAGATTTCATTTCTCTCTTGCTCCTTCAAAGAATTTTTTCTTTTCCTTTAACTTTTAAAGGTTTGACTAACATATATTTTGCATTGGGGTTCTTCTAATTTATCCTGTTTAACTTTGTTCAGCTTTCTGAAACTGCAGGTCTATGATGTTCCCTGTCAATTTGGGGAGGTTTTCAGCTGCTATTTCTTGAAGCACTTGTTCAGACTTGCCCTTTCTCTCTCCTCTCCTTTCAGGAGTCCAATGACACGAATGTTAGACTTTTTAAGAATAGTTCCATAGGTCCCTGAGGCTTTCTCTTAATGTTTTTAATCTATTTTCTCTCCTTTATGCATATTGGATAATTTGTTTTGATCTCCCAGTTTCCTGATTGTTTCCATTTTGCTATTGACCCCTTCTACTGAGCTTTTCATTTGGGTATTGTGTTTTTTAGTTATAAAATGTCCATTTGGTTCTTAATTATGTCTTTTATGTCTTTGCTTAAAACTTTATTATTTCTTTGCTGAAGCTTTATATATTTCATTTGCTTCAAATGCATATAAAATACATATGATATTGTGTACATAATAGTTAATACAAGCATTAGTATCATGGCTGTTTCAAAATCTTTGTCAGATAATTCTAGCATGTCTGCTCTTTTCGTATTACCATTTATTGCCATTTGCATTGTTGGAGATAGTCCTGGTTCTTGGCATGATGAGAGGTTTTTGTTTTTGTTTTACTGAGAACTAGACATTTTGAGTATTGTGAGACTAGATCTTAATTAAACCTTCTGTTTTAGCTGGCTTTTCCTGATACTACTTTGGCAACAGTTAGGATACCATCTTGCTCCTGCCAGATGGAGGTAAAACATCAGGTTCCCAATTGGGCTGCCACTAGTCAGCAAGGGCGGAGAGTGTGTATCCTCATCACTACTGGGTGGGGATGTAAATTTTGACTTCCCAAGTGGTCTCCACCAAAATGGTGGGGAAGCCTCATTGTTGCTAAGGAAGTGTTCCAAGTCATTCTTCAGGCATTTTCTGTCATCACTGTAGCAGAAAAAAGGAGGAGCATCTCATTGTTTCAAGTGTGGTAGAAACCCAGGCTACTCAAGTGGAGCCTACTGAAACCCCAGTAGAGAGGGTGCTTCTGTGTTCAGTGGGAGGGAGAATCTTAGCTCCCTATTTGGTCTTTACTGACATTCCATGTTGGGTGTGCCTCATAGAGTCTCACTATGGTGGCAGTCTAGGCTTCTTCTCACATTGCCTTTGCTTACATGGGTGAGGATGAAGGATTATATTTTTGTAATATGCATGTGTGTGGGTTTGTATGTGATGTTTAGGTTGGAATAGAGTAGTTATTGTGTAAAGTTGTCTTTTATGTTATTATCTGTGTCCATCTTGAAAATAAAATTCTTTCATATCTCTAAATCTCTCCGGATAAAGCTACTGCTTTACCATTTCCTGACTAAGGATGGAGTTTTTGCATGGGCCGGTGTTTTCTCTGATGCCTGCTCCTATGCCAGGAAGCCCACTGCTAATTCTTTGGCCATTTGTGCTGTCAAGAGGACAGAGTTCTATAGTAGGATTCATAACTTCTCTCTGTTATTCATCCTGCAAGTGTGCTTTGATAATTTTTAGAGTTCAGAGACCAGTGATTTTAAGATTTACTTGTACTTTTCCCTCAAGATTTCAGACATTCATGTAGAAATTTGGACCACAGTGTGTTCAACTGAGTCCTGATTCTATGCTCCAAATTACCTCTCCTTTTGTACTAAGTATGTTAAATGAGATCCATCAAGCTTGGTTCTCTCTCATGTCAGGATTAGTTCTCCCCAGGACTTCCCTAAGTTGGGACATATTTTTCCTATATTTTAGTAGTACTTCAGGCAAGCCTGTATAAATCAGCACCTTAACAGTTTCTCTGCTATTCTACCACACCCCTTGGCCTCAAGGGGAGACTCTTAAAACACAATTTAAGAACATAAGCAGTATGAATGTGACCAGCATGTAAAATTTCATTCTGATAAACAGTATGGATTTCTAACTTTGGAAACTTCATGGTAGCATAATATCCTTACTTGACTCATCCTCAAGTTTCATGGATATTATATGTGCTACAAAAAAGAAACCTACTGAAGCTGTCCTGCTTCATCTAGACTGAGTGATTGCTTTTGTTGTAATCAAGATTTTGAATATGCTTATTACCATCTCAGAACACATGCGTGTGCCTTTTTTTTTCTTATTTAATCACAAATTGAGTCAGAGTATAGGTAAAATTTAGCAGATGCTCTTTTTAACATGGCTAGCATTCAGGAACAAAGTTCATACTCCCTACTTTTCCTCCAACTTAGCCCAATACGCGTCTTTGATGATAAAGTCATTCAACAGTACATCTATTATTGAGTACCAACTCTGCTTCCTCAGATATGCAGGTGACACCACCTTTATGGCAGTAAGTGAAGAAGNTTAGTATCATGGCTGTTTCAAAATCTTTGTCAGATAATTCTAGCATGTCTGCTCTTTTCGTATTACCATTTATTGCCATTTGCATTGTTGGAGATAGTCCTGGTTCTTGGCATGATGAGAGGTTTTTGTTTTTGTTTTACTGAGAACTAGACATTTTGAGTATTGTGAGACTAGATCTTAATTAAACCTTCTGTTTTAGCTGGCTTTTCCTGATACTACTTTGGCAACAGTTAGGATACCATCTTGCTCCTGCCAGATGGAGGTAAAACATCAGGTTCCCAATTGGGCTGCCACTAGTCAGCAAGGCTGGGGAGTATGTATCCTCATCACTACTGGGTGGGGATGTAAATTTTGACTTCCCAAGTGGTCTCCACCAAAATGGTGGGGAAGCCTCATTGTTGCTAAGGAAGTGTTCCAAGTCATTCTTCAGGCATTTTCTGTCATCACTGTAGCAGAAAAAAGGAGGAGCATCTCATTGTTTCAAGTGTGGTAGAAACCCAGGCTACTCAAGTGGAGCCTACTGAAACCCCAGTAGAGAGGGTGCTTCTGTGTTCAGTGGGAGGGAGAATCTTAGCTCCCTATTTGGTCTTTACTGACATTCCATGTTGGGTGTGCCTCATAGAGTCTCACTATGGTGGCAGTCTAGGCTTCTTCTCACATTGCCTTTGCTTACATGGGTGAGGATGAAGGATTATATTTTTGTAATATGCATGTGTGTGGGTTTGTATGTGATGTTTAGGTTGGAATAGAGTAGTTATTGTGTAAAGTTGTCTTTTATTATCTGTGTCCATCTTGAAAATAAAATTCTTTTATATATCTAAATCTCTCCGGATAAAGCTACTGCTTTACCATTTCCTGACTAAGGATGGAGTTTTTGCATGGGCCGGTGTTTTCTCTGATGCCTGCTCCTATGCCAGGAAGCCCACTGCTAATTCTTTGGCCATTTGTGCTGTCAAGAGGACAGAGTTCTATAGTAGGATTCATAACTTCTCTCTGTTATTCATCCTGCAAGTGTGCTTTGATAATTTTTAGAGTTCAGAGACCAGTGATTTTAAGATTTACTTGTACTTTTCCCTCAAGATTTCAGACATTCATGTAGAAATTTGGACCACAGTGTGTTCAACTGAGTCCTGATTCTATGCTCCAAATTACCTCTCCTTTTGTACTGAGTATGTTAAATGAGATCCATCAAGCTTGGTTCTCTCTCATGTCAGGATTAGTTCTCCCCAGGACTTCCCTAAGTTGAGACATATTTTTCCTGTATTTTAGTAGTACTTCAGGCAAGCCTGTATAAATCAGCACCTTAACAGTTTCTCTGCTATTCTACCACACCCCTTGGCCTCAAGGGGAGACTCTTAAAACACAATTTAAGAACATAAGCAGTATGAATGTGACCAGCATGTAAAATTTCATTCTGATAAACAGTATGGATTTCTAACTTTGGAAACTTCATGGTAGCATAATATCCTTACTTGACTCATCCTCAAGTTTCATGGATATTATGAGTGCTACAAAAAAGAAACCTACTGAAGCTG
>SJYW01052174.1:0-12941 GCA_006410735.1 Raphicerus campestris
AATTAAAAGATGCTTACTCCTTGGAAGGAAAGATATGACCAACCTAGATAGCATATTAAAAGGCAGAGACATTACTTTGTCAACCAAGGTCCATCTAGTCAAGGCTTCTTGATGACAATGGTGGTGATATGTTGGTGGCAACAGTGGTGTAACAACACCGTGGATGGAGCACACGACAAGGTGCCAGGAGCTCTTTGGGTCCAGAGTGCACTGAGAGACCAGTGAAGTTTCCATGAGAGTCCAAGTGTGGAGCAGGAACAGAGGCTGATTTTTTTAAAAAAAGAAAGAAGGATGAAACAAGGAGGCAGAAACAGGTCAAGGAACTGTTCAGAGTGTCAGGAAATGAAACAGCCTGGGCCAACAGACACGACTCTCTGACCCTTGGTGTCTTTTTCAGCTGGGGTGAGGCTGGATAAGATATTTCAGGTTGCTCTGGTTCTCTCCACCTTGTGTCCTCTAGACTCTGGTTCAATAAATACGAGCTGATTCACCGAGGCTTCCTTGCATTGACTGAGGGGCTCACCTGTGCTCCAGATGCCTGCCCTCCTTCCCCGGGAGCCTGTCTCCCAGGGACTCAGGGTGCACATCCTCCATGGCTCCTCCTGCCTGCCCGCTGGGCTCCCATCCAATCGTTTCCCTCAGACCCTGGATTCCCCACAGGCCCCATGGGATGCCCGGGGATACCCGTGTCATCTGACTTGAGCTGAGCTTGGGGATGCTCCTCTTCCAGCCCCGGGGACAAGGATAGACAAAGGGCACCCATGGGTGATTGAGAGAAGAGGGCTTGTGTGCAGGTGTGAGGGAGGGGTCAGCCGTAAACAGAGGGGAGAGAGAGATAGCACAGGCCTCACCCAGCCTGCCTTCACATTTCACCAGGACTCCTGCAGGAGCTTCCAGAACTGTCTTCCTGTGTTCACCTTGGGGCACAGCCCGGCCCCACTCATCTACTCCCCCACACAGGCTAGAATGACCCTTAAGTATATTGACCTTTGCAGTACCCACCTCCACCTTTTCTCTGGCTGCCCATGACCGACACAGATGCCAAACCTTAACTGCAGACCAAAGCAGCATGCAAGAGCCTGGGGTCCCCTGAGGGCAGAGCTGGAGGCCAGGCTCACTCCATCCCCAGGGGCAGGACTGAGGGGCAGGGGGATGGGAGCAGGGATGGAGGGAAAGTCCATCCAAGGCCATGTTCTAACCTGGTCACCCATCTGGGATTGCACCTGCTGGACCTTCTGAGGAGCCTTCATGGGATGCCTCAGGCTCCTCCTCTCCAGGGAGGAGAGGGGAGCATCTGGGTGTTGCTCTCATCCCCATGGGCTGCTCCACAGGCACCGACTCTCTGTGTTTCCACGTGTGGAGCATGTGAGCACCAAACAGGATCCCACGCCTGGAGCCCAGGGCAGGAAGCCAGAGACCTGAGACCTGGAAATGATCCCAGGACGTCTCCTCAGTCCCTCCCCACGTGCTGCAGAGCCTTCTCCCCACTTTTGTCCAAACCTCCCTCGGAAGACTTTCCTCAGTGCCTCTGACTCTGACTCCCTCTCAGCCAGTGTTTCCCTGAGGCTTCAACTGGCCCTTCCATTCCTTCCTGAAGATGTCAGCAAAAAGAAAAAAAAAAAAAGGGCAAAGTAAAGTTGCTCACTCACGTCTGATTCTTTGCGACCCTATGGACTGTAGCCTGCTGGCCTCTCCCATCCATGGGATTTTGCAGGCAAGATACTGGAGTGGGTTGCCATTTCCTTCTCCAGGGGGTCTGAAGAAGGATCGACTCAGGGATCAAACCATCAGCAGTCATGGCCATCGCCTGCCTGACCTTCGGAAATAGGAGTTCATTTCTTCATCAGTTCCTGGAGAATTCCCATCGTGCACAGACTCCTGGACAGGGTTTCAGGCACTGGATACAGAACCATTCAGTGTCCACGCCCATGTCTCCCTGAACCCTTAGAGGTGGACCCCAGTGAGCTCAGTGTGTGGTTGATGCAATTCCACAGTGACCCCTGTGTCAGGAGAGATCCCTGTGGTTCTGAGCACAGAAACTGAGTCTAAGCAAGCACAGAAGAGGGTGCTGGGGGAAGCAGGGCAGGTCAGAGAAAGGAAAGAGACCCTCAAACTCGCACAGTTCGGGAAGTACAGGAAGCAGGACAGATCCCCCTGCAGGAGCTCACGGTCCGTCCCCTGAGGCCCCTGCCAGCAGGGGGCTTAGGTCCAGGCACCAGGAATCCCAGTGTCAAATTCTCAGCACACAGAATAGCTTGAGTCCAGGGAGTAGATTTTTGGACCAGTATGTCAGGCTGACAGAGAAGGCGATGGCACCCCACTCCAGTACTCTTGCCTGGAAGATCCCATGAACGGAGGAGCCTGGTGGGCTGCAGTCCATGGGGTTGCTAAGAGTCGGACACGAATGAGAGACTTCACTTTCACGCATGGGAGAAGGCGATGGCAACCGACTCCAGTGTTCTTGCCTGGAGAATCCCAGGGACAGGGGAACCTGGTGTGCTGCCATCTATGGGGTCACACAGAGTCGGACAAGACTGAAGCGACTTAGCAGTAGCAGCAGCAGCAGCAGGTCAGGCTGAAGGATGAGGAAGATGAATGGGTAACAGGAACCCTGAACCCTGGGGGTGAAGTCTAATGTCAAGGGGCTCCAGATGTAGTGCTTCCTGGATGCACATGTGCCCTCGTCTCAGACCAACAGAAATGACTCTCCTCACCCTGTTCTGGGTCCAAGCATCCAACACACGACAGTAAATCCACCGCTCACTTCCCCAGCTGGAGCCAAACAGGAATCACCTCCACCTGCTGCATCTGCAGGGATGTCAGGGGTGAAGGGCCCCAGCGCGATGCCAGTGCTTCTCCTGCTCTGTGGGCTCCTTTCCCAGTACTCTGCATGTATGTTACATGTATGTGCAGGCAACAGGGAGGTGCAGTAGGGACCCGACCTCCAGGAACATTGCTCCCCTGATACCAGTCTCCACTGGGATCCCACTCCCTGTTCCTCTTTCCTGCGGAGAAATTCACCCCTGGGGAGCCTGTGCCATCACTGTTTCAGCACTCTCACCTGGGTCCTACTCAAGGCCTTAGGGCCCCTCTGAGAGCACATGCTTGTCACCCCACAGAGAACAGCAGGAAGCTGGGCCCAGGGTCCAGGAATGTGGCCCCAGCCCCCATCTGGGAAGGGCCATCCTGGGTGGGGCCTCCGGGTGCCTTGAGCCTCTTCTCTGGATCCATGTTGAGCTGATTGGTCAGGAGGATGCAGGGTGTCCTGTTTCAGGAGGAAGTGAAGCAAGCACATGGTGTTTCTATGACACAGCTCATCCTGGGCCCAGGGTGGTGGACCCACCTCCTTGGAGCCCAGGCCACAGAGCTGTCTGTCGCCACTTGCTGTGCTTCCCAATGTGGGGAGAGATGGGCACAGGTCTGTCCCGCCACCCAGGACCTGAGTCCGTCTGGCAGGGCCTGTTTTGGAGGCGTCTAGCTCCTGGCTTGGCCCTGAGTTTGGTGGTTTTAGCTGCTGCNACCGACTCCAGTGTTCTTGCCTGGAGAATCCCAGGGACAGGGGAACCTGGTGTGCTGCCATCTATGGGGTCACACAGAGTCGGACAAGACTGAAGCGACTTAGCAGTAGCAGCAGCAGCAGCAGGTCAGGCTGAAGGATGAGGAAGATGAATGGGTAACAGGAACCCTGAACCCTGGGGGTGAAGTCTAATGTCAAGGGGCTCCAGATGTAGTGCTTCCTGGATGCACATGTGCCCTCGTCTCAGACCAACAGAAATGACTCTCCTCACCCTGTTCTGGGTCCAAGCATCCAACACACGACAGTAAATCCACCGCTCACTTCCCCAGCTGGAGCCAAACAGGAATCACCTCCACCTGCTGCATCTGCAGGGATGTCAGGGGTGAAGGGCCCCAGCGCGATGCCAGTGCTTCTCCTGCTCTGTGGGCTCCTTTCCCAGTACTCTGCATGTATGTTACATGTATGTGCAGGCAACAGGGAGGTGCAGTAGGGACCCGACCTCCAGGAACATTGCTCCCCTGATACCAGTCTCCACTGGGATCCCACTCCCTGTTCCTCTTTCCTGCGGAGAAATTCACCCCTGGGGAGCCTGTGCCATCACTGTTTCAGCACTCTCACCTGGGTCCTACTCAAGGCCTTAGGGCCCCTCTGAGAGCACATGCTTGTCACCCCACAGAGAACAGCAGGAAGCTGGGCCCAGGGTCCAGGAATGTGGCCCCAGCCCCCATCTGGGAAGGGCCATCCTGGGTGGGGCCTCCGGGTGCCTTGAGCCTCTTCTCTGGATCCATGTTGAGCTGATTGGTCAGGAGGATGCAGGGTGTCCTGTTTCAGGAGGAAGTGAAGCAAGCACATGGTGTTTCTATGACACAGCTCATCCTGGGCCCAGGGTGGTGGACCCACCTCCTTGGAGCCCAGGCCACAGAGCTGTCTGTCGCCACTTGCTGTGCTTCCCAATGTGGGGAGAGATGGGCACAGGTCTGTCCCGCCACCCAGGACCTGAGTCCGTCTGGCAGGGCCTGTTTTGGAGGCGTCTAGCTCCTGGCTTGGCCCTGAGTTTGGTGGTTTTAGCTGCTGCTCCTGGTTCTCACAAATGCCCTGAAGTTCACAGAGTTGCCCTCATACCAACTGGCACACAACCTCCAGCTGGCTTGTTTTTGGGACTTAGACCTAAGAGAACAGGGGTGTCTTGAGTCTGCAGAGGTCCATACTTAGAATCCACCGGTTTTCTCAGGAAGCTGTGCTGCTGACACAGGATATCTAACAACTGGTTACACTCAGAGGCCTGTGGAGCTGGTCTGGACCCGCCTCTGCGACAAGGACACTTGGTGAGGAGCACCTTGTACTGTCCCAGTGAGGCTCTCAAGCCACCCGTCACCCTTCACATGGCCCCACACTGCCAAGCCAGCCCTGCTTAGCTCCTCTGCTTCTTCTGAAGGACGTTGAAGCCGGTCTTGACTTCACAGTACCTTTCTCAAAAGGAACCTTTGGGACTTCCCTGGTGGTCAAGTGGTAAAGAAGCTGCCTGCCAATGCAGGGGACATGGGTGTGATTCCTGGTCCGGGAAGATCTGACATGCTGCGGAGCAACAAAGCCCGTGCACCGCAAGTACTGAGCCCGCTCCCTAGCGCCCGTGCTCTGCAGAAACAGGGGCCACCGCCATGAGAAGCCCATGTGCTCAATGAAGAGAAGAGCACTCGCTGCAGCCAGAGTGAGCAGCCCCAGCCCGCACAGCAGTGAAGACCCAGGGCAGCAGATAGACAAACAGGGACGCTGCTTCCCTAGTTACCTAAGGTATTGCCTCCTGAGCCCCACCATACGCGGCCACCTTTGTAAGAAAGGCACATGGGCAGAGACTCCAGCAGGCAACGTCCCTACAGGGCCGAGGTTCTGTATTGCTCTGCAGCGTTTACTCATTACCTATCCCGTGCTAACCCCCACCTGCCCCCTCCTGCGTCCCCTCAGCCCCACTCTCCCTGCACCAGGAGGAGGCTGCCCAAAGAGCAGCAGGGCCAATCCAAGCTCCAGGCTCCTTCCCTGGCCTTGGCCTTGCTCCAGGGCTCCGTGGTGGCTGGGGTGCCCACTGGTCAGCAGCCGGCTCTCCTCCTCTGGATCGAAGCCCTGGACCTTGAGAGGAACTTGTACCTCGTCGGGCAGAGCAAGGTCTTCCTGCAGGAGGAGTGGGATCTGAAGATCACGGACGTCATCATCAGCTTCCAGGCCTGCTGCTGGACTACTTGGCCAGGAGGTGAGTCCCGGGACACTCACTCCACCTAGCCTGAACCTAGCTTGGGGTCCCTAACTATCCTGTGGCGGAGGGCACTTAGGAAGTGGGGCCCGGGCACCCTCGTGCTGGCAGTTTTCCCCTGAGGAGGCCCACATGGCTCTCTCTGCCCCTGAATTTCTGCCTGAGGTTTAAAGTAAGCAGGCAGGAGGGAAGACTGTGCTTGGATTTTTCTTCCAGGAAAGCTCCTGCCTCCCACTGTTCCTCTCTGTGTCCCTTCTTTAGGGGTGACACCCAGAGCCGGCTGTCCCAAAAGACCCCAAGCTCTGGAAAGGAGGCATCCTCGAGTCCTGGCAGCTCCTGTAAGCTCAGGAGCAGACTTGTGCAGGTCAGTGAGCAGGGCAGCGGCCCGTGTGCCCCTTGACTCCTCTGTGTCTGGGCTCTGGGGCGTCTGTCCTGGACTGAGCTCTGAGCTCATGGTGTCAAATGGATGTTTTCAGGATGTGAGCTGCTGATACTCTCCCACGAAACATGAGTCCCTGAGTTCCTGGAACAAAGCTCCCACCTCTCCCCTCCTTTCAGCTCCCTTACCTGAAAAACAACAGATACATAACAGTTGGCTTTAAGACCAAACTGTGGTTGGCTATCCTCATGGAATAATCTCCTGTCCCTCCCTCAAACCTGGGGGGAGGGGACCATAATGGCCCAGGGACGCTTCCTGGGGCGAGGCCGCCCTGAGGGAAGGCAAGCGGGCCTCGTGGGGCATCCAGGTCCACTGCAGCCACTTCTACTTGAGGCAAATGGAGAAGATCACCAGCAGGCCAGCTGCAGGCTTCTCAGACTGTGGGAACTTGACCTGCATTTCTTCATCTGTGAGACGGAGCCAGCACTCCTAGAGCTGATGTGAGATTCAACAGGAAAGGCGTGGACGGTTCGAGCGCACCGCCTGCCTCTCGCTCAGCCCCGCCCACCGAGGCTCTTTGCTCAGGAACCAAACGGAAGCAGGGCCCACTCTCTGTGGCAGACATATCTGAGTCGCCAGGACATTGGTTTTCTGATACAAGTCTTCCATTTGGAGAGAAAAAAATCTGTTGTCAGGTGGAGATAAGCTGAGGTAGTTAAGGGCAGCGTGCTCTCAGCCCTTCCCAGAAACGTCTGCCTCCCCATTATGGCAGTGACCACCAAGGCTGGGCCCCCTCCTGCGGGCCCCCGGGACTAAAGGCGCTAGTTCCGTCCCAGCCAGCAGGGCTCAGTCAGAGGATCTGATCCTAGGGGTGGAGGTGGGGCTTAGAGTGGCTGAGGGGTGGCCTTAGGCCCCTGTTTCAGGTACCATGGGTGGAGAGCAGGAAACAGTGGGCTCTGCAGGCAAGGTCACCGGGACTTAGAGGAGGCTGCTCAGATTTGGGCTTTGCAGAAAGCATTTCTCCCGGCTGGATGCAGCAGGTGTCCCTGGCAGAACCTGTGTGAGCGAAGCCTGGCAGCCACATGAGCGTGGCCCTCCACAGCAGAATGTGACCAGCATGCACTGAGCTCCTGGTGTGTTCTGGGACGGTACCACGTGTGGGTGACACAAAGGTGGACAAGGCAGGCCAGCTGGTGAGTGTGGGGTTTGTGGGTGAGAAGATGGAAATATGGAGAAGTGATTTGGCCTCACGCTGTGTTGGTGGCAGGTCTTCCTTCAAGGAGCCTGAGGCAGGGTGGACTGTGTCAAGAAGGACATGGAATGTCAGGACTGGACTTGTTTCTCTAGGGTGTCAGCAGGGTGATGGGAATAGCCCAGGGTGGGGCCTGGTGGGCAGGATATTTGTTTGACTTGAGAACTCAGATATAAGGGTTTTGACTTTCACTTTTGCTTCCCAGATTATATCTGGGCCCAGAGGGTGTTGTGTTCTCATTGCAGAGAGGCACAGCTGGTGTCCTCATGCAGAGATGCACAGCTAGCGGCTGCATCTGCACAGATGTGAGCAACTGGATCTTGTTCACACTTGGACAGAGCAAGGTTCCTGAGTAAGCAGGTAGGTAAGACACTGCCCCTCCTATCTTCCCATCCTCAGGTCGACTGTCTGAGAAAAGGATGATTGTCACTAGTTGACAGAAGAAGGAAATGGAACCTCAGACAGGTGAGATCATGGCTGAGGCAGCAGGTTAAGCAGGGGCAGAGCCTGGATGTGGAGGCAGGTGTGTCTGAGGGCTTTCTCCCAGCCAAGGGCTCCTAAACAGAGCAGAGGGAGGGCCACAGCTGCTCAGTGGACTCAGCTCAGGATGTGGACTCCTGAGACAAGAGCAGCAACCCGAGAAGGAAGGTGTATGTTCCAAGTACACAGCTATTTAGGAAATTAAAGGAAGCAGACGGGGTGGAGGAGGACAAGGAGTCACAGCCTTTCCTCATATGATCTGGTCACCTTGAAGCTGTCCCCATGGTGCTAGGCTCGGGCTGATGGGCGAAAGGAGATTCTTTTCAGATACAGGGAATCATTTGTTGAAAAACCCTGCCTCTGAGTGCCAGACTCAGTGCCAGGCCCTGGGGGACACTTGACCTGGAGACAGACCAGACACCAAGGGGGAGTTGAAGGGCGTTGGCTTCCTGTGTTTGCCAGGCCCTCTGCTCAGGATGTGGGTGATGGGAGGTCCTGTTGGGGAAGGTGGCGCTGCTCGAAGAAGTGAGAAGGGCTCACTGCACAAGGTCCACATACATCCTGATGTTGCAATGTTAAGATAAAAGCCAAACTCTACAGACATCAGTATAATAGCCTTTTTTGAATCCAGCTTGGACATCTGAGAGTTCATGGTTCATATACTGCTGAAGCCTGACTTGGAGAATTTTGAACATTACTTTGCTAGCATGTGAGATGAGTGCAATTGTGCGGCAGTTTGAGCATTCTTTGGCCTTGCCTGTCTTTCTGTCTGGAATGAAAACTGACCTTTTCCAGTCCTGTGGCCACTGCTGAGTTTCTTTCAGTCCCTTCAGTTTGTTCTCTCTGGTTTACATTGGATCCTTTAGAATGATTGATTGATTGGGATCTTTCGTTTCTTTTCCATTCTCTTCCTCTTTCTCCCCTCCTCCCGTCCCTCCCTTTCTAATTTTAACAGGGGGATCTGAGGTTTTGCTGTGTCATCAAGAAGCTGCTTGTTTCATGTCCCCATAAGGGGTCCCGCCCCTCATATTTTGCCAAGGTTGTGCCCAGGAGGGCGAAGGGTGCCCAGAGACTCTGGACAGGAGGAGCAGCAGAGAAGAGACAGTGCCCCTGATGATGCAGGAAGGGTTCTCAGACCTGGAGAAACTGAGCAAAAAGGGACCACGATCAGGCACGTGCGGCCCACAAGAGGAGCTGGGGAGCAACTGAGGGAAGGTGGCAGAGGGAGGCTTGGAGCTGGGCCTCCAGGGACAGATAACGCGTCACACGGTGAGGCCAGTGGGGAGGCACATGCATGGGGAGGGGCGGCCTGTGCCAGGGAGCTGTCAGTCTCCTGCAGCAGGCCCGGTGGAGATAGAGAGCTCGGGGAAGTCGGGAGGTCCAGGGACTTTCCTAACACCCCTTTCCTTTCCCAGGGAGGGTGACTGCAGGCTCCTGAGGGAGATGGGTGGGAGAATCTGTCTGCCCACGAGGNTAGAGAGCTCGGGGCAGTCGGGAGGTCCAGGGACTTTCCTAACACCCCTTTCCTTTCCCAGGGAGGGTGACTGCAGGCTCCTGAGGGAGATGGGTGGGAGAATCTGTCTGCCCACGAGGAGGGGAAGGATGCATGACTGGCCATGCAGCTGGGCAGGGACAGGCTTCTCCAGGGTCCTCCCCTCTCCCACCAACAGCCTTTCCAGAAAGGGACCAATCAGAGGCTAACAGTGGAGGAAGCTCTGGTTAGGAATTCAGCAGAGGAAGCACCATCAGCATCCACACCCAGCTGAGGCCCCCGACAAGGGTCAGAGTCAGGCCAAGAATGGGACGGAAGGGCGGGAGGATGAGTCCAGTGTTCACCCCATTTACAATTGTTTGTCACACCCAGGAGCCGGCCCTTCTGCCTGACCCCACCTCTTCTTTCTGCCTTGGCTCTGTTCTCATGTTTCCTGATTTCAATAGGCTGACCTGGCTCCTGGGGTCCTGCAGCTTTGGGGCAGAGAAGGGGCAGGGGGCCCGCCAGCTCTCCTCTTCCATCTACCTGGAGGAGGGCCTGCCTTTGTGACTTCTCTCCCATCCTCATGACGGTGCCTCCAGCCTTCGCCACCGGGCACACTCCCTAAAAACAAGCTGATGGCTACTCTTCCTGAGGGAGAGACAGGAACATCGCAGAGAAGGTGCAGGAAGAAAGATTCTAGGCTTGGAGCTTAGGTGAGGGGATGTAGGGGAAGCTCTAAGGAAATGGGGCTGCTCTAGATGGGGTGCTGCGGGGAATGGGAGGCAGCACTAGCATCGGGCCCTCAGTAACTCATCTATGGCGAGGGGCGAGCAGAGCGAGGCTGAAGCTATGATTGGTAAGAAGGAGCAGGCCTGCTTTCTAGCCAGGGGAGGGGCGTGGTGTTGGTGGGGGCACAGTGACGGGTGTTTGCTGTCCCCTTCGCTCCTGCTCTCAGGGTGACCCTGTGTGAGGCTGGAGGTCTGTGAGAGCCTTTACATCCAACGGGGAAGAGCATCGCCCTGTTGTGACACCAGGCCAGCCCCCAGATGTCAGGGGCTCTTTCTTTCTCAATCCTCTATAAACATTTGTATAAATAAACAGAAAGGAATATACCCAGAGACTTCAAGACTCCTCTTATTATTAAATCTGTTCACAACAAAAGGCTTCCCATTACATTTACTCTTCTGTGCACCATAGAAACAAAAGAAAGACACCAGCTCAGATGTGCCCACTCTTCGCAGCCTCACGGACTGGAGCCCTTCCAGCTCCTGAGTCCATCAGGTTTCCCAGGCAAGAATACTGGAGTGGGCAACCATTTCTTTCTCCAGGGGATCCTCCCTGCCCAGGCATCGATCCCACATCTCTTTTGTCTTGCGTCTCTTGCATAACCACTAGCATTCTTTTTAACCTTTATGTCTGTCTTTTTGGCCACACTTTCAAAGTCCTCTTTGAATATTATTATGAAATCATGGTCTTTCACAGACTCAGCCTGTCTCAATGAAACATTCATAGCAATCATTATCTTTTATTGTTATTATTATATGTGGATGCCCCCTTATGACCACTTCTCTGATCATCTTCAAGAACATCCTTGCCTTTGCAGGAGCAGAGATGCAGTCTTTAGAATTCACCTCCCCTGCAAGGGGTCTTCCTTCCTTTGACTGGATTGAGGCCCATGGGTGCCCATGTGGGTGGGCAAGATGCTGCTGGACAATATCTGTTTAAGGTCACGGTTCACTCTCATCATTCTGGTTTAACCCTGTTTTCCTGCCTACTTTTCTAGAGAACTAGGTTTCATCAACACGAACATGTTCCTACACTGACAGGTGTCACAGCACAAGTCACACGTTTCTTGTTGGCATCTAATTCAGCCACTTTCATCTTCTTTAAGGTGGTGGAACCAGAAACCATCCCATCCTTGTGGGTTACTGACTGCTATAAAGTGACTTCTGTTGTCTTAGAGTTAAAACAAACCAGTTCTAAGTGCATTTGGTTAAAACAGATCAATTTGTACAGAGGGTTCTGTTCATTCCTTCCCAGGGAAAAGCTTCTTCTTTAGATAGTTTTTCAGTGTCTTTAAATGATATTACTACATTGGGAGGTGGAACAGTGTGAGATTGTGTGTGCGGGAGACAGGAAGCTGGACTTGAAGTCTGGCTCCAGCACTAGCTGTGTGCTTTGAGTAAATTGCTTCACCTCTCTGAGCTTCATTTTCCTTTCTTATGGGATCTTTGTGAGAACTAAAAGGAAGTGAATTTATACCAAGCTATTGGGAAAGTGCCTGGTGCAAAGTGGGAACTCATCAACCACAATAACTAATAAGGAGTAGGTATTGCATTTTGCTTTCTCTTGACTAAATTTATAGTATTTATTTACTTCTTATTAGGAAAAATGAGGATTTCATTAATTTTTATACTTTCTATTATACCTTTCCACTTCTTCTCCTTATATCATTATTCCACTGATTGTATATCCTCTGTTAGGAAGCTTCATACTTGTAAGCACTTTATTTCCATCTTTGTTTCTTATTCTCTCGACTGGACCTGCTATTTCTTGACCCCCAGCTTTGTAAACTGAGATGCTAATCCTCCTCCTCCCTTCAGTGCTTCAGCTCCCTAGCTCTAGAAGTGTGTTTTGATTTTTAAATTAACAAGTACATTTGCCTCACATATTTAAATACTGTCTCACTTTAAAAGATAAAGGTTATTTTATAATGACTATAAATGAAATAAAACTAGGACTTTTGAATCACTATATTATACATCTGGGAGTTATATCATATTATATATATTAATATTACTTCAGTTTTAAAACAGTCTCCAAAGGAATTGGACATAGATATATTTACCTTACATTTTTTTTAAAACTCAAAAGAGCTTACATTTTTTTTGTGATATTTTAATACGTTTTTAAAGAGCTAACTTGTACAATATCGTTGCACATGCTTCTTCTCAGCAGTTCATTTCAGGTCAGTTCAGTCGCTCAGTCGTGGCCGACTCTTTGCGACCCCATGAACTGCAGCAAGCCAAGACTCCCTGTCCATCACCAACTCCCAGAGCCCACCCAAACTCATGTCCTTTGAGTCGGTGATGCCATCCAACTATCTCGTCCCCTTCTCCTCCTGAGCTTTGTTCTTCCTGATGTTTCTAAGTGGCTTCATTTTCACCCCTTGCACTGTTAATCTTCAGCACTTCCTCCATTTCTTTCCAAAGGTGCCTCATGTGATACCGAGTCCCCTGTCCCATAGATTCTGCACTTCTTATCCCATTCTGGACTGATTTCTCTCTAGGTCTGCTGCCCGCCTAGATGGGATCCTTGGATTCCCTTCCCACGAGGTTGATATTCCTGACTCCTAGATCCCACGTCTCTCTCTCTCCTGGGTATCCTTTACCTTCTTCCATAATTAAACAAACAGGTAATCTATTTTTTTTCCCTGCATCTCAGTTTTAAGTAATTTTCTAAAAGCATGGAAAAGGGTCAAGGCTGCTGAGAATACGAGATGGGGTGTGGGGGTGGTGGGCTTGTCCCCTGCTCTCCCCTCGGCCTCCCTCTCATCTTGCTCCCTCTCTGGGCCTCTGCCCAGCAGACCGTTCT
>SJYW01052175.1:2156-19064 GCA_006410735.1 Raphicerus campestris
TTCTTCTCACCTTCTTCTTCTTGTTTTATTTCTTTTTCTTCTCACCTTCTTCTTCTTCTCACCTTCTTATTCTTCTTCTAAACTTATTCTTCTTCTCACCTTCTCATTGTTCTTCCTTTTCTTCTTCTTGTTCTTCCTTTTCTTCTTCCTCTTTTTTCTTCTTCTTCTTCTTCTTCTCACTGTCTTCTTCTTCTTCTTCTCCCCTTTTTCTTCTTCTTCTTCTCACCTTCTACTTTTACTACTTCTTCTTTTCACCTTCATCTTGTTCTTCCTCTACTTCTTCTTCTACTTCCTCTTCTTCTTTTTCTTCTTCTTCTTCTCACCTTCTTCTTCTTCTTCTCTCCTCCTCCTTCTTCTTCTTCTTCTTCTTCTCACCTTCTTCTTCTTTTTCTCACCTTTCTCTTATTTTTCTCGACTTTTTCTTCTTTTTCTTCTACTTCTACTTCTTCTTACCTTCTTCTTTTTCTTCTTTTTCTTCTTCTTCTTCTCACCTTCTTCTTTTTTCACCTTCTTCTTCTTCTTCTCACTTTCTTGTTCTTCTTCTTCTTCTCCTTTTTTTTCTTCTTCTNATGAAGGAGCCTTTCCCGATTCAAGGGTCAAGGGGTGATTTCCCCCGAGATACTGCAGCAGACAAGGGACTCACCCTCCGGGAAGGGGAGAAGCTTCTGGTTTTTCTCGAGTTGCGGTGACGTCCTCTCGAGTTGTGACGGGGACCTCAGGGACCTGTCCCTATGGCCTCAGGAGAGGCCAGTCTCCATGTGAGTTGCGAGGCACCTGTGACGATACCCCCTGAGACATCGCCATTTCCTCAGTGCTCGTCTGGTTCTGAGTCCGAAGCCTGTGCTTGCCTGGCCCATGCTGACATAGGTCTTGGGGTTCCCCTGGAGCCCCCATAGGGGAGTCAGGCCTCGTCTCACCTGGGGACGTGCACAGCCGCTTTCATTCCCAAATGCATCAACAGTGTCCACGTCCCTGTTGAGCAGATACAGGGATCAGTGGCTTGATGCGAGGTACCTCAGGGCTATCACATGTGCCAGTATGCCAGAGTCGAGCCTCAGGGTGACAGTCGAGGCAGTGCAGGAAAGTCAGATTCATCTGGAGTGGACTAGGCATTTGGGGGTCTTGGAGAAATGTGACCCGACGCCTGAGGCTTCTCTGGACTCGCCTGGTGTGAGTGCCACCTCTTGGGATGTGAGGGGGGTAGCTGGGAATCCTTTCCCGATGGAGCAGGGAAAGGGCCCCTCATCTGGAGCTGAGCATGGGAAAATGGAGCTCCTCTTGAGTCATGGCAGGACCCTCGTCAGTCCTCTCGAGTGGAGACGGGTAGGGCAGGGAACTTCTTGGGTCACATCAATGGTGTGAATGACCATCTCGAGATCGAAGAGGGAACGAGTGATTTCCCCTGGGACACCACAGCAGACAAGGGCCTCACTCCGCCTGCAAAGGTGAAGCTTCTGGTCTTTCATGAATTGCGGCGGGGTCCTCTCAAGCTATGACGGGGACCACAGTGATCCACCCCTGTGGCCCCAGAGTAGGCCAGTCGCCGTGCGAGGGGCGAAGCACATCTAGGGATTCCTCCCCAGGGGCGCCAAGTCCTCAGTCTCCTTCTGGTGCTGACGCTGCAGCCTGAGGTTGCCTCGCCCGTGCTGACATTTGAAGTGGCCTTCCCCTGGAGCCCGCAGAAGGACGTCAGGCCTCGTATCCACTGGAGATGTGCACGGCTGCTTTCCTTCCCAAATGCAGTAACAGTGTCTGGGGCCCTGTCGAGTGGATACAGGGATCTATGGGTTGCGCTTGGGGTACCCTAGGGCTGTCACACGTGCCAGTGTACCGGAGTCAAGCCTCGGGGTTACAGTCGAGGCAGTGCAGAGCAGTCAGGTTCATGTGAAGTGGACGAGGCATTTGGGCGTCTTGGGGAATGGTGGCCCAAACTGTGAAACTCTCCTGACATTCAAGGTGCCAGCACCTCCTCTTGGGATGCGAGGGAAACATCGCAAAGCCTTTCCCAATGAAGCAGGGAAAGGGCCTCTCATCTGGAGCTCAGCAGGGGAAATCGGGGATCCTCTTGAGTCCTGACGGGACCCTTGGGGTTCCTATCGAGTGAGGACGGGTTGGGCGGAGAACTCTTGGGTCACAGCAAGGGTGTGAAGGAGCCTTTCGAGGTCCACGAGGGACGGGGTGAATTACCCTGGGATGCCTGTGGACAAAAGACACACTACGCCTGCAGGGAAGAAGCTTCTGGTTTTTCTCGAGTTGCGGCAGGATCCTCTCGAGTTACGACGGGGACCCCAGGGACCAACACATGTATCCNCAGTCCTCTCGAGTGGAGACGGGTAGGGCAGGGAACTTCTTGGGTCACATCAATGGTGTGAATGACCATCTCGAGATCGAAGAGGGAACGAGTGATTTCCCCTGGGACACCACAGCAGACAAGGGCCTCACTCCGCCTGCAAAGGTGAAGCTTCTGGTCTTTCATGAATTGCGGCGGGGTCCTCTCAAGCTATGACGGGGACCACAGTGATCCACCCCTGTGGCCCCAGAGTAAGCCAGTCGCCGTGCGAGGGGCGAAGCACATCTAGGGATTCCTCCCCAGGGGCGCCAAGTCCTCAGTCTCCTTCTGGTGCTGACGCTGCAGCCTGAGGTTGCCTCGCCCGTGCTGACATTTGAAGTGGCCTTCCCCTGGAGCCCGCAGAAGGACGTCAGGCCTCGTATCCACTGGAGATGTGCACGGCTGCTTTCCTTCCCAAATGCAGTAACAGTGTCTGGGGCCCTGTCGAGTGGATACAGGGATCTATGGGTTGCGCTTGGGGTACCCTAGGGCTGTCACACGTGCCAGTGTACCGGAGTCAAGCCTCGGGGTTACAGTCGAGGCAGTGCAGAGCAGTCAGGTTCATGTGAAGTGGACGAGGCATTTGGGCGTCTTGGGGAATGGTGGCCCAAACTGTGAAACTCTCCTGACATTCAAGGTGCCAGCACCTCCTCTTGGGATGCGAGGGAAACATCGCAAAGCCTTTCCCAATGAAGCAGGGAAAGGGCCTCTCATCTGGAGCTCAGCAGGGGAAATCGGGGATCCTCTTGAGTCCTGACGGGACCCTTGGGGTTCCTATCGAGTGAGGACGGGTTGGGCGGAGAACTCTTGGGTCACAGCAAGGGTGTGAAGGAGCCTTTCGAGGTCCACGAGGGACGGGGTGAATTACCCTGGGATGCCTGTGGACAAAAGACACACTACGCCTGCAGGGAAGAAGCTTCTGGTTTTTCTCGAGTTGCGGCAGGATCCTCTCGAGTTACGACGGGGACCCCAGGGACCAACACATGTATCCTCAGGAGAGGCCATTCTCAATGCCAGTTGCGAGGCGCCTCTGGGGATTCGCTCCCAGTCATCGCTGGGTCCTCAGTCTTCGTCTGGTGCTGAGGTCCAGCCTGAGATTTCCTGCCTCAAGCTTTCATATGTCTTGAGGATACACTGGAGCCCCCACAGGGGAGTAAGGCCTCTTCTCTCCTGGAGACTTGCACGGCCTCTTTCTTGCCAACCTCAGCGGCAGTGTCTGGCTCCCCCTAAAGTGGACACAGGGATCTGTGGCTTGCCATGGAGGTACTCCATGGCTGTCTCACTTGGCAGTGTGTTGGGTGTTGAGCCTCGGGTTACAGTCGAGACACTGCCAGGCCATCATGTTCATCTGGAGTGGACGAGGCATTTGGGGACATTGGGGATTGGTGGTCGGACACCTGAAGCTCCTCTCGACTCTCCTGATGCGAGGCCACCACTTGGGATGCGAGGGAAGCGCCGGAAATCCTTTCCAGATGGAGCAGGGTAAGGGCAACTCATCTGGAGCTCAGCAGGGGAAAAAGGGGCTCCTCTTGAGTCACGGCAGGACTCTCGGTGTTCCTCTCGAGGAGGGACGGTTAGGATGGGGAACTTCCTAGGTCACATCAAGGGTATGAAGGAGCCTTTCGAGGTCCAAGAGGAAGAAGTGATTTCCCCCGAGATGCTGCAGTGGACAAGGGACTCACCCTCCCTGCAGGGGAGAAGCTTCTGGTTTTTCTCAAATTGCGGTGAGGTCCTCTCGAGTTATGACAGGGACCCAGGGACCAGCCACTGTCGCCTCAGGAGAGGCCAGTCGCCATGGGAGTTGCGAGGCACCTGTGGGGATTCCTCCCGAGATGTCACCGTGTCCTCAGTCCTTGTCTGGTGCTGCGGCCAGAGCCTGTGTTTGCCTGTCACATGCTGACATAGGTCTTCGGGTTCCCCTGGAGCCCCCATAGGGGAGTCAGGCCTCGTCACATCTTTGGTCACGAACAGCCATTTTCCTCCACAACTGCAACAACAATGTTCGGGTCCCTGTCGAGCGGATAAAGGGATCAGTCGCTTGAACTCGAGATACCCCAGGGCTATCACACGTGCCAGTGTGCCTGATTCGAGCCTTGGGGTAACAGTCGAGGCAGTGCAGGGCAGTCAGATTCATCTGGAGTGGACCAGGCTTTTGGGGGTCTTGCAGAAATGTGACCCAAAGTCTGAGGCTTCTCTAAACTCGCCTGGTGTGAGTGCATACTCTTGGGATGCGAGGGGGGAGCTGGGAAACCTTTCTTGATGGAGCAGGGAAAGGGCCCCTCATCTGGAGCTGAGCATGAGAAAATGGAGCTCCTCTTGAGTCACAGCAGGACCCTCGCCAGTCCTCTCGAGTGGGGACGGGTGGGGCAGGGAACTTCTTGGGTCACATCAATGGTGTGAATGAGCATTTCAAGGTCCAAGAGGGAATGGGTGATTTGCCCCGGGACACCACAGCGGACAAGGGCCTCACTCCGCCTGCAAAGGTGAAGCATCTGGTTTTTCACGAGTTGCAGCAGGGTCCTCTCGAGCTACGATGGGGACCACAGGTATCCGCCCCTGTGGCCCCAGGATAGTCCAGTCTCCGTGCGAGGGGATTCCTCTCCAGGGGCGCCAAGTACTCAGTCCCCTTCTGCTGCTGACGCTGCAGCCTGAGGTTGCCTTGCCCGTGCTGACATTTTTAGTGGCCTTCCCCTGGACCCCACAGAGGGAAGTCAGTCCTCGTATCCACTGGAGGCGTGCATGGCCGCATTCCTTCCCAAATGCAGTAACAGTGTCCAGGGCCCTGTCGAGCGAATACAGGGATCTATGGCTTGCACTTGGGGTACCCTAGGGCTGTCACACGTGCCAGTGTGCCAGAGTCAAGCCTCGGGGTTACAGTTGAGGCAGTGCAGAGCAGTCAGGTTCATCTGAAGTGGATGAGGCATTTGGGGGTCTTGGGGAATGGTGGCCCAAACTCTGAGACTCCTCCCGACATTCAAGGTGCCAGCACCTCCTCTTGGGATGTGAGTGGAACACCGCAAAGCCTTTCCTGATGGGGCAGGGAAAGGGCCCATCATCTGGAGCTAGCAGGGGAAATCGGGGATTCTCTTGAGTCCTGACGGGACCCTTGGGGTTCCTATCGAGTGGGGACGGGTTGGGTGGAGAACTCTTGGGTCACAGCAAGGGTGTGAAGAAGCCTTTCGAGGTCCACAAGGGACAGGCTGAATTCCCCTGGGATGCTTTGCTGACAAAAGACACACTACGCCTGCAGGAAAGAAGCTTCTGGTTTTCCTCGAGTTGCGGCAGGGTCCTCTCGAGTTACGACGGGGACCCCTGGGACCCACCCCTGTATCCTCAGGAGAGGGCATTCTCAGTTAGAGTTGCGAGGCGCCTCTGGGGATTCATCCCCAGTCATCGCCAGGTCCTCACTCCTAGTCTGGTGCTGAGGTCGGAGCCTGAGATTTCCTCGCTCATCCTTTAATAGGACTTGAGGTTACTCTGGAGCCCCCACAGGGGAGTCAGGCCTCTTCTCGCCTGGAGACTTGCACAGCCTCTTTCTTCCCCAACTGCAGCAGCAGTGTCCGGCTCCCCGTAAAGCGGAAACAGGGATCTGTAGCTTGCCATTGAGGTACTCCAAGACTGTCTCACCTGCCAGTGTGTTGGGAGTCTAGCCTCGGGGTGACAGTCGAGACAGTGCAGTGAAGTCATGTTCATCTGGAGTAGACGAGGAATTTTGGGACCTTGGGGTGTGGTGGTCGGCAACCTGAGAATCCTCCCGACACTCCTGATGGGAGGTTACATCTTGGGATGCGAGGGGAGTGCCGCAAAACCCTTCCTGATGAAGCAGGGAAAGGGCCCCTCATCTGGAGCTCAGCAGGGGAAAACGGGGCACCTCCTGAGTCATGGCGGGACCCTCGGGGTTTCTCTCGAGTGGGGATGGTTGGGGCGGGGAACTTACTAGGTCACAACAAGGATATGAAGGAGCCTTTCCAGGTCCAAGAGGGAAGGGGTGATTTCCCCCGAGATGCTGCACCGAACAAGGGACTCAACGTTCCTGCAGGGGAGAAGCTTCTGGTTTTCCTCGAGTTTCGGCAGGGTCCTCTCGAGTTATGACGGGGCCCCAGGGACACGCTGCTGTGGCCTCAGGAGAGGCCAGTCTCCATGCGAGTTGCGAGGCACCTGTGGTGACTCCTGCGGAGATGTTTCCGGGTCCTCAGTCCTTGTCTGGTGCTGAGGCCAGAGCGTGTACTTGCCTCGCCCATGATGAAATAGGTCTTGGGGATCCCCTGAAGCCCCCACAAGGGAGTCAGGTCTCGTCTTGCCTGGGGACGTGCACAGCCGTTTTCCTCCCCAACTGCAGCAACAGTGTCTGGGTCCCTGTCGAGCAGATACAGGGATCAGTGTCTTGACCTCGAGGTACCCCAGGGCTATCTCACGTGCCAGTGTGTCAGCAGTCGAGCCTCAGGGAGGCCGTGGAGGCAGTGCAGGGCAGTCAGGTTCATCTAGAGTGCACGAGGCATTTGGGGTTCTTCGGGAAATGTGACCAGGCAATTGAGGCTCCTCTGGACTCGCCTTGTGTGAGGGCCACCTCTTGGGATTCTAGGGGAGAGCCGGGAACCCTTTCCCGATGGAGTAGGGAAAGGGACCCTCATCTGGACCTGAGCATGGGAAAATGAAGCTCCTCTTGAGTCGTGGCGGGACCCTCGGCAGTCCTCTTGAGTGGGGACGGGTGGGGCAGGGAACTTCCTGGGTCTCAGTAAGGGGGTGAAGGAGCATTTCGAGGTCCAAGTGGGAACGGGTGATTTCCCCCGGGATGCTGCAGTGGACAAGGGCCTCACCCCGCCTGCAAGGGAGAAGCTTCTGGTTTTCTCGAATTGCAGGGGGGGTCCTCTCGAGTTACGATGGAGACCCCAGGGACCCGCCCCTGTGGCCTCAGGAGGGGTCAGCATCCGTGCGCGTTGCCACTGTGCATTTCTTCCCAGTCGTTGCCGGGTCCCGAGGCCTTGTCTGGTGCTGAGGACACAGCCTGAGCTTGCCTCGCCCATGCTGACCTTCGTCTTGCGGTTCCCCTGGAGCTCCCACAGGGGAGTCAGGCCTCATCTCACCTGTAAACCTGCATGGCCACTTTCCTCCTCATCTGCAGCAGAAGTGTCCAGCACCCCTTCAAGCAGACACAATGATCTGTGGCTTGCACTCGAGGTACCCCAGGGCTGTCACACGTGCAGTGTGTCAGGAGTTGAGTCTCGGGGTGACAGTCGAGGCAGTGAAGGGTAGTGAGGTTCATCAGGAATGGACGAGGCATTTGGGTGTCTTGGGAATGATGGACCGACCCGTGAGGCTCATCCTGTCTCTCCTCGTTTGAGCGCCTCTTCTTGGTATGCCAGGGGAGAGACGTGAACACTTCCCCGACGGAGCAGGGAAATGTCCCATCATCTAGAGCTGAGCCGGGGAAAACGGGGCTCCTCTTGAGTCTTGGCGGGACCCTCGGGGTTCCTCTTGAGTGGGGACGGGTGGAGCGGGGAACTTCTTTGGTTACAACAAGGGTGTGAAGGGACTTTTGAAGTCTAGGAGGGAAGGGGTGATCTCCTGAGATGACCCCGCGAACAAGGGCCTCACTCCACCTGCAGGGGAGAAGTTTCTGGTTTTTCTCGAGTGCCAGTGGGGTCCTCTCGAGTTACGACGGGACCCCAGAAACCCGCCTTTGGGGCCACAGGCGAGGACAGTCTCCGAATGATTTGTGAGGCGCCTCTGGGGATTCCTCCCCAGTCGTCGCTGGGTCCTCAGTCCTGGTCTGGTGCTGAAGCTGGAGCCTGAACTTGCCTCGCCCATGCTGACATAGGTCTTGAGTTACCACTGGAGCCCCCACAGGGGAGTCAGGCCTCGTCTCACCTGGAGATGTGCACAGCTGCTATCATCCCCAACTGAAGCAACAGTGTCCAGGTCCCTGTCGAGTGGACACAGGGATCTGTGGCTTGCCATCGAGGTACCCAAGGGCTGTCACACATGCCAGTGTGCCGGAGTCGAGCCTTGGGGTGACAGTCGAGGCAGTGTAGGGCAGTGAGGATCATCAGGAGTGGACGAGGCATTTGGGGGTCTTCAGGAATGGTGGTCTAATCTGTGAGACTCCTTCCGACTCTGCAGGTGTGAGCACCTCCTCTTGGGAAGCAAGGGGAACACAGGGAAACCTTTCCCCATGGAGCAGGGAAGGGCCCCTCATCTGGAGCTCAGCAGGGGAAAATGGAGCTCCTTTTGAGTCTTGGTGGGACCATCCGGCTTCGTCTCTAGTGGGGACGGTTGGGGCGGGGAACTTCTTAGATCACAGTAAGGATATGAAGGAGCCTGCCGAGGTCCACGAGGGACAGGATGAATTCTCCTGAGATGCCGCTGCAGACAAGGGCCACACCACACCTGCAGGGGAGAAGCTTCTGGTTTTCATCGAACTGCAGCGGGATCCACTCGCTTTACCACAGGGAGCCCAGGGACTCGCCCCTATATCCTCAGGAGAGGCCATTATCAGTGCTAGTTGCGAGGCGCTTCTGGGGGTACCAACCCAGTCGTCCACTGGTCCTCAGTCCTTGTCTGGTGCTGAGGTCGAGCCTATCATTTCCTCGCTCGTGCTTTCATAGGACTTGAGGTTACTCTGGAGCCCCCACAGAGGAGTCATGCCTCTTCTCGTCTGGAGACTTGCACGGCCTCTTTCTTCCCCAACTGCGGACACATGGATCTGTGGCTAGCCATCGAGGTACTCCAGGGCTGTCTCACATGCCAGTGTGTTGGAAGTCGAGCCTTGGGTGGCAGTCGAGACNTGGGGTGACAGTCGAGGCAGTGTAGGGCAGTGAGGATCATCAGGAGTGGACGAGGCATTTGGGGGTCTTCAGGAATGGTGGTCTAATCTGTGAGACTCCTTCCGACTCTGCAGGTGTGAGCACCTCCTCTTGGGAAGCAAGGGGAACACAGGGAAACCTTTCCCCATGGAGCAGGGAAGGGCCCCTCATCTGGAGCTCAGCAGGGGAAAATGGAGCTCCTTTTGAGTCTTGGTGGGACCATCCGGCTTCGTCTCTAGTGGGGACGGTTGGGGCGGGGAACTTCTTAGATCACAGTAAGGATATGAAGGAGCCTGCCGAGGTCCACGAGGGACAGGATGAATTCTCCTGAGATGCCGCTGCAGACAAGGGCCACACCACACCTGCAGGGGAGAAGCTTCTGGTTTTCATCGAACTGCAGCGGGATCCACTCGCTTTACCACAGGGAGCCCAGGGACTCGCCCCTATATCCTCAGGAGAGGCCATTATCAGTGCTAGTTGCGAGGCGCTTCTGGGGGTACCAACCCAGTCGTCCACTGGTCCTCAGTCCTTGTCTGGTGCTGAGGTCGAGCCTATCATTTCCTCGCTCGTGCTTTCATAGGACTTGAGGTTACTCTGGAGCCCCCACAGAGGAGTCATGCCTCTTCTCGTCTGGAGACTTGCACGGCCTCTTTCTTCCCCAACTGCGGACACATGGATCTGTGGCTAGCCATCGAGGTACTCCAGGGCTGTCTCACATGCCAGTGTGTTGGAAGTCGAGCCTTGGGTGGCAGTCGAGACAGTGCAGGGCTATCATGTTAATCTGGAGTGGACGAGGAATTTGGGGTTCTTGGGGAGTGGTGGTCGAACACCTGAGGCTCTTCCTGACTCTCCTGATACGAGGCCACCTCTTGGGATTTGAGGGGAGTGCCGGAAAACCTTTCAGGATGGAGCAGGGAAAGGGCCCCACATCTGGAGCTTGGCAGGGGAAAACGGGGCTCCTCTTGAGTTGCAGCAGGACCCTCGGGGTTCCTCTCGAGTGGGGACGGTTGGGGCGGGGAACTTCCTAGGTCACAATAAGGGTATGAAGGAGCCTTTCCAGGTCCAAGAGGGAAGGGGTGATTTCCCCTGCGATGCTGCAGGGGACAAGGGACTCACCCTCCCTGCAGCGGAGAAGCTTCTGGTTTTTCTCGAGCTGCAGCCGGGTCCTCTCGAGTTAAGACAGGGACCCCAGGGATGCGCCGCTGTGGCCTCAGAAGAGGCCAGTCTCCACGCGAGTTGTGAGGCACCTGAGGGGATTACTCCTAAGATGTCGCGGGGTCCTCAGTCCTCGTCTCGTGCTGAGGCCGCAGCCTGTGCTTGCCTCGCCCATGCTGACATAGTTCTTGTCGTTCCCCTGGAGGCCCTATAGTGGAGTCAGACCTCGTCTCCCCTGTGTAAGACACAGTCGCTTTCCTCCCCAACTGCAGCAACAGTGTCAGGGTTCCTGTTGAGTGGATACAGGGATCAGTGGCTTGACCTCGATGTACCCCAGGGCTATCACATGTGCCATTGTGCTGGAGTCGAGCCTCGTGGTGACAGTTGAGGCAGTGCAGTACAGACAGTCAGATTCACGTGAAGTGGACCAGGCATTTGGGGGTCTTGCGGAAATGTTACCAGATGCCTGAGGCTTCTCTGGACACACCTGGTGTGAGTGCCTCCTCTTGGGATGCGAGGGGGAAGCTGGGACACCTTTCCCGATGGAACAGGCAAATGACCCCACATCTGGAGCTCAGCATGGGAAAATGGAGCTCCTCTTGGGTCATGGCGGGACCCTCGGGGGTCCTCTCAAGTGGGGACGTGTGGTGTGAGCAACTTCTTGGGTCACAGCAAGGGTGAGAAAGAGCATTTCGAGGTCTAAATGGGAAAGAGTGATTTTCCCTGGGACACGGCAGTGAACAAGAGCCTCACTCTGCCTGCAAGAGTGAAGCTTCTGGTTTTTCTCGAGTTGTGGCGGGGTCCTCTTGAGTTATGACGAGGACCACAGGGATCCCCCTGTGGCCCCAGGATTGGCCAGTCTCCATGCCAGGGGCGAGGCACATCTGGGGATACCTCCCCAGTGGCGCCAAGACCTCAGTCCCCTTCTGGTGCTGAGACTGCAGCCTGAGATTGCCTCGCCTGTGCTGACATTTGTATCGGGCTTCCCCTGGAGCCCGCAGAGGGGAATCAGGCCTCCTCTCGACTGGAGACGTGCACGGCCGCTTTCCTTCCCAACAGCAGTAACAGTGTCTGGGTCCCTGTTGAGCAGATACAGGGATCTATGTCTTGCACTCGAGGTACCCTAGGGCTGTCACACGTGCCAGTGTGCCAGAGTCGACCCTTGAGGTTACAGTCGAGGCAGTGCAGGACAGTCAGGTTCATCTGAAGTGGAAGAAGTTTTGGAAGGTCTTGGGGAATTGTGGCCCAACATGTGAGACTCCTCCCGACTTTCCAGGTGTGAGCACCTCCTCTTTGGATGCGAGGGGAACACCACGAAACCTTTCCTGACGGAGCAGGGAATGGGCCCCTCATCTGGAGCTCAGCAGGGGAATACGGGCCTCATCTTGAGTCTTGGTGGTATCCTTGGGGTTCCTCTCGAGTGGGGAGGGCTGGGGCGGGGAACTTCTTGGGTCACAGAAAGGATGTAAAGGAGCCTTTCGAGGTCCACCAGGGATGGGGTTAATTCCCCTGAGATGCCATTGCAGACAAGGGCCACACCACGCCTGCAGGGGAGAAGCTTCCAGTTTTTCTCGAGTTGTGGTGCTGTCCTCTTGAGTTAAGATGGGGACCCCAGGAACCCGCCGCTATATCCTCAGGAGTGGCCATTCTCAGTGCGAGTTGAGAGGGGTCTCTTGAGATTCCTCCCCAGTCATCTCCAGGTCCTCAGTCCTCGTCAGGTGCTGAGGTGGGAGCCTGAGCATTTCCCACTCATGCTTTCATAGGTCTTGAGGTTACTCTGGAGCTCTCACAGGGGATTCAGTCCTCTTCTCGACTGGCGACTTGCACAGCCTCTTTCTTCCCCAACTGCAGCAGCAGTGTCCGGCTCCCAGTAAAGCGGACTCAGTGATCTGTGGCTTGCCATCGAGGTACTCCAGGGCTGTGTCACGTGCAAGTGTGGTGGGAGTTGAGCCTCAGGGTGACAGTCGAGACAGTACAGGGCAGTCATGTTCATCTGGAGTGGATGAGGCATTTGGTGATCTTAGGGCAGGTGGCCGGAAACCTGAGGCTCCTCCTGACTCTCCTGATGCAAGGCCTCCTCTTGGGATGTGAGGGGAGCGCCGAAAAACCTTTCGTGATGGAGCAGGGAAAGGGCCCCTCATCTGGAGCTCAGCAGGGGAACACGGGGGTCCTCTTGAGTCGTGGCAGGACCCTCGGGGTTCCTCTCGAGTGGGGACGGTTGGGGCGGGGAACTTCCTAGGTCACAACAAGGGTATGAAGGAGCCTTTCGAAGTCCAAGAGGGAAGGGGTGATTTCCCCTGAGATGCTGCAGGGGACAAGGGACTCACCCTCCCTGCAGGGGAGAAGCTTCCGGTTTTTCTCGAGTTAAGGGGGTCCTCTCAAGTAAAGACGAGGACTCCAGGGACCCACCCTTGTATCCTCAGCAGAGGCTATTCTCAGTGTGAGTTGCGAGGCGCCTCTGGGGATTCCTCCCCAGTCATTGCCAGATCCTCAGTCCTGTCCTGGTGCTGAGGTCGAAGCCTGAGATTTCTTCGCTCATGCTTTCATAGGACTTGAGGTTACTCTCGAGCCCCCACAGGGGAATCAGGCCTCTTCTAGCCTGGAGACGTGCACGGCCTCTTTCTTCCCCAACTCCAGCAGCAGTGTCCGGCTCCCCGTCAAGTGGACACAGGTATCTGTGGCTGGCCATCGTGATACTCCAGGGCTGGCTCATGTGCCAGTGTTTTGGGAATCGAGCCTCGGGGTGACAGTCAAGACAGTGCAGTTCAGTCATATTCATCTGAACTGGATGAGGCATTTGGGGAACTTGGGAGTGATGGTCGGACACCTGAAGCTCCTCCCAACTCTCCTGTTGGGAGCCACCTCTTAGGATGTGAGGGGAGCACATGAAATTCTTTCTCAATGGAGCAGCGAAAGGGCCCCTCTTCTGGAGATTAGCAGGGGAAAACGGGGCTCCTCTATAGTCACAGCGGGCCCTCAGCGTCCTCTCAAGTGGGGACGTGTGGGGCAGGAAAATTCTTGGGTCATAGCAAGGGTGTGAAAGAGCATTTTGAGGTCGAAGACGCAACGGGTGATTTCTCCCGGGATGCCTCAGTGGACAAGGGCCTCACTCCACCTGCAAGGGTGAAGCTTCTGGTTTTTCTCGAGTTGCAGTGGGGTCCTCTCAAGTTATGACAGGGACCACAGGGATCCGCCCCTGTGGCCCCAGGATAGGCCAGTCTCCATGTGAGGTGTGAGGCACCTGTGGGGATTCCTCCCGAGACGTCGGCAGGTCCGCAGTCCACGTCTGGTGCTGAGGCCGGAGCCTGTGCTTGCCTCACCCATGCTGACATAGGTCTCGGGCTTTCCCTGGAACCCCCAGAGGGGAATCAGGCCTCATCTCACCTTCGGACGTGCACAGCCGCTTTCCTCCCCAACTGCAGCAACAGTGTCTGGGTCCCTGCCGAGGGGATATAGGGATCAGTGGCTTGACCTCGAGGTACCCCAGGGCAATCACAAGTGCCAGTGTGCTGGAGTCAAGCCTCGGGGTGACAGTCGAGGCAAGTCAGGACAGTCAGATTCATCTGGAGTGGACTAGGCATTTAGGGGTCTTGCAGAAATGTGACCCAATGCCTGAGGATTCCCTGGACTCGCCTGGTGTGAGTGCGTCCTCTTGGGACGTGAGGGGAGAGCCCGGAACCCTTTCCCGATGGAGCAGGAAAAGGGCCCCTCATCTGGAGCTCAGCATGGGGAAATGGAGCTCATTTGAGTCGCAGTGGGACACTCGGCATCCTCTCGCGTGGGGACGTGTGGGGCGGGGAACTTCCTGGGTCATAGCAAGGGTGGGAAAGAGCATTTAGAGGTCCAAGAGGGAACGGGTGATTTCTACTGGGATGCCTCAGTGGACAAGGCCCTCACTTCGCCTGCAATGGTGAAGCTACTGGTTTTTCTCGAGTTGTGGCTGGGTCCTCTCGAGTTATGACGAGGACCACAGGGAGGCGCCCCTGTGGCCCCAGGATAGGCCCGTCTCCATGGGAGGGGCGATGCACATCTGGGGATTCCTCCCAAGTGGCGCCAAGTCCTCAGTCCCCTTCTGGTGCTGAGGCTGCAGCCTGAGATTGCCTTGCCCGTGCTGACATTTGTATGGGGCTTCCCCTGGAGCCCACAGAGGGTAGTCAGGCCTTGTCAAGACTGGAGACATGCACGGCCACTTTCCTCCCCAACTGCAGTAAAAGTGTCCGGATCCCAGTCGAGCGGATACAGGGATCTATTGCTTGAGCTCGAGGTACCCTACGGCTGTGACATGTGCCGGTGTGCCGTGGTCGAGCCTCGGGGTTACAGTCGAGGCAGTGCAGGGCAGTCACGTTCATCTGAAATGGACGAGGCATTTGGGGGTCTTTGGGAATGGTGGCCCAACCTGTGAGACTCCTCCTGACTTTCCAGGTGCGAGCACCTCTTCTTGGGATGCGAGGGGAACACTGCGAAACCTTTCTGACGGATCAGGGAAAGAGCCCGTCATCTGGAGCTCAGCATGGGAAAACGAGGCTCCTGTTGAGTCTTGGCAGGACCCTTGGGTTTCCTATTGAGTGTGGACGGATGGGGCGGCGAATTTTTGGGTCACAGCAAGGGTGTGAAGGAGCCTTTCGAGGTCCAAGATGGACGGGGTGAATTCACCTGAGATGCTGCCATGGATAAGAGCCACACCACGCCTGCAGAGGAGAAACTTCCAGTTTTTCTTGATTTAAGGGGGTCGTCTCGAGTTATGACGAGGACTCCAGGGACCTGCCTCTATATCCTCAGCAGAGGCTATTCTCAGTGCGAGTTTCGAGGCGCCTCTGGGGATTCCTCCCCAGTCATCGCCGGATCCTCAGTCCTGTCCTGGTGCTGAGGTCGGAGCCTGAGATTTCCTCGCTCATGCTTTCATAGGTCTTGAGGTTACTGTCGAGCCCCCACAGGGGAGCCAGGCCTCTTCTCGCCTGGAGACGTGCATGGGCTCTTTCTTCCCCAACTGCAGCGGCAGTGTCCGGCTCCCCATAAAGCGAACACAGGGAACTGTGGCTTGCCATCGTGGTACTCCAGGGCTGGCTCACGTGCCAGTGTTTTGGGAGTCGAGCCTTGGGGTGACAGTCAAGACATTGCAGGTCAGTCATGTTCATCTGGATTGGACGAGGCATTTGGGGAAATTGGGGAGTGGTGGTCGAACACCTGAGGCTCCTCCCGACTCTCCTGTTGGGAGGCCACCTCTTAAGATGCGAGGGGAGCGCGTGAAAACGTTTCTCGATGAAGCAGGGAAAGGGCCCCTCTTCTGGAGCTCAGCAGGGGAAAACTGGGCTCCACCTTAGTCACAGCCGGCCCTCGGGATTCCTCTCGAGTGGACACGGTTGGGGTGGAGATCTTCCTAGGTCACAACAAGGGTATGAAGGAGCCTTTCGAGGTCCAAGCGGAAAGGAGTGATTTTTCCCGAGATCCTGCAGCGGACAAGGGACTCACACTCCCTGCAGGGGAGAAGCTTCTGGTTTTTCTCGAGTTGCGACGGGGTCCTCTTGAGTTAGGACGAGAACGCCAGGGACTGGCTGCTGTTGCCTCAGGTGAGGCCAGTCTCCATGCGAGTTGCGAGGTCCATGTGGGGATTCCTCCCGAGATGTCACCGGATTCTCAGTCCTTGTCTGGTTCTTAGGCCGGAGCCTGTGCTTGCCTCACCCATGCTGACATGTCTTAGGGTTCCCCTGGAGCCCACATAGGGGAGTCAGGCCTCATCTCGCCTGAAGACATGCACAGCCGCTTTCCTCCCCAACTGCAACAACAGTGTCCAGGTCCCTGTCGAGTGGATACAGGAATCAGTGGCTTGACCTCGAGGTACCCCAGGGCTATCACTCGTGACAATGTGCTGGAGTCGAGACTCGGGGTGACAGTAGAGGCAGTGCAGGACAGTCATATTCATCTGGATTGGACTATTCATTTGGGGGTCTTCAGGAAATGTGACCCGATGCCTGAGGCTTCTCTGGACTCGCCTGGTGTGAGTGCCACTTCTTGGGATGTGAGGGGAGAGCCGGGAACCCTTTCCCGATGGAGCAGGGAAAGGGCCCCTCATCTGGAGCTGAGCATGGGAAAATGGATCTCTTCTTGAATCGCAGCGGGACTCTCGGCGGTCCTCTTGAGTGGGGACATGTGGGGCAGGGAAATTCTTGGGTCATAACAAGGGTGTGAACGAGCAATTCCAGGTCCAAGAGGGAACGAGTGATTTCCCCTGGGATGCAGCAGTGCACAAGTGCCTCACACCGCCTGCANCATGTGGGGCAGGGAAATTCTTGGGTCATAACAAGGGTGTGAACGAGCAATTCCAGGTCCAAGAGGGAACGAGTGATTTCCCCTGGGATGCAGCAGTGCACAAGTGCCTCACACCGCCTGCAAAGGTGAAGATTCTGGTTTTTCTCGAGTTTTGGTGGGGCCCTCTGGAGTTACGACCAGGACCACAGGGATCCACCCCTGTGGCCCCAGGATAGGCCAGTCTGCGTGTGAGGGGTGAGGCACGTCTGGGGATTCCTCCACACTGGCACCAAACACTCAGTCCCCTTCTGGTGCAGAGGCTTCAAACTGAGATTGCATCGCCCATGCTGACATTTGTATTGGACATCTCCTGGA
>SJYW01052177.1:0-10758 GCA_006410735.1 Raphicerus campestris
TAAAATCTTATCTATTAAAATGCAGCTGGGCTTCCCTGGTGGCTCAGTGGTAAAGAATCCGCCTGACAATGCAGAAGACGTGGGTTCAATCCCCAATCTGGGAAGATACCACATGCCGCAGAGCAACTAAACCCATGAGACACAACTGCTGAGCCCGTGCTTTAGAGCCCAGAGCTACAGCTGCTGAATCCTACATGTCCGAGAGGCTGTGCTCCGCAAGAGGAGCCTAGGCAGTGAGAAGCTCTCACAGGCAGCTAGAGAGTAGTCCCCACTCACAGCCGCTAGAGAAAAGCTCACATGGCAATAAGACCCAGCACGGTCAAAAATAAATACATACGATTGTTTTTAAAATGCAGCTATAATCTAAATGAGACATATATTAGTCTTGCATTTTTGATTTATTTTGGGGCCCCATCACACAGCACGTGGGACCTTAGTTTTCCCCAAGCAGGGATGGAACCCGCAGACCACTTCCCCTGCAGTGGGAGCAGAGAGCCTGAACCACTAGATTACTGGGGAAATTAGTCCTGTCTTTTTTTAAAATGCAAAAGGAACATTATGACCAAATCATAAGCTGGGGTATAACAAGCTTTTTTCTCTCTCTCTCACCTCTCTGTTACCAAGTATCTACTATTTTCCCACCAAGCATTAGGAACTATGATAGGCACTCAGCTTACAGTTACTGAAACAAGAAATTGGAGAGGGCTCTCCCCAACAGTCCAGGGAACTGTACAACTATCTACACCACTTCTGTTTCCCACGCTGACCTCTGTTATCTTTGGTCATTTGTCAGACAGAGTTGCAGCGATTTCTCGTTTCCACACTCTCATTCCCCTTACTCCAATTCTTATTCTCATATACGTGGCCAAGCATAAGACTTCCTCTTTTATTCAATCTTAGCTTTCTCTAATTCAGTATAATAGTTGTGGGGAACCACAAACAACCCAGCATATCATGGAAATAAAAATAAAACCACTCAATTTTGTCAGAAAAATAATTAACTACAGAGCTGAGGCAATCAGTCGTTAGACTTAGGTGTCAATCAATCAATTGCCTACTTTCCAGACAAGATCTGGACCAACCTTAAATATTAGATTATGAGTCCCTATTTCCCATGGGTTTGGCATTTACTACTATGGTTTACTGTGAATATTTCTCCCACTCTCCCATTTTATCGCTTGCTTTCTCTGTAATATTTTTTATTTCTAACTTAACATTTTTCGTATGAAGTAAGTCACTTATGGGGAGTTATTATTTGCCTTCATCCTTCAGAGGACTGGCCTGAAACTGAGTGCCAGTGTGGACGGTCAGGGCCACTAGGCCAGTGCTTTTGGTTGGCTCACCGAAATGTCCTTAGAAACAGCTTCCAAATTTCTGAGGCTTTTGCACAATAGAGGCTCATTTCTTGCTCATAAAACACATTGGGGCAGGTGTTTGATGGTGATTTGAGGACCCTGGCTCCTTCCATCTGTGGCTTCATCATCCCCTTGGGTGCCATTATTTTGTCCTGGAACTTTGCATCCAGCTGGCTATAGGAGTAAAAGAGAATTCCGAGAAGTAATGTAAGAGCACTTAGGAGCCAGCCCTGGAGGTGACGAACATCCCTCCCATCCTCTTCCATTAGCTAAGACTCAATTAAACAACCATATATAACAAAAGGGAGAAAGAGACAGGCAGGCGACCCCAAAGCCAGTGGGAAAGTGAAATATACTGATGAACAGCTAGCCAACTTCTTCCTTTTATGGTCTTCACCCTAGGAAACAAATGTCCATTTTACTCATTCCCACACCATAAAATACAGACACCTTGTCCCTCAGGGAGCCAACTTAAAGGCCCACTTAGTAACTGCATCCAATTCAAAGTCCGCGATCCACAGGAAATACAGACTCATTAGTAGCTCCTTGTGATGTAATGATATATGAACTGAAGGGAGATATTATCTACCACTCCTCAACACCCAATATACAATGTTAGAAAAAGAAAGGGGATAACTCAGTGAAATTCCTCGTTTAGAAAATGAAAGATTGACAGAAAGCAGCAGACTTTGGAATTTTTTCTGAAATCCACTTGGACCATCATTATGAAAATTCTCTACCCAGGAGATGTGGAAAACTTACCGATTAGACCAGATTCTGCTCTCCAGAGATGCTCCATTGGCTCTTGCCTTCAGTGGTACCTGGCTCTTCCCTCCAGTGAATACTTTATTTTCCGCTTTTTTTCCATGACAAGGGATTGCTCAGAGCATCCTAGTAGGTGCCTTTTGTCTCTGTATTATTAATAATAGCACCTCCTTCTATTCTTCAAAGCATCAGGTCAAGCAATAAATTATATGGTTATACCCTGCATGGCCATAAATAAAATGGGTATCGGTGGATATCGCCTTCTTGAGGAACATGGGCTAAGTCGCTTGAGCTGTTCATAACTCTTTGCCACCCCATGGACTGTAGCCCACCAGGCTATCTGTCCATAGGGTTTTCCAGGCAAGGATACTGGAGTAGGTTGGTGTTTCCTTCACCAGGGGCTCTTCCCTGTCCAGGGGATAAACCTGTGCCTCCTGAATTGCAGGTGGATTCTTTAATCACCGAGCTTCCGGGGAAGCTTCCTTGAGGACTATAGTGCTTACCAAATTCACTTCTTACCTCTGGCTTTGGAAATTAAAGCTTGTTTTATTGCTTGATCAATCAGATGATTTTTGCAAGAGTAGAGTCTGGATTGATTTTTTTTAATATAATTCCTTCAAAGACTTAAGATGCTTCTGTTCCAAACAATTCTTACTCCAGCAACATCAACCTAACTTTTTTTCTAGATGTAAATCTTAAACCCTATTTATTTAATCAAGCTAATGCTGACTATTTAGAAGCTATTTGGAATTTTAAAATAAGGTGGGAAAAGAAGTTAACACTAATAATGTGTTACTTGACATTTGACTTTTTTTAAAACCATGAGATCTTGATTCTTTGAAATTTATGATCTATTGGATCTATTGTTTACTCAGTAAGTTGTGTCCGACTCTTTTGCAACCCCATGGACTATAGCCTACCAGGCGCCTCTGTCCGTGGAATTCTCAAGGATACTACAGTGAGTAACTATTACCTTCTCCAAGGGATCTTCCTGAGCCAGGGGTCAAATGCACATCTCTTGCACTGCATGTGGATTCCTTACCACTGAACCACCAGGGAGGCCCACCATTTGGCCTTTAGAAGGAACTGGTTTTTTGGAAAGCTTTAAGGCTCTTGATTGCTAGACTTCCCTAATGTTTTTTCAATCTCTTATTAAAAAGTCACTAATTCTCACCCACAAGTGTCTCATTATACTTTAATTGGAAAGCCAATAATAATCAAAACACAGCATCAATATGATTCTATCCAATGACTTACCCTAGAGCTATAGACTCAGTAACCATATTGTCTGCAAGACTTTACGGGCAGTTGTCTGTTCCTTTGCTGAGAGTGCTGCCCATCAGCTAAACCATTGCCATATATTTCAGGGTTTTGTTATATAGTATCCTAATTAAGAGTACTAATTTCTGGATTAATCAGGGTAGACTAACAACCCCAAATTTCCTATGACTTAAGTTATTTCATTCTCATTTTAAAAATAGTCCATGCAGTTCTTCATTGAGCATCCTTAAATATGATAACTCAGAGGCACTGAGCGAGTGAGTGAAATTGCTCAGTCGTGTCCGACTCTTTTCGACCCCATAGACTGTAGCCTACCAGGCTCCTCTGTCCATGGGATTTTCCAAGCAATAATACTGGAGTGGATTGCCATTTCCTTCCCCAGGGAATCTTCCCAACCCAGGGACTGAACAAAGCATTGTTGACAGATGCTTTACTGTCTGAGCCACTAGGGAAGTCCTATTGGGGTTCTATTGACCTCTAAACATTGCCGTTCTCTGCAACTAGCCTACAGGCAGGAGAAAATGGAGGGCTGCATGAAAACTTTTATCATCCATGTTCAAAAGTTATGTGTCTCATATTCAATTGGTAAGAACATATTCACACCACCTTAACTAACTGGAAAGATAGAGAATAAAGAAGCCTCACTCTGAACCTATAGGAAAAAAAAGATAATTTGATGAACAACAAATCAGTCTTTATCAGTAAATATGTAGCTGAACACAGTTTTTGTACATTGATCCTTGATAATGAATCTCATAGGTTTTCTTTCTTCCCAAACAATTTCATCTTAAAACTTTACACCTCCAATAAGTCTTTCTTTACTAAAAATATTAGCTGTCATCAAACTCCACAGCCCAGAATGGTAACAATTTGAAGTACTTGTTTTTATTTTACTTAAAAATTAATTTGGCTAATTTTTGGTACCATAATGCACTATGGCCCTGCAACACTTTTCAAGGAGCCAGAAACTCTCTAGGTAACAAGTCTAGCTGAAAATGCTCTTGACTCTGCTACCTTTAAGATAAGTTTAAGAAGTACATTTACAAGATGACATATTAACTACTACCTTATTTTCTTAAATTATAGCTTTTGTTGATTAGATATTTCCATGAAAATATACACTAAGATACATGAATAAAACTAATCTGAAGCAATAAACCTTTTTTTTCTTTAATTAAGTAAGTAGTATATAGTATGTTAGTCGCTCAGTCATGTCCAACTCTTTCAAACAGATGGACTGCAGCCCACCAGGCTCCTCTGTTCATGGAACTCTCAGGCAAAAATACTGGAGTGAGTAGCCATTCCCTTCTCCACAGGAATTTACCAACCCAGGGATTGAACCCAGGTCTCCTGCAGTGCAGGCAGATTCTTTACTGTCTGAGCCACAGGGGAGTTCAAAGTAGTAGATGCTTGTTGTTAAGCATTATAAAATATAGAAAAAATAAGAAAATGCAAATCACCCTTAACACCTTTTAAACCTCATATATAAATTATTGAAAAATGATTGGAAATTTTATATGTTTGCTATTTTAAGTGTGAAACAAAAATGTTATGTATTATTTTACTTATTATATTGTTAAAGTGTCCTTTGACAGTAAGTGATCTTAGCAGTGAGAATATTTTTTAAAAACATTTTGGATGAAGGATCATAGATTCTCCAATACCCTCAGTTGAGATATTTCAGTTGTTTTTGATTTTGCTATTCTTATAAATTATGTTACAGCAATCATTCTTTTATAGACAGTGTATCTTTCAGTATATCTGGTTATATCTATTGTATAAATAGAGTTGTAATACACTTATTTTTCAATTACTCTTTATTTTAATCCATAATTGTCCAAAACTGCAAATCAATCCCTTTCTGCTTAATTTTGTTATTGTTGTATTTATCACCGTGAGTCCTACAAATAATTATACCATCAAATGAAAATCTTATATATGGTTTGTTATTTAATATTTTGATACTTTTCTTAATCATACTTTTATTCCAGCTTAATATGATGTGAGGTTTTTCTTATACTATTGCACTGGCAGGGGATATTTGATGTTTTGGTAGCAAAGGCTACCAATGAAGTCTCTCAGTCGTGTCTGACACTTTGCAACCTAGTTCTCCAGGCTGGAATACTGGAGTGGATAGCCTATCCCTTCTCCAGTGGATCTTCCTGACCCAGGAGCAGAACCAGGCTCTCCTGCATTGCAGGCAGTCTTTACCAGTTGAGCCACAAGGGAAGCAATGAAGTCTATAGCCATAACTATTGAGAAGCCTGTGTGTGTGTGTGTGTGTGTGTGTGTGTGTGTATATATATGTGTGTGTATATGTGTGTGTGTGTGTGTGTATGCATATATATATAGAAGCATAGTAAATGTTATATAAAATATGTTTCTATATATACATACTTCAGATGCTCACAAACTCACAGAACATTTCTAATAGCTATTGTTTAATAGATACAAAGATATGATTTCATTATATACATGGAAACTATTTCATAAATCTAGACATGTTTCTATGTAAATTGTCCATATATATATATAAGAATATCTATATGGATGATAACATAAGTAACATTGCATGTTTAGGCTTTAATTTTATTTACTCCCTATAGTTAGGTAAACACATGCTTATTTCTTAATTCAAGATAATCTATATGATCTGAAATTGAAATTTAAATTTTAAAACTATACAATTTTTAGAACTTTAATTTGTTTTATTATTTGTTGTTGTTTCATTGCTACGTTGTTTCCAGCTNCTAAGAATATCTATATGGATGATAATATAAGTAACATATTGCATGTTTAGGCTTTAATTTTATTTACTCTCTATAGTTAGGTAAACACATGCTTATTTCTTAATTCAAGATAATCTATATGATCTGAAATTGGAATTTAAATTTTAAAACTATACAATTTTTAGAACTTTGTTTTATTATTTGTTGTTATTTCATTGCTACGTTGTTTCCAGCTCTTTGCAATCCATGGACTACAGCATGTTAGGCTTCCCTGTCCTTCATTATTTCCCAGAATTACCTCAAACTCATGTCCATGAAGTCAGTGATGCCATCCAACTATTTTATTCTCTGTCCCCCATTCTCCTCCAGCCTTCAGTCTTTCCCAACTTCAGGATCTTTTCCAGTGAGTTGTCTCTTTGTATCAAGCGGCCAAATATTGGAGCTTCAGCTTCAGCATGAGCCCTTCCAATAAATAACAGAGTTGATTTCCTTTAGGATGGGCTGATTGGATTTCCTTGCAGTCCAAAGGACTCTCAAGAGTCTTTTCCAAAACCACAGTTCAAAAGCACCCATTCTTTGATGCTCAGCCTTCTTTATGGTCCATCTCTCACATTTAAATATTAGCTAAATTATTTTAATATTATTTAAATAGTGCATGTATTATTTTAATGTGTGTCAATAATTTAAAGCAATTAATGCAACTATTTTCAATGTATTTCTTTATGTGGAATTGAATTTTCTAAACTTTGTGCTTCACACATGGTTTGTGTTTAATTAATACTAGTTTCATTCCTCCTATAGCACAATTTTAAAGCATCTCATTTATGTTCTTGATTCTAACAGATGAGCAAATATCTTCACAACTATGGATTTAAACTTTTTACACATCACTAAGTTTTGGACNAAGCAATTAATGCAACTATTTTCAATGTATTTCTTTATGTGGGATTGAATTTTCTAAACTTTGTGCTTCACACATGGTTTGTGTTTAATTAATACTAGTTTCATTCCCCCTATAGCACAATTTTAAGGCATCTCATTTATGTTCTTGATTCTAACAGATGAGCAAATATCTTCACAACTATGGATTTAAACTTTTTACATATCACTAAGTTTTGGACTAAAAATATTGTGTGTTTTGTTTCTGCTTTAATATTTAATTGGTTGCATTATTTGTTTTTAATTATGTCAATCATACTTTATGAACTATGTCAGCAACTGTTTGTACTATTATTCCTTATTGTATTTATTTGATTAAATTACTCTTTCTTTGAAAGTAAATTTAAGGGCTATCTCAACAACTAGATTAAAGAACCAAATATTTTAACACAACTTTCAGAAGTGCATTATTTTCCTTTCCAGAACTGATGCTTTATTATAGTTTTTGAAACAACTTGTCACTTTTATATTGTTTTGACTCTTTTCAAAATGTTTAATTGCAAAAATTGAGGGAGTGAATGTTAGTCCCTTGGTTGTACCTGACTCTTTGCAACTCCATGGACTGCAGCCCACCAGGCTCTTCCGTCCATGGAATTCTCCAGGCAAAAATACTGTAGTGGATTATCATTCCTTTCTTCAAGGAATCTTCCTGGACCAGCGATTGAACCCAGGTCTCCTGTATGGCAGGCAAATTCTTCAACATCTGAGCCACCAAGAAAACCCTGATTGTAAAGAAACAATCCAATTCTATGAAGTTCTTGTTTACCTAGAAAAAGGCAACTCAAGAACTTCCAGGGAGGGAAACTTGTAAAGGAGATATCCTTACAACAATTTCTACAATCCATACTAAGAAAAGCTTAGTTTCAGGGTCTTAATAAAATTAAAAAAAAAAAAAAAACATAGGAAAAGTGATCTTTGTAAAAAAATAATAATAATAGCAAATTTCTTTTGGGGAAGCTTCCTGGGCATTCTCAGTCATATCTGTGTCAGTCCATCATGTACAAGTCTTTATGCCCCCAGGAACTAACTGCAGCACTCCAGGCTGCCCTGTCCTTCAGTATCTTCCTGAGTTTGCTCAAATTCAAGTTTATTGAGTCAGTGATGCCATTGAACCATCTCATCCTTTGTTGTCCCCTTCTCCTCTTGCCCTCAATCTTTTCCAGGATTGGGGTCTTTTCCAATGAGTCAGCTCTTTGTAGCAGGTGGTCACTTACTGTGAGTGAGTGAAGTCACTCAGTCATGTCCAACTCTTTGCAACCCCATGAACTGTAGCCCACCAGGTTCCTCAGTCCATGGAATTTTCCAGGCAAGAGTACTGGAGTGGGTTTCCATTTCCTTCTCCAAGGGCTCTTCCTGACCCAGGGATCGAACCTGGATTTCACGCATTGCAGGCAGACGCTTTACCATCAGAGTCACCAGGGAAGCCCAAAGTCTGTCAGAAGTGGGAAAGTCATTTACTGTATTATGTTGCAATTTAGCTGGTGGCATGCTTTTCTTCTCCAGTAGAATTCAAGTTTCTCAAGAACAGAGAATGTATTTCGTCTTCTTGTATTCCTATGTATTTCTTCAGAAAAGTCTTTAACCTTATCACATTCAAAAAGTGCTGAATAAAGAAATTAATAATTGAAGCAGCAACAGTGAACCACATTTGAGTCAGAAAGGTTTTTCAATGACTGGCTATGTGCTGATTCTATACTACTTCCAACACATTTTCACTTTGTTGATTAAACAGCAGGCATTTGCTTAAAAGGATGAAATGAAATAGCTTGTTGATTTCATTCAAAACGTAAAAAGTTTCAAAATAAAAGGACCATTCACAATTTTAAAGAAAATTTACCTGGAAATAAGAATATTTAGCCTTGATAGGCTGTGAAGTAGGGGAACAATGAGAGGAAATTGTAGAATGATGTTTATTTAAAATGCAGAGAAACTTTTGACTAATATCTACAGGAACATCAGTTTCTAGGGTCATCTAATTTGAAGTACTCCATATTTCATCAATGATAACTATTCTGAAATATCCTTAATGCAAGTATTTTCTCTGAAGGCAACATGATAGATGCTCTCCAGAGAATAATTAATTGCTGTGAGGAGTTATTTCTAGTCCCTCTCTCTTCCTCACTACAGTGTGAAAAGTCACTTGAAATCTTTCAAAGAGTAGAACTCTTACAAGTTTTATGGTCTTAATAGCTCTATTATAAATATTGAAGCTTTTCCTTTCAGCTAAGAAAATAGAAGATGATGACTTAGAATACTTCTTTCTTTGAAATAAGTTAAGTTCTTGACCACCAAATGTCCATCTTTCAGTCAAAGTTTAAAGTATGTTTTAGAATATATGCAGGAAAAAATTATCAGGTATAGTTAACATGTCCTGGTTTCCCAGGAGAAAACTTGCATTTATAGGGTCATATACTCAGAGTTCACATTCATATGAGACTCACAACACAGCAAGAAACAAAGAGTNTATGCAGGAAAAAATTATCAGGTATAGTTAACATGTCCTGGTTTCCCAGGAGAAAACTTGCATTTATAGGGTCATATACTCAGAGTTCACATTCATATGAGACTCACAACACAGCAAGAAACAAAGAGTCATTAGGAGATCTGAAATAACACTGCATTTTATAGTTTCCAAGGACATTGCTTAAAGGCTCCGCTTTCTAAGAACACTTCTTTGATTACTCTCTGATCCTATGACCCAGACTCAGTTTTATGTGTATTTCTATATATTAGTATGGAAAACAGTATCATAGAGAACACGAACTCATAGCTTTATCAATCCTATTCAGCTTCTTTTCAAACCCAGTTTACTGCAATTCTAGGTGTATTCTAAATTCCCAGTAATATAAATATTAACTGAAATAAAATTACAATAATAAAAAATACAGGAAAATAAAATATAGGAGAGAAGGAGATTTAGAAATATTATTTTCAAATTCAGACCATCAAGATATATCATTTTCCTCCTATTTTAAGTTCTAGGAGATAAAGTGATTCATTCAAGACCACAAGACCATATTTCTAATCATTTTCAAACATAGAATATTTTCTTCATTCTGTTTTTCACAATGCTGTGTTTTCTCTATTTCATTCATGTTTTTTTATTCCATCTATAGACTGACAGCTTTATAAATAGGTGATCTAATCCAGCTCAAACCCTACATGCCACTCAAACTTTGTTACTTTACTGGTACACTGTAGCAGGACTCAGAACTGACTTTTTATGGAATAATGACAATGAAATTATTAAGATATGATTCAGGCAGAGAAAAACTTATTTGAATCTTGGGCTTGCAGTTAATAGAATCATAATGTTCTGAACTGTATGAGCATACGAAGGAATACAGTAATGGTAGCAATCACTTCCATAACTCATTCTTATGAATCAAGCTGATACTTCTGTGTATAAGACAAAGATGAAAGTATGTTGTTAAAATTTTTTTCATGTATCATGCCTGTTAAGTACAAATGGAAAATATAATGTTAGAAAGACTGATCTTCTGATTGCCAAAGAATACCAGGATTATCTGGTTTTATCTGACCAAGATATTCACGAAAGTGTGATCACTCACACTCACCTAGAGCTGGACATCCCAGAATGTGAAGTCAGGTGGACCTTAGAAAACATCACTATGAACAAAGCTAGTGGAGGTGATGGAATTCCAGTTGAGCTATTTCAAATCCTAAAA
>SJYW01052179.1:0-11332 GCA_006410735.1 Raphicerus campestris
CTATATACAGTTCATGTTTTGTGAGCCAAATTGAGTTATCTTTTTCTTTTAGTATATAAGTTAAACTATTAACATTTATTGCTATAACAGACAATGCTTGATCTCAACCATGGCAAAAGTTTATAATTACATGTATTTTGCTATATTTGCTCCTTTTCTTTTTCTATGATATCCATTGTTTGTTCTTTAAACAACTTTTGGTATTAGAAAATAAAATATTTGTAATTTTGTCCTGGTGATTACAATGGTTCTTATGTGCCTGTAATGCTTCTAATCTCCTGGGTTGATTGGATTTTGCCTTTGATGATCTGGTTTATCAGTTTTTGTTACAATGCTTTACCTCCTACCTTCTGCTAATACAAATACCAATAAGCTTGGTTAATTTTCTTCTTCCCTGTCCCTTTTCCTCCCACTTTTCAATCACATTATTTCTACTATTTCACAACATATGTGCTTTTGCTACCCTCATCTCCACCTTTTAAAAAAATTCTTATGTCAATATTTACACACTGAAAAATTTCATCTGAGTTTCATGTTCAGCAAAATCCTTTGGTTGAAATTTCCTCCATCATTTCTTAGGGAGGGAGGAAGTTTATCCTCTACAACTGACAAAATTAATGCAATAATGAATACATCTTCAACTTTTTCTGCTATATAAATGTTATTCCAAAACTATGCTGTTGTTATTTTATTTTCTTTAAACAAAATTAGTAGCAAAATACCACTATGTCTCTCATTTCCACCCATTGCTGCCAGGAAAAAGAAATCTTAAGTCCATAGTGATAGCTGTTTCACACTGAGTAACCCACTTGAAAATATCATCATTAAAAGCAACAAAAAATACCACATATCAAAAAAAAAAAAGCCTTTCCAAATACCTTTTAATAACATTCCCACTAGAATATTTAGATAAAACCACCATTTAATTGAATCTCTGCTAAAACATATAACCTTAATAGCGTTATTCAATGCTGGCATCATCCCCAGTCAATTGCAGTTCTGTTTATTCATTTGATGTCTTAACACTTAGTTGAATCATCTAATGAAAACATCCCAAGAAAAAGAATGGTGTAATTATATAAGCATGTGGAGCAGAACAATTATAAAGCAAGAGCCATTAGCATTCAGTCAGGTTAGAGAGTTAATCAGCATATGCATATATCTTAAGGTGCAGGCGTCAGTGGTCTTTACTATCTGTTTTGTTGGTTTTTCATTCTGCATGTTTATTAATTTTCTTTAACTAGATGCCATAGAATGTTTTTCTTTCTTAGGTGTTAATGCTCATGTACATGTATTCACTAATTCCAGCTCAGAGAAGCCCAGGAGCCTTGGAAACTTAAGTGGAGTATAATTACAGGGCCTTGGGACATTAACAGGTAAGACATAGGGAAGTCTATGTGGAGAGAGACCTTTTGTGTGCATGGTAGGCACAAGGTCTACAATTAAATTCCTAAGTGGGCCTTCAACAGGCACAATGGTTCATCAGGAAAATCCCCATCCTTTAACTTAAAGTGAAAATGTCATGAAATTTTAGAAGTCCTTTTTGCAGTCTGACTCCATTAGTCTGATGGGAAACCTTTGAGAGAGAGCAATTTCTCTGAATGTATTTTCTTGGTAGCCTTTTGCATCCTTCCTTTTCCTCCTCACCATCCTCTCACATGGCAACTATAAATATCTCTTCCTTGAACACACTTGCTTAGGTACTTGACAGCTTGACCCAGTTCTCAAGAAGACGTGGTTTTGATTCGTGTGTGCCTAAATCACTTGCTTCAAAATATCGCGTTTCTCAAGAGTATACCACTTGAGTCAAGTGAAGGCAAGGGAAATTTCATGAAGCTTGATAGAACTAAAATTCTCTTTGGGAGAAAGGAAAAAACAATCTGGCCACTACAGAATATCATTCTACAGTGAAAAGGACTAGATGAGTAGTCCCAGGGACAGAATACATCAGAACATGTTCTGTAGAGAGGTGTCAGAACCTGAGATGTGTGTCATCCAGGCAGGTTCATTGTTAATACGTTCACTCTAGGCACCCTAAATATAAGGAAATGAAAACCTTAAAGGCAGAACACATCACTTGCTTTTATACCCCAAGAATTTTAAGGACATACATGTGTGAACTTAAGTCTTGATGAGGTGATTAGTACACAAAGGGAACATAAATGACTCATTTTCAATGACTCACTCTCATTCCCTCTTTTAAAAAAATTTTAAAATAGCATGTAATTTCAAAGGTTCAAATTATGTGATCAATTCTTCTATGACATGCGTTAAGAAATCCTTCAGCAATTAAAAATTTCCTAGGAGGAAGGGTATGATAGCAACCCGCTAGTATCTTTTTTATATCGATGTACAATTTTGCAAAAATAGCTCACATCTCTTTATATATAGTTATTCTCAAAGTTTTCAAATAGTATGATTTTTAGCTTTCTCTAGTCTAGCCAAAGAAAGGCCAATGAGAGCAGCTACAGTGAAAATGATGAGTGAAAATGACTCACCAGGAAAAAGGTACAACGTAGTGGAAAGGACTGAATTTAGGACAAAACAGGCAGGCATGTGATACACAATGACAGAGGTTTTTGCCAAAAACAAACAGGTTGAAAAGATAACTAGAGGCCTGAGGTTTCCTGGACATTACACCTAGATAAATCTGTTATGATGTGATTCTTACCATCAACTTCACAGACCTATGCACCAGACACTCAGACATGTACATATTCTTAGTGATAAGGTCAAAATAATGAAATTCACATTGAGACTCATATACAAACCAAAAGGTTCCCAGTGGGGGTGTGGTAGCCATGGAGATTCTAGAAAGAACTTGCAAGACAGAAACTGGTACAGCCACTATGGAGAACAGTATGGAGGTTCCTCAAAAAACTAAAAATAAAAGTATCATATGCCCCAGCAAACCCACTCCTGAGCATAACCCTGAAGAAAACCATAATTCCAAAAGATACATCCACCCCAGTGTTCAGCACTATTACAATAGCCAGGACATGGAAGCAACCTAAGTGCCCATCAACAGACAGATAGAGAAGATGCGTTACATATATACAATGGACTATTACTCAGCCACAAATCTCTCTTACTTCACTTTCCTGGCATCCACATCCCAAGGGACTTGACTGTCCAGAGCAACCATCACTTTCCTGTCACTAAACTGTTGTATCTACGTGAGACTGCCCTTGTCTTGTTACCAAAATAACAGAACAGTCAGCAATCAGAACCTGTTGAGTCTAGCAATGTGATAAGGCTGTTTCCTTGAACTCTACCCTCCAGTAGTTCTGACATGCTTGAAGTTCCCTCAAATTCACCATGAAATTTTCTCCTTCTTCCCTGACTTTTACCTGGTTTGTTGCTATTTACACTCCAGGATCAGATTAGGTATCTGTTCTTCTAAGAAGCCTTCTCTGACCTGAGCTCATTCATAGCTTTTGTAGTCCTGTTTTGTTTCAAAAGGATTATATATGTATCCCTTTTGTACCAACTAGACTATATAATCCAAAATTTCATGGCTATTTATCTCATTAGCCTACTATCTTGTGAGCAGAGACTATGTGTTTTAACCTCCAGTACTAAGCACAGCACTTGGTAACTAGAGCTCAGTAAATGCATAACCCATAGTGAACCATAGAATACATGTCACTGGGTACCACATTTATCTTCTTTGGTCTAAATCAAACTTATTTTTTTAATTCATTTCACCAAAGATTTTATTCCGGCTTCTTTTCTTGAACCAAAGTTTGCTGTTAGTCATTGCTGTTGCTTTTTGAATGTCAGCTAACCTTTTCTTGATCACTCTCAAGCTTTTCTTTTTGCATTTGCTGTTTTTGTCTGTTATGTTGGTTTGGGAGTTAATTTCTGTTATATCATTTGTGTGGGAAACTATATTCCAGGTTCCAAAAAGTTTTATATATTCTATAGTGTTTTAGTAATGGATTCTGCCTTTACAAAACCAACTAAACAGCTATACATGCTAATGCCAAGCTACCATGATGGGGTTGTGAAGAGTGAGCAGGGAAGTGTTCCTTTCCTGGAGATGGTATGAACATGTTTATAAGCTAAAAAATTTTTTTTAAAAGGACAAGGTGGCAGAGTCAGGATACTTCTATGTTTGTCCTCAAGATTTCTGTTAATTAAACTAATTCAAATAACCATGCTTGAGATGTATTAAAGGTTTCAATAAATCAGGTAAAGCCCTGGATTAAGCAATTCACATATAGTATTTAATTCTTCCTAGTAGCTCAGAGCTTCCCTGGTGGCTCAGCCGGTAAAGAATCCACCTGCAATGTGGGAGATCTAGGTTTGATCCCTGGGTTGGGAAGATATCCTAGAGAAGGGAATGGCAACCCACACCAGTATTCTTGCCTGGAAAATCCCATGGACAGAGGAGCCTGGTGGGCTACAGTCCATGGGATCACAAAGAATCAAACTGACTGAGCAACTCTCACTCACTCAGCTACTATGAGACAGGTATTATCTCCCCCATTTTATAGAACAGGAGACTGAGGCTTAGAAATGTGAAGTCATTGTCCAGGGTGGAAGAGCTAGCCAGAGATGGAGACAGAATTTGACAAGACAAAGACTGGCTCCAGCTGTACCTCAGTGAAGCATGGCTTCCTGTCCAACCCCATTAAGCTGTCAGAAAGAGTGATTACCCACAGGCATGGCAAATAGATTTTAACTCATGCCAGCTCTGATATATTTGTGATTGTTTTGATAAAGATTCCAGTGCTCCATCAGAGCTCAGAGAAAAAGAATGCTGTTCTCAGTTAGTAATATCTGCCTTTGGTGAGAAAGTGGAAGAGGGACTATTTGCTATGTATTTGCTAACCCTGGAATAGTGAATTCTCTGGAGAGTTTCTATCTTTTCAATACTCCAGTTAGAGTTATAAGAAGAAAAATAACATTGACAATTGCTGCCACTCTTGATTTATTTTTTTAATGGAAAGACACCCATCTGTGATATAAAACTTAAAAATGGAATTCAAGCTGCTAAATTGTTCCGCAATCTGTATTGGGAAAGGTTAACCTCAACTACCACTGCTTCCAACATTCTATAACTTTTTTAAATGATAAAAGAAGTGATAATCCAGCAGCAGAGACAAAATGAAGTGGTATGCTTCACCCACACACCCCCCGCCCTAAAAAAAATACCAAAAACTAACAAAACCTCCTTATAACTGTCAGCCAGCTGCCAGGAGCTTCATCAGTCATGCGACCAGATTAATAAATCTCAGTTCACCACTGACCCAGGGAAATACAGGAAAATCACATCTGTCTAAATATATCCAACCATTTCTCATCACCAGACCAGCAACTGCCATGACCCAAGTCATTCTCATTGCTCACCTGGGTGACTAATATCCTCTATATTGGCCTCATGGTTTCTATAATACCTCTGTCCCCTGCAGATTTTAGCACAGATGCCAGATCAATTCTTTTAAAAGCATAAGTCAGATCCAGTCACTCATTCCTTTGCTCAAAACCATCCAACATCCCATACTCCTCAGAGGAAAAGCCAAAGTCCATACAGTGGCCTCTGAGACACTAAGCTGCTTTTTACTCCCCTTCCCATCTGCATCTCACTTCTATCCCTTGCCTCCCAACTCTAATGACACCAGCCTTTGCTATTCTGTAAACATGCCAGGCTTGCTCCATCTCAAAGCTTTAGTGCTTGTGGTTCTCTCTGCCTGGAATGTTCTCCCCAGGTCTCCCCACAAACTTACTCTCTTACCTCCTTGTCTTTGCTCCAACATCTTCTTCTCAATGAGTCCTTTCTACCTAAAACTGCAACCCCACATTCCCTACCCTATCTGCCTTCTCTGCTTTTTACAAAGTACTGAATACCTTACAACCATCCTACACATCACATATTCACTTTTTGTTGACTTGCTCCTTCTCTCTACCCCCACTAAACTGTAAACTTCCTGAGGGCAGGGACATCTTCTATTTTCTGCTGTCTTCCCAGGAGAAATTGTGGCTGCCACAACAATATGAATGAATGACGTATCTAGACCTACAAATTCTGTTTCCTGAAAAACAGAGAAAAAGAAAGTAAAATCAAAATTCTAAACTTTTTTTTAAACAGTGAATCCAGAATGTAGAAAGATTCCTAAATGTGGCTTTATGTGGGAGCCTGAGTTTCTTTTATTAGCGTATGATTGGTTTACAGTGTTGTGTTAGTTTCTGCTCTACAATGCAGTGACTCATGTAAGTATCCCCTCCCTCTTGAACCACCCTCCCACCTCCCAAACTCCCTCCCATACCCCTCCCTGTCCCACTGCTCTAGGTCATCACAGAGCACTGAGCTGAACTCCCCTTACTATACAGCAGCTTCCCACTGGCTATCATATTTCACACCTGGTAGTATGTATATATCAGTCCTACTCTACCAATTTGTCTCATCCTCCCCTTCCCTGCTATGTTCACATTCCCATTCTCTATGTCTGTGCCTCTATTCCTGCCCTACAAATAGCTTCATCTGTATCATTTTTCTAGAGGACTGTTACTTAATAAAGATGCCAATTTCCAGGGGTCTTAGTCCTCAAGGCTCCACACTACAGTGCCCAGTTCAGAGTGAATAGAGAGCACTTTTTGTCCTCACTACTGTGTAGCCAGAACTGATGAATCATAATATGCGTTGTACCGCCACCAACCTTGTCCACTTGAAAGTCTGAGAAGCATAATCCTGAGTGATTAGTTTCTAGCAAAGGGCTCTGAGACCTTATCAGCGGAAGTACAAGTCAGTCTTTGGACTCCAGGAAACCTATGTGTTGCTTGTTCTTACAACAGAGCTTAAAAAAAAAAAAATGTTGACTTCAACTGTCAGGGTTCCATTTCTAAGTCCTGCATCAGCTACATGTGAAATCTCTTAAATTAAAAAAAAAAAAATCTTTGCTCAGTGTCCCATGCTGCCTTTGGTTCACATGCCATGGCCAGCATGCATCTCAGCTTAGCCAAGAAATCATCACACTAAGAAAGTAATGCCAGAACACTTACATTGAAAGCCCATTGATTGATCACGTTTCCCTCTTGGGGCCCCGAGTCATCTGTTTAGGTAGAGAGAAAAATAGGCCCTCCCTCCCATCAAGGAAGTTTTGAGTTTCAGATGGGATGGTATTTGTGAAAGTCCTCTGAAAGGATAATAGTGCTGCATAAGATGAAGTATTATCTAAGCATTAGTATTTTACTTGCCATTTCCTAACACATGCTTGGCTCTTGCTTAATGAGATGGATTCACGCCATATCATGATTAGTAGTTGAGGCCCAGCTGTTGTTTGTTCTTGTGCCAGAAGCCATAGCAGCTAAGGTAGGACATCTTCCAATCAGATGGTTTGGGTCCTAATTATTTTGCACAGCACCCACATAGTAATACACTTTCCCTTGCCACTGACAGCATTATAAGAAATAACTACCCTTCCTTCCTGAATCATCAAATCCTTAGAACCAAGTCTCTCCCCACCCTTTGCCTAGAGTTCTCATCCTCTTTCTATGCTTCAACCACCCTGTCCCTGACAAATCTTCCATCACATTGAGTAGCAACTAGCCTTGTCCTCGCCAAGAAGGAAACTTCTCACCCATGGGAGCAAATTGTTGCTGTCCTTGAATCAACATGCAGGATAAAACGTCTCATAAATCTGCATTCCTATCAATATCATTTTCATTCCCAACTCTTCAGCTCTTGCTGATTCCTCTCTGACCTCATTGTTGTCCTTTGAATTCACAGGATTTATTCACCAGCAATTCCTCTCTCTCTCCAGGCCTGCCAGTCATGATCTCTGCCTCTATGCTATTGCCGACCAGAACCAAAGTGCCTAGGCCTGGCCCCTCTGAGTTACTTGATCCCAAAGCCACTCAAGAGCTAGTACTGGTACCAACATGCTGGTCCTTCTCATGAAACAGCTCGCTCTGCTGGTGCCATTTCCATCTACAACCCCATAGTTGTTCTATGGGACACTCTCCAATAGCTCCCGTAAATTCTTTTATTTTAAAAGATGAACTTATCCAATGAAGTATAGGGAACACAGAGAGAAGCACATGAGTCATAAACGGCTCAGTAAATATTCAGAGTGAGCACATGTGTATGATTTCCATTCATATTAAGAAATAGAACATTTCCAGCATCTCAGAAGCCCCTTCATGCCATTTCCTAGTCATTAAAATCCCTAAGATAAAATACTAGCTACTCCCAGTCACCATCCACCTCCCAACAATGAACCATTCCCTTGACTTTTAACACCATGGGTTCATTTTGCCTCCTTTTGGGCTTTATCTATGGATTCATGCAGGATGGATTCTTTTCTGCCTGCCTTTTCTACTAAGCAGGTCTATAACAGTGATCTGTGTTGTTGCACGCAGCAGTTTTTTATTACCATAAAATATTATAGGTTATGAATATACCACTACTTACCTACTTTTGATGAACATTTGGCTATTTCCAGCTTTGTTCTGTTACAAGTAGCATTGCTATAAACATCTTTATTTATACATGTCTTTTGGTGAACATAACGTACACATTTCGTATTGAGTATATAACTGATTGAGAGGATGTATACGCCTTCACTGTCAGTACATATGACAGTTTTTCAAAGCTATTGTGCCAGTTTACACTCCCATCAACAGTATTTGTGAATTCCAGTTACTCTACATCTTTGCAAACATCCGGTGATATGTTTTATATTTTAGCCATTCCAATTATTGTGATTTAATGTGACCTCTCATGACTGATGATTTTCAGGCATCTTTTCATGTGTTTATTTGCATTTTATATATTTGCTTTTGTAAGTGCCTGTTCAAATACTTTGCCCATTTTTCTTTTTGCCCCATCGGGTAAAAATGTTTATATTTGTAGGTAGCAGAAATGTCATTTCCCACTCAGCAATTTCCCTTATCACTCTCTAGTGTCTGTTGATAAGAGAGAAGTTCCTAACATAGAGTTCAGAAATCAAAAATTTTCCCTTTTGGTTATCGCTTTCTATGTGTCCAAAAATCCCAGCAAGCGATCGTCTGCTTTTATGGATACACATTGTCCCCACCATGGCATCTGTTGATATGAAAGTCACTCAAAATAGTCGACCTTTAAAGTCATACAAATGGCAAAATTTCCCTGGTTTTCCCTGAAATTGACTTCTCAAAGGTCAGCCAAGGGCTGGCCTAGACCTTTGAGTCATCCACATACGGCTGATATAAGATTTATTGACATTGGCTTGAGAAACCCAGTCCCAAAACATCCCCAGTGAATGAAGCAAATATCTGTTTTAAAAAACGCCTACCTCACAATCACTTATAAATTTGTTAAATAAAGACAGAAAGTATTGTATTTAATTATATTGCCTTGTAAAAAAAAATATATTGATCAGAATTAGACTGTGAGGACCTTTATACCCCAGAGACAATTTAGGGCCATTTTGTTGAATCCTCATCACAGAGAAGATAATATTATATCTTTTACAGGTGAGAACTTGAAGTACAACTGTAAGAATTTAGATAATACTTGAAAGCCCATAGAGCAGAGCTTGTGACATTGACTAAGCAGTCAGTAAATCCGGGCTATTGTTGTTACTGTTATTGCAAGTCCTTCATTTTGCAGTGATAAAAAATAAGGCCCACAGAGATAAAGCACCCAGTTCTCAACTCACATGGCTATCTCGTTGCAGAATTACAACTAAACCCTATGTAATCATATTCTCGGCCAATAGATCCTTTTTCTTAAACAGTCTGTCAGCATTGCCTGCTGGAAAGTGTTTCTGAGGATATTTACAGGAGAAATGGATTCATAAACACAATAGCTGATGGGGGGGGCAGCACACGACTTCATATTTTCATTTTTATCACTCTATAAATACTGTGCTTATAATGATTTGATCTTTTTGTTGCTGAAACAACATCCTTCCTATCTTTCAAATAAGATTATTTTACTTCAAATACTAATGTTACCTTCTCCACCAAAATGATAATGGTGAGTGTTTCAGTTAATTTTGTTGGGTAACAAACTATCACAAAATGTGGTAATGTAGCTACTGCTAAGTTGCTTCAGTCATGTCCGACTCTGTGCGACCCCATAGATGGCAGCCCACCAGGCTCTGCCATCCCTGGGATTCTCCAGGCAAGAACACTGGAGTAGGTTGCCATTTCCTTCTCCAATGCATGAAAGTGAAAAGTGAAAGTGAAGTCACTGAGTTGCATCCAACTCTCAGTGACCCCATGGACTGCAGCCTACCAGGCTCCTCTGTCCATGGGATTTTCCAGGCAAGAGTAATGGAGTGGGGTGGGGTGCCACTGTGGTAATGTAGAACAGCAATCATTTTTCCTCCCTCAGGAATCTAAGGGTCAGCAGCTTACGCTGTGCTTACCTGAGTGATTCTGATCTCAGTTGGACTCATTCACACTTTTGTGCTCAACTACAGATCAGCTACCCAGCTCTGCTCCTGGGGATTGAACTTTAGCTGCTGGGTTGATGGAGTTTCTGGGCCATGTAGCTCTCATTTTCCCATAGTCAGCCTGGGCTTATTTGAATGGTGATTCCAAGAGGGAAAATGAAAGCATGAAAAGCCTCTTGGGACTTACACTCAGAGCAAACAATTTGTGCTACATTCTATTAGCCAAAGCAAGTCACAAGTTATTGGAGGTAGTCATAGAGATGATGGGACTGCTGGTTGACCCAGACAAGTGGAGGCTCCTTATCTGTTAATAATGATAATTTAAAAAATGCTTTTGCAATTCAACACTCCACTTTTTAATTTTTTTTAAATATAAATTTAATTGGAGGTTAATTACTTTACAATATTGTATTGGTTTTGCCATACATCAACATGAATCCGCCACGGGTATACACGTGTTCCCCAGCCTGAACCCCCCTCCCTTCTCCGTCCCTGTCCCATCCCTCTGGTCATCTCAGTGCACCTGCCCCAAGCATCCTGTATCCTGCATCAAACCTGGACTGGTGGTTCATTTCATATATGATATTATACATGTTTCAATGCCATTCTCCCTAAATCATCTCACCCTCTCCCTCTCCCACAGAGTTCAAAAGACTGTTCTATATATCTGTGTCTCTTTCGCTGTCTTGCATACAGGGTTATTGTTACCATCGTTCTAAATTCCATATATATGTGTTAGTATACTGTATTGGTGTTTTTCTTTCTGACTTACTCCACTCTGTATAATAGGCTCCAGTTTCATCCACCTCATTAAATCTGATTCAAATGTATTCTTTTTAATGGCTGAGTAATACTCCATTGTGTATATGTGCCAAAGCTTTCTTATCCATTCATGTGCTGATGGACATCTAGGTTGCTTCCATGTCCTGGCTATTATAAACAATGCT
>SJYW01052181.1:6284-29423 GCA_006410735.1 Raphicerus campestris
CAGATGTTTCTTGACTTCCTACTTTAGCATTCCAGTCACCTATAATGAAAAGGACATCTTTTTTGGGTTTTAGTTCTAAAATATCTTGTAGGTCTTCATAGAACTGTTCAATTTTAGCTTCTTCAGTGTTACTGGTTGGGGCATAGGCTTGTATTGCTGTGATATTGAATGGTTTTCCTTGGAAATGAACAGAGATTATTCTGTCTTTTTTGAGTTTGTATCCAAGTACTGCATTTCGGACTCTTTTATTGACCATGATGTCTACTCCATTTCTTCTGAGGGATTCCTGCCCGCAGTAGTAGATATAATGGTCATCTGAGTTAAATCCACCCATTCCAGTCCATTTTAGTTCACTGATTCCTAGGATGTCGATGTTCACTCTTGCCATCTCCTGTTTGACCACTTCCAATTTGCCTTGATTCATGGACCTAATATTCCAGGTTCCTATGCAATATTGCTCTTTACAGCATTGGACCTTGCTTCTATCACCAGTCACATCCACAGCTGGGTATTGTCTTTGCTTTGGCTCCATCCCTTCATTCTTTCTGGAGTTATTTCTGCATTGATCTCCAGTAGCATATTGGGCACCTATGGACCTGGGGAGTTCCTCTTTCAGGATCCTATTATTTTGCCTTTTCATAGTATTCATGGGGTTCTCAAGGTTTGCCATTCCGTTGTCCAGTGGACCACATTCTGTCAGACGTCTCCACCATGACCCACCTGTCTTGGGTGGCCCCACACAGTATGACTTAGTTTCATTGAGTTAGACAAGACTGTGATCTGTGTGATCAGACTGACTAGTTTTCTGTGATTACGGTTTAAGTGTGTCTGCCCTCTGACGCCCTCTCACAACACCTACTGTCTCATTTGGGTTTCTCTTATCTTGGACGTGGGGATATCTCTTCATGGCTGCTCCAGCAAAGCACAGCTGCTGCTCCTTACCTTGGACGAAATGAGAAGAAGTTTAAAACTAGTCCCCATGAACAAGTCTCACTGATAGCAAATTATTTTCCTTTATATTTAATCCTTTATATTAAAGCTTTTTTAAAAGTTATTTTATCCTTTAATGCTGAATAACAAGCATTCCCCAAATATTATCATTAAAGGCAACTCCTACTAAGCCTGTTTTTTTTTTTTTTTTCCCCTCCTCGATGTTGTGTGTTTGTGTGTATATGGGGTCGCTGAGGGTCAGACACGACTGAGCGACTTCACTTTCACTTTTCACTTTGATGCATTGGAGAAGGAAATGGCAACCCAGTCCAGTAGTCTTGCCTGGAGAATCTCAGGGACGGGGGAGCCTGGTGGGCTGCCGTCTATGAGGTCGCATAGAGTTGGACACGACTGAAGTGACTTAGCAGCAGCAGCAGCAGCATACAGTATCGTGTATATGTAATTCTTCGTATATGATTCTTATATCTGTTAAAATTAGTAGCAATCAGCTGTTCTCAAATCCTGTACATTGTACACTGTGTGCAGAGTGCAAGAGTGTGTTAATTTGTGCTCTCAAAATTGCTGATATGCCAAAATCCATCTCATCACCCTTCTATTGGGCTGAGATCATGGATCTTCAAGTGAAGCCGCTTTAATTCCAATCCTGGTTCTGAAGCTTACAGGGGGTCTGAAAGAGGAAATCATTTAACTTCTTGTGCAGCCTTAATTTTCTGAATTATCAGATGGGTGCAGAAATAGTACTTTTCTCATATAGGTGTTGTAAGAATTAAGCAAGGGAATAAATGTAATGTGTTTAAATAGTTGCTCATTATTAGCAAGCCTTTACATCTGCTATGACCATAGTTTTGTACCAGTATTTTATTATTGTCATTATCATTTCTAAAAATTATTTTTCCATTAACATTTACATAAAGACAGTAAAGCTAAGAATTTGGACAAAATTATTATTTACTCTTATTTTCTAGAGTAAATAATTCTAGTTGAATATGTGCAATGAGAGGTATGTTTTGGATGATTAAATTTACATTTGTATATTTTGTTATTAATTCATATATTTTGATTTTTATACTTTGTTATTCTCAAATTTTAATATTATATAATGTAAATCATACCTAATTTATTATCTTTTATTCCAGCTTTATTGAAATTAATTGACAAATAAAAATTGTAGGTATTTAATGTGCATGACAATAATTTGATATATGTGAACTGCTTATCACAATCCACTTTATTCTTTAGTGTTTCTTCAAAAGTTTGCTTTTGCCATTTAGATGATCTTATATTTAGACCATAACTGCATTAAAATCATTTTAAAATATGGCTGACATTTTGCAGCACTTCTTCACCATGATCTCAGTTTTTTCTTCTAAAATATCTTGGCTTGACTCGTCTTTTGTTTGGACCTTGGGGAAAACCATTAACTCTCTAAGAATCATCTTGTCTGCAAAAGTTGGAAGTGAAGCTGGATCTCAACTGTTCTGTTAACCTCTAAGAGATTCTTTTATTAATGGGTCATGTGTAGGTCATATTGTCTATGTAGTACAAAAATATATCTTGGAATGTTAATAAAATGTGGAACCAGAAATAGCTATTGAAAGGCAAAGTGAATTATTCATAAAGTTTAACTCTGAAATGTACAGATATGCCACTCCCAAATGGATGATCCCTTGTAACAGATTATTATTAACTTGAGCTTCTATGTAAAGAGAGCTATATATTCATTATTGAAAAAAAAAAACCATTTAATCACATTGGAAACTAAATCATATGAATATTAACATACATAAAGATAACTTAGGGAAATATTTTAACAGATACATAGGACTTGTGTAAATAAAATATATTATTATTCTGGTTCATTAAGATTAAAATATGGGACTTATGTAAGGTTAAACTATTAATTTTTCCATTGTACATTTATCTTTTATTTGAAATTTGGGATAAAAATAGTTGTTTAAGATGTGGAATTGTTTTCATCTCTTACATTGAAGTGTATTTTCAGCATAGCTAGTATTCTAAATGAATTGCTTTTCTCTTTTATATGTAACAAGAAATTGTTTCTCCACCATGAAATATGATTTTGTTTTATTTTGACACAGAATTTCCCCCAAAAGTTTAATTTTTAGTTTTTTCTTTATCAATTTGGAAAGAAAAATAAGAAGGGAAGACAGAGAAGGGGAGGAGGAATGGGAAGGATGGAGTGAAGCATAAGAGGAGGGAAGGAGAGAGAGAAGGAGGATGAAATACTGTTAGGAAGAGTGTTTACATGTGTGCATGTGTGTGTGTGCTAAGTTGTTTTGCTGCTGCTGCTAAGTCCCTTCAGTTGTATCCGACTCTGTGACCCCATAGATGGCAGCCCACCAGGCTACCCCATCCCTGGGATTCTCCAAGCAAGAACACTGGAGTGTGCTGCCATTTCTTTCTCCAATACATGAGTGTCCAACTCTTTGTGACCCTTTGGACTGTAGGTCACAAGGCTCCTTTGTCTATGGGATTCTCCAGGCAGGAATATTCTCCATGGCGTGCATGCCATGCCCTCCTCTAGGGGAATCTTCCTGACCCAGGGACTGAACCTGGGTCTCTTGCATCTCTTGCATTGGCAGATGGGTTTCTTTACCACTAGCCCCACCTGGGAAGCCCTGGAACTGTCTTTACCTCAGTTAGAAGTTTCAGTAGCTAGAAACAAAGAAGTGTATATACCATTTCAAAGGATAAAGAATATCATTGATCTATTTTTATTGGGATATAATCGCTTTGCACTGTTGCTTTAGTTTCTGCTGAACAATCAAGTGAATCGGCTATATGTATACATATATCCTCTCCCTCTTGAACCTCCCTCCACCTCCCTATCCCACCCTGCTAGGTCATCACAGAGCACTGAGTTGAGCTTTCTGTGCTATACAGAAGCTTCCCACTAGCTATCTGTTTAAATGCAAACACTCATTGGTCTTCTTTGAAAAGAAATACAAAAGGGGACATGTAGGAGAATGTGGTAACAAAAAAAAACAAACAAAAAAAGCACTCTGTTCTTACATTTAGGATATAAATTAGGGAGGGGGCCTATGAATTTGGAGGAGAAAATTCAGATCAACTTGAAGTATCAGTCAGGTAGAATTTTCTTGCTAATTAAGAAATGAACTCTCTTCATCCTTCATCTGTACTTTGTTTTTACAGCAACCAAGTCTTTGCACTTTGCCCAATCCATAATAAGTATCTCATTAGTGAAAAAACAGATAATTCACTTCTTTGTATGCTCTTCTCTGACTTAAAGTTGATTGCTTACAATTTATTAAAAAAAATATTAAGCAAATAGAAGAAAACATGTTTTGGCTAATTGGTTTAAAAAATGTGTTTAATGTGCAAGTAAAGATTTTTCTTCTGAATCTGACAGTGTCTTTTTGTGCAAAACCACATTTGAAGTTGACTTAATTACCTGTCTTATTAAAATATAGAGAGTTATACTTCAAGGTCATCAATATTCAGCAAATACTGTGACTGCTGAGTAAGGAACAATTGGCATTTCCAAGTGAGTTATTAAAACCTATACTCTCCATAAATACAGCACCTACTTTTCTATGATGTGAATGAGAAATAATTGGTACTGCTTTAAAAAGTTATTTTTACAGTTTCTTTTATCCCTAACATGTCAACTAATATATACTTATTAGACTCTGAGTATTATAAACTGCATATAAAATAATTTTTTCAAAGTATATATTCTATCAGGGGAAGCAGTGAGCCCTGTTTCAGTCCAGTTCAGTTCAGTCACTCAGTCGTGTCTGACTCTTTGTGACCCCATGGACTGCAGCACACCAGGCCTCCCTGTTCATCACCAACTCCCGGAGTCTACTAAAATTCATGTCCATTGAGTCGGTGATGCCATCCAACCATCTCATTCTCTGTTGTCCCCTTCTCCTTCCGCCTTCAATCTTTCCCAGAATCAGGGTCTTTTCAAATGAGTCAGTTCTTCACACCAGGGGCCAAAGTATTGGAGTTTCAGCTTCAACATCAATCCTTCCAATGAATATTCGGGACTGATCTCCTTTAGGATGGACTGGTTGGATCTTCTTGCAGTCCAAGGTATTCTCAAGAGTCTTCTTCGACACCACAATTCAAAAACATCAGTTCTTCAGTGCTCAGCTTTCTTTATAATAAGCCCTATAGATATATACAAAAATGAAAATTTTCTGTAAATTGAAGTAGGAAGATCCTCATGGAGGTAGAAATATTTGTTCTGAATAGCAAATGAAGCTCACAGGCTACACAAGAGAAATTATTATAAAATAAACAGGAGTAAATTTAGTATATATGGTAGAGAGGAGTACTATGGAAGAATTAGCAAATGAAGGTCTCATTGTAAAAGTAGGAGGTCATCTTGAAAATTGAGGTGAGGTGAGGTGAAGTTGCTCAGTCGTGTCTGACTCTTTGCGACCCCGTGGACTATAACCTATTAGGCTTCTAGTGGAAAATAATTTTAAAATTTCCCTACAATTGTATAAAGTTCCTATCATATAAGCAGGTGCACACACACACACACACACGTACATGTACTCATACACACAAAGGATAATAGATGCAACAAGTGTAGCAAAGTAATTAAAAGTACTCTCTAAAGCCAAGGACATTAAGTTGGGTCACATGACCCCTGCATCTGATGACAAAGGTGCATTGACAATACAGGTGTTGCACTAGTGAGCATTTGATGTCCTGTACTTAAAAATATCATCATAGAAAAAGTGAATACCCCATAGCCTAGACCCTTAATTGCAGAAGTCATTGCAATACAGTACAGTTTTACTAGAAGTGTTTGTGTATAAGATATAGCCTTATAAAAGAAGACAGAATCCCACATTTCTGCAATATTATTACCGTAGAAATATCCTGTGCATTTGTATGCAAAGAAACATTTAGAGAGAAAGGTATAATTAACTCTATCTTTAAGTTTTACTCCTTTTTTGGTCATTAAAAAAGGAAATAGGGCCAAGTTAGAAGAGCAGATCTGAAAGGAGTCTAAAAGGAAATCTGAAAAGCGGATCTGAAAAGGAAAGAGACCCGAAGCAGGTAAATTCAACTAACCTAACATCACTAAGGGTTTTCCCGGTGTCTCAGTGGTAAAGAACCACTTGCCAAGCAGGAGCCAAGGATTTGATCCCATGTTCAAGAAGATCCCCTGGAGAAGGAATGGCAACCCACTTCAGTATTCTCACCTGGGAAATCCTATGGACAGGGGAGCCTGGTGGCTATAGTCCATGGTGTCACAAAGAGTTATTAGTGACTAAACAGCCATATATTTTAGTTTTAGTTTGCTAAAATAGTGTTTATAAAATGTAAGCAACATTCCTTACAGAATGAAATCAGAAGAGATCCTAGTTTAAATGAGGTTTAAAAACAATAATTTACATACATTTCTTGGCCTATACTCTCAACTGAGATAGATGTTTGTATTTCATGTGCTAAAATCATGCCTTACTAAGTACAATAATCAAACTTCCTATATGTACCCAAATAACAGAAAGAAAGGCTATATGCATTTATAATAAAAACTTTAAAGTATTATTATCATACAGAATTTAAATGAGTTTTTAACTTCCATTCTTGTAGTGTGAGTACCAAAACACTAAAATTGCTAATTACATGAATTTTCTCCAAATGATGGAGTCAATGATTTATTCTCTGCTTTTCTCTATATATTTTAAAAAATACAATGCATATTTATTGTCACATATATTTTTGAGATTAGAAATGCAGCAGAATTCATGAAATTGTAGTATATAAACAAGTCTGTATGTTCCTTTTCAGGATTTCATCCAAGGAGAAATTAAGGGAAAACCATGAAAATTATTTAGACTTTTACCTGAACTTTTAATAAAGACCCCAAAGAAAGATCAAAACCATAACTCATGATTTTACTTATTAAATTTTAGATGACACAGGTGATAATTAGAGGATTGGGACATTAAAGACAAATTGAATTAAAAGAAACAGATGGAGAAAGTGAGTACAGAAATGCTGACTGTTAATACTTTTCACAAAGTATTAACAGATTGGGTGTGTTTTTCATGACATCTCCTAAGGGAACAGATTTCAGGAGAAGTAAGAAATGGTAGGGAGAATACTTTCTCTTTTCTGCTAACCTCTATGTATCAATAAGAAATGCTATTCCAAGGAGCAGCTGATTTATAACTACAGTGAATAGCTGTGCTGTGGCTCATCCTTAGCCAAAGCATGCATATTCATTGATTTGACAGTGACAAATGCCGTTGCAGAGGCTTTGAAAAGACACACAGAGTAGGTGATCTTCTCCACACCCATAAGCCATGGTCTCTGTAATATTATTTTCTCTTCCAAGAGCCTTGACTTGGCAGTGTAGCCAAGGCAGGGGTATGGAGTAGGAGGCATGAGTGTCTATGTGCATTTTTCTTCAGGAATGCCATATGATTTACTTTTTGTGACATTTTTCTCCATCAAGTAATAACCAGTAGAAAATTTGGTCATGTGAAAGTTTATAATCATCAGGGTGAAATGAGTTCCTATTTTAATTCATTGAAAAATATGTTTCAGGTGGATGTGAATGCAAACTAAGTTGCATTACTCATTTTTTTAAAAAATTTTTGCAACATCTCAATACGGGTTATCTAAATCATCCAGTGTTTTAATCTTCTGAGGCATATGATGGGAAGACAAGCTGTCTTTTCTCTCCAAATATGCTGTTGAAATAAAGCAGCACTAGGTGGCTGTCTTATGGGCGGGATATTAATAGAAGCTATTTTGATTTTCTAAATAGAACTTAAAAAAAAAAAGAATAAAAATCAGAGGAAAATCCACTTGCTGCAAAGTAGATAATGATATGATTTTCCTGTATGAAAGAGAACCATGCCAATGTTGAAAATAGATATTGTTAAAATTTTGAGCTTCTCCCAGCTGGTTTTATAAAATACTCATAAGAAAATGCAATAGGAAGAAAAAAATTGGTGCTATTCTCCAGTCTGTTCAACTCTAAAGTTTCATCAGTGAGTGACAGACTCTATTCAGAGATCTTTGGCTTCTTGGTAAAGGTAATGCATAGCACAGAGTCTATCCAAATCAGTTAGTGTTACCTTATTGGTTGCTGTACGTAAGGTATAAGAGTGTGAATTTGTTAGAATTAAGGTTCTATCTCATCACAGTGTAGAAATACATAGGCATTTAAATAAAGATACTATTGGGAATGTATAAAAATGTGAACATTAACAGTACAGAAATACCTTTTATCTCTCAGGTTTCTCTTATAGTAGTTTAGGTTGATTCACTACTTGAAATACAATTAGAAGTTTTAGCACTTTTGATATTAAGGCCAGGGTGTTACATAAAAATTATGTTCCTAAATGCATTTGGTATCTCATAAATTCTGCAAACAAGGAGAATAGAAAAGCTTCATAAAGTATAAGTTTAACTGTCATTGCTAATGAAGTTATGTTCCTTGAAATTTCTGCTTATAAAGTTTTCTTGGGATGAGAAAGAAAAATAACAACAGGGACTGTGGCTCATTGTATATGGTGATTCTTCCAATATTAATTGAGTTTCTCAGATGTACTGGCCTGAACAGGAAACAGAGTAGGCCATGAGTCTTCCAAAAGAGGGACAGAAAAATGGAGAAGCCTTGAAAGTAAGCATTCACAGTCAATGGTATTGGTTAGTCAATGAGAAAAAAAAAAGAAAATGAAAATAATCATTAAAATTGTTAAGCGTCTAATTTTACCTTAGTCATGTGTTAGAGTTATCCATGCAATTTGTCCCATCCAGAGCTCTTAGCCATTCTGCTAGATTGTATATCATCTATTGAATGCCNTAAGTTGCATTACTCATTTTTTTAAAAAATTTTTGCAACATCTCAATACGGGTTATCTAAATCATCCAGTGTTTTAATCTTCTGAGGCATATGATGGGAAGACAAGCTGTCTTTTCTCTCCAAATATGCTGTTGAAATAAAGCAGCACTAGGTGGCTGTCTTATGGGCGGGATATTAATAGAAGCTATTTTGATTTTCTAAATAGAACTTAAAAAAAAAAAGAATAAAAATCAGAGGAAAATCCACTTGCTGCAAAGTAGATAATGATATGATTTTCCTGTATGAAAGAGAACCATGCCAATGTTGAAAATAGATATTGTTAAAATTTTGAGCTTCTCCCAGCTGGTTTTATAAAATACTCATAAGAAAATGCAATAGGAAGAAAAAAATTGGTGCTATTCTCCAGTCTGTTCAACTCTAAAGTTTCATCAGTGAGTGACAGACTCTATTCAGAGATCTTTGGCTTCTTGGTAAAGGTAATGCATAGCACAGAGTCTATCCAAATCAGTTAGTGTTACCTTATTGGTTGCTGTATGTAAGGTATAAGAGTGTGAATTTGTTAGAATTAAGGTTCTATCTCATCACAGTGCAGCAATACATAGGCATTTAAATAAAGATACTATTGGGAATGTATAAAAATGTGAACATTAACAGTACAGAAATACCTTTTATCTCTCAGGTTTCTCTTATAGTAGTTTAGGTTGATTCACTACTTGAAATACAATTAGAAGTTTTAGCACTTTTGATATTAAGGCCAGGGTGTTACATAAAAATTATGTTCCTAAATGCATTTGGTATCTCATAAATTCTGCAAACAAGGAGAATAGAAAAGCTTCATAAAGTATAAGGTTAACTGTCATTGCTAATGAAGTTATGTTCCTTGAAGTTTCTGCTTATAAAGTTTTCTTGGGATGAGAAAGAAAAACAACAACAGGGACTGTGGCTCATTGTATATGGTGATTCTTCCAATATTAATTGAGTTTCTCAGATGTACTGGCCTGGACAGGAAACAGAGTAGGCCATGAGTCTTCCAAAAGAGGGACAGAAAAATGGAGAAGCCTTGAAAGTAAGCATTCACAGTCAATGGTATTGGTTAGTCAATGAGAAAAAAAAAAGAAAATGAAAATAATCATTAAAATTGTTAAGCGTCTAATTTTACCTTAGTCATGTGTTAGAGTTATCCATGCAATTTGTCCCATCCGGAGCTCTTAGCCATTCTGCTAGATTGTATATCATCTATTGAATGCCTTCGATATTCTTGCCTCCGATATTTGTGGAAATATGACGATGTTTCCAGTTTCTATTCTTAAAAGCTTGTGATATTCTATTCAAACAAATAGGTAAACATAATATGATTTATTGATAGAAATCTCTACAGGAATATGGGAGTGCGTATGACTGACATTATCCCAGGCAATCAAAAAGGCAAGCTATAGCAGGTGAGTTAACCAGAATTAATTTTTGTCGAGGAATTTCTTGTGGACCTATAATCTCACCAGAACTTCTTGGTCTTTTTACATTTTATTTGTTTATTTTTTAAACCTTTTTTTTTTTTTTTGTATTGGGGTATAGCTGATTAACAGTGTTGTGATGGTTTCGGGTGAATGGCAAAGGGATTCAGCCATACTTACCCATATACCCATTCTCCCTTAAATTCTCCTCCCATCCAAGCCACCAAAGAACATTGAGAAGACTTCCATGTGTTATATATTAGGACCTTGTTGGCAATCCATTCTAAACACAGTGATGCAACACTTCTTTTTTTCAGCATTTTATATATATCATTTTATTTAATTGTCATTAAGAATTCTATGAGGATTAATTATTTACCTTTTACAAAAGAGGCAAATGAAGCACAGAGAAATTAAGAAAGTTTCCTAAGGCCATACAGTATTTCAATCAGTATGCTTCTGATGATAAGAAAACAATTCACCAGAACTTATTTTATTTTTAAAATTTTTTACCGTCTAGTGAAGGCTATGGTTTTTCCAGTGGTCATGTATGGATGTGAGAGTTGGACTGTGAAGAAGGCTGAGCACTGAAGAATTGATGCCTTTGAACTGTGGTGTTGGAGGACTCTTGAGAGTCCTTTGGACTGCAAGGAGATCCAACCAGTCCATTCTGAAGGAGATCAGCCCTGGGATTTCTTTGGAAGGAATGATGCTAAAGCTGAAACTCCAGTCCTTGGCCACCTCATGAGAAGAGTTGACTCACTGGAAAAGACTCTGATGCTGGGAGGGATTGGGGGCAGGAGGAGAAGGGGACGACAGAGGATGAGATGGCTGGATGGCATCACTGACTCAATGGAGATGAATCTGAGTGAACTCCGGGAGTTGGTGATGGACAGGGAAGCCTGGCGTGCTGCAGTCCATGGGGTCACAAAGAGTCGGACACGACTGAGCGACTGAACTGAACTGAACTACCTGACTAAATTGTGCAATATAATCTCCATTGGATTTTATTTTGTATATACCTGATTATTAATATATAGGCAGAACTTTTAATATGCTTCCTTTTGGTAAAAGTTATTTTTTAACTTTTTACTCTTTTCCATTATTTGTCTTTTCTCACTGATTTATAATGCTTTCTCACTGATTTATAAAATTTTAGAGAGTAACTTATTACTCATTTTGCAAATACTGTCTCCCATGTCATGGTTTATCCTTTTGAAAATTATTTTGTAGCATTTAACTGAACAGAATTTCTTTATTTCAATATAGTTAATTTTATCAGTCACTTCCTTTTTAGTAGGGTTTTTCTGAAAGTATCTAATTTAAGAATTCATGCCTTATTGGAGAAAAAAATGATATTCTGTAATTTTTTCAAAGATTTTAAGGTTCTTCATTTACTTTCAGTTGTGAATACAGCTGAAATGGTATACTGTGATGAAGACATATTTTCCATAAAGACAATCATTTTTTCCACATGAATAAGCTCTTTTCCTAGCAGTATTTATTGAAAACAACTTTTCAAGGTGATCTGCAATTCTCTCTTTCATATATTATTTCCATATTTGAATGGTCACTTTCTGACCTCTCTAATTCTGTACATTTGAATATTTGGCTTTTTTGGTCAATCACTACCTTAATTATGAAGGACTTATAATAATATTCTGGCTTTGCTTGTGACTCAGTTGGTAAAGAATCTGCCTGCAATGTGGAGAACCTGTTTGATCCTTCGGTTGGAAAGATCCCCTGGAGAAGGGAAAAGCTACCCTCTCAAGTATTCTGGCCTGGAGAATTCCATGTACTGTATATCCTTGGGGTTGCAAAGAATGGGACACGACTGAGCAACTTTCACTTTCAGTATAATAATATATCTTACATCTGGAGGGCAAGTTTCCCCACTTTGTGCTTCTTTTTCATAGTACCTTACCATTCTTTGTTTTTGCCTTTACATATAAAATTTGGAAGCAAATGGTGAAGTAAGAGTTTGGTAAGATCTGGAATATTATCGATATGGGATTCATTTAAAATATGATCGTAGTATATCTCGCTGTTTATTTGTCTTCTTTACTATCAGCCAAAGGAAGTTTATTGTTTTCTTTATAATTCTTGCATACCTTTTCAATTCATTTCCCTGGTCCTTCTTATGTCTATACTATTTTAAATGGTGTTTCTATGAATAGGTAAACTTCTTTATAAATAGGTACCCATATATAACTGGGCTTCCCAGGTGGCTCTGGTAAACAATTCGCCTGTCAATGAAGGAGATGCAGGTTTGAGCCCTGATTCAGGAAGATCCCCTGGAGGAGGTAATGGCACCCCACTCCAGTATTCTTGCCTGAAAACTCTCATGGACAGAGCAGCCTGGTGGGCTACAGTCCATGGGGTCGCAAAGAGTCAGACACAGCTGAGTGACTGAATGCACATATACAGCTAATTATACTAATCATTGGTTTAATTTGTTTAAAAAAAGAAAATAGATGTCTGTTTTTCTCTCTTATGACAGCCCTTTGCTTAATTAACTCATATGCAGAGTACATCANCGTGCTGCAGTCCATGGGGTCACAAAGAGTCGGACACGACTGAGCGACTGAACTGAACTGAACTACCTGACTAAATTGTGCAATATAATCTCCATTGGATTTTATTTTGTATATACCTGATTATTAATATATAGGCAGAACTTTTAATATGCTTCCTTTTGGTAAAAGTTTTTTTTAACTTTTTACTCTTTTCCATTATTTGTCTTTTCTCACTGATTTATAATGCTTTCAAAATTTTAGAGAGTAACTTATTATGCATTTTGCAAATACTGTCTCCCATGTCATGGTTTATCCTTTTGAAAATTATTTTGTAGCATTTAACTGAACAGAATTTCTTTATTTCAATATAGTTAATTTTATCAGTCACTTCCTTTTTAGTAGGGTTTTTCTGAAAGTATCTAATTTAAGAATTCATGCCTTATTGGAGAAAAAAATGATATTCTGTAATTTTTTCAAAGATTTTAAGGTTCTTCATTTACTTTCAGTTGTGAATACAGCTGAAATGGTATACTGTGATGAAGACATATTTTCCATAAAGACAATCATTTTTTCCACATGAATAAGCTCTTTTCCTAGCAGTATTTATTGAAAACAACTTTTCAAGGTGATCTGCAATTCTCTCTTTCATATATTATTTCCATATTTGAATGGTCACTTTCTGACCTCTCTAATTCTGTACATTTGAATATTTGGCTTTTTTGGTCAATCACTACCTTAATTATGAAGGACTTATAATAATATTCTGGCTTCGCTTGTGACTCAGTTGGTAAAGAATCTGCCTGCAATGTGGAGAACCTGTTTGATCCTTCGGTTGGAAAGATCCCCTGGAGAAGGGAAAAGCTACCCTCTCAAGTATTCTGGCCTGGAGAATTCCATGTACTGTATATCCTTGGGGTTGCAAAGAATGGGACACGACTGAGCAACTTTCACTTTCAGTATAATAATATATCTTACATCTGGAGGGCAAGTTTCCCCACTTTGTGCTTCTTTTTCATAGTACCTTACCATTCTTTGTTTTTGCCTTTACATATAAAATTTGGAAGCAAATGGTGAAGTAAGAGTTTGGTAAGATCTGGAATATTATCGATATGGGATTCATTTAAAATATGATCGTAGTATATCTCGCTGTTTATTTGTCTTCTTTACTATCAGCCAAAGGAAGTTTATTGTTTTCTTTATAATTCTTGCATACCTTTTCAATTCATTTCCCTGGTCCTTCTTATGTCTATACTATTTTAAATGGTGTTTCTATGAATAGGTAAACTTCTTTATAAATAGGTACCCATATATAACTGGGCTTCCCAGGTGGCTCTGGTAAACAATTCGCCTGTCAATGAAGGAGATGCAGGTTTGAGCCCTGATTCAGGAAGATCCCCTGGAGGAGGTAATGGCACCCCACTCCAGTATTCTTGCCTGAAAACTCTCATGGACAGAGCAGCCTGGTGGGCTACAGTCCATGGGGTCGCAAAGAGTCAGACACAGCTGAGTGACTGAATGCACATATACAGCTAATTATACTAATCATTGGTTTAATTTGTTTAAAAAAAGAAAATAGATGTCTGTTTTTCTCTCTTATGACAGCCCTTTGCTTAATTAACTCATATGCAGAGTACATCATGAGAAATGCTGGGCTGGATAAGGCACAAACTGGAATTAAGATTGTTGGGAGAAATATAAATAACCTCATATATGCAGATGACACCAGCCTTAGGGCAAAAAGGGAAGAAAACTAAAGAGGTTCTTGATGAAAGTGAAAGAGGAGAGTGAAAAAGTTAGCTTAAAGCTCAACATTCAGAAAAGTAAGATCATGACATCTGGTTCCATCATTTCATGGCAAATAGATGGAGAAACAGTGGAACCAGTGGCTGACTTTATTTTGGGGCTCCAAAATCACTGCAGATGGTGACTGTAGCCATGATATAAAATGACACTTACTCCTTGGAAGAAAGGTTATGACTAACCTACACAGCATATTCAAAAGCAGATACATTACTTTGCCAACAAAGGTCCATCTAGTCAAGACTATGGTTTTTCCAGTGGTCATGTATGGATGTGAGAGTTGGACTGTGAAGAAAGCTGATCGCCAAAGAATTGATGCTTTTGAACTGTGGTGTTGGAGAAGACTTTTGAGAGTCCCTTGGACTGCAAGGAGATCCAATCAGTCCATCCTAAAGGAGATCAGTCCTGAATATTCATTGGAAAGACTGATGCTGAAGCTGAAACTCCAATACTTTGGCCACCTGATGTGAAGAACTGACTCATTTGAAAAGACCCTGATGTGGGAAAGATTGATGGCTAGAAGAGAAGGGAACGACAGAGGATGAGATGGTTGGATGGTATCACTCACTCAATGGACATGAGTTTGAGTAAACTCCAGGAGTTGATGCTGTACAAGGAGGCCTGGCATGCTTCCATCCATGGGGTCACAAAGAGTTGGACACAACTGAGAGACTGAACTCAGTGGAACTGTGCTGATTGGACTAGGTATGTAGGTGCTCTGTTCCACATAATTCTTGAAAGTTAATTTTTTATCTTTTTTTTCACTTCTTTTTTCCTGGAGCATTTTTTTCTTATTTGCATGACTGAAGTAGATTTTTCCACTATAAGATGATTCTAACTCATGAGAAAGAAGACAGTTACTTGAAAGGTATATGGCCAATGCATAAGGCACACAGTAAGTAGTTCTTCTTCTTTCTTGCATAAATCACATTGCTGTGCCTGGCTGCCAAACAGAATGAGAAACATAGTTTCAGAACTATCATAAGCCCAACTATAACATTCTTGTTATGAATATTTTTCATCAGTGTCTTTATAAAAGTTTACTTTTAAACTATTGGCTTCTATAAATGATTACTTTTTGATATATTAAAAATCTTTATTAAACTATCTTATAACTTTAATAATTTATCTTTGTTACTTTGGTTCTAAATTCATAATATCTCAAAAATGATAACAGCTTCATCTGATTAAAGTCAGCTGCTTCTTATTCTATTTAGCCACTCATTTTATTTATCCATCTGTATATGTATCATTATTAATTGATGTTGAATGCTTTTAGAAGTGTTCTATAACTGTTGAGATGTTATATGGTATATGTTGCTGTGAATTGCTCATTTGATTTTGTAATGTTAAGCTAATCTTATGTTCCTGGGATGAACATATCTTGGTTATGGTAGATTATAATTTTATATATGGATGATGTTTTTTTTCTAGTATAAAATTTAGAATATTGAATAGTTGTTCAGTTGTGAGCTTCACATAAAATTATTCCCCATGTTCTTTTATTTCATGTTTATTATCAGTGTTATGTTAGTCTCATAAGTTGATTTGAAGAGTGTTTTCTCTTTTCTCTATTCTCCTGAAAAGTTTGTGTAATATTAGAATTACTTATTCTTTAATTACTTGATGAAACTCAGTAGTGAAAATCAATGGGTATGCATATGTTTTTAATGAAAGATTTTGCCCACTGATTCAGAATTTTTAATAGCTTTACAATCATGAAAATTTTTATTGCTTCCTAAATAAGTTCTAATATATTTTAATTTTCTAGGGTACTGTCCTCATCTTTTAATTTTTAAAATGTGTTTCAGGGGGCTTTCTAAAGACCCTGGCAATAGACTAAATGTTTATGCCTCCCTAGAATTCATATGTTGAAACCCTGAACACCAATGTAATAATAATTGGAGGCTGGATCTTAGGAAGACAATTAATTAAGGAGGGTGGAGCCCCCATAGTGGGATTAATGTCCCTATATGAAGAAAAAAGCACTAAGGCTCCTTCTCTGTACCATGTGAGGATAAAACAGGAAGACCATTGTTGGTCATCTGCAAATCATGAAGAGGATCCTCGCCAGGAACCAAATCAGCTAACACCTTGATCTTGGATTTCCAAGTCTCTAGATGTATGAGAAATAAATGGCTATTGTTTCAGCTGCCCATTCTCTGGTAATTAGTTACATACCAGCCCAAGCTAACATAGCCTTCCTATTTCTCTAATAATATGGAATCTACAGTTTTATCTTTTAAATATTCTCCATATTGTTCAATATTGCTCCTCTTCCCTTCTTTTTCTCTTGAGTCTGTCCCATCAGAATGCTTCAAGTTTTAAAGTTAAAAAAAAAAAAAAAATTGACCTTGATATCCCTTGTGCTAAATACATATGCTTATTTTAAATTTCTGACCTTATATTAATATTTGTTTTCCCTATCTTTTATTCTCCTTAAATTTCTTTGCATACTTATACTAACCTTCAGATATATTTCACTCTTTAATTTTTATCTTTTTTATTTTCTATATAATATGTATAATAATTTAAAACAGTGAATTTATTTCTATTGCTTTATTTCTTTTCCACAGGACCTTTATGTATAACATTTTTATCCTTTGGTTTGAGAAAATTGCTTTCTAGTTTCCATTATAATTGCTTCTTTGAGAAATGAGTTATTTTTATTTACTAAACATGAGGACTTCTTACATATGTTTCATATTTGCTTCTAAATAGTATTTTTGCATTGTAGTCAGAATATGAATTATAATATTTCATCCTTTGAAATTTGTTATCATGTGTGTTAAATACTGTGGGTCAACATACAGATTTTCTATGCGCATGAACTAGATCATACAGTCTGAAATTTTTGTTTTTGTATATTTCATAAACTTAGGCTATGTTCCATAAACTTCTATTTGTTAATTTTGTTAACCAGTTGTTCAAATTTTCTGTGCTTACTAATTATTTTTATGGGTTTGTTCTATCAATTACTGAGTCATATAAAAACCTTCCATTATAATTTTGTTTGTTTCTATTTCTCAAAATAATTCCATTAATTTTTATAGTACATATCCTGGAAATATTTATCAGGTGCACACAAGCCTAAAATTATTGTTACATATTCTGGTTTAGTTAACCATGTGATACGCTGCTTGTTACAACTGCTTTTATATGAAAGTCTATTTTTTCTGGTACTATATGTTTTTACTTCCATTTTATTCTCCAGTTTAAAATCAATTGTTTTTATAAAATAAAATTCCTAAGTAGAATATCAAACAATTTTGCATTTATTGTGAAATACAAACTTTGTTATAATAGAGTCAGGGATAAGTTTTCATTTGATATAAACTGTCTGCCCCTTGAATTTAACTGTCTTTCTAAACTGAATGCTAACATGATTATGCAGAGATAGGCTAAAGACTGTAGTATCATTTTAAGAAAAGCTTAAATGTTTGTGTCTTTGATAGCATCATGAAGCTACTGTGGCAGACATGGCACTATCTACCTAGAAATTCTTACTATGCAAGAAAATAAAACTCCCATTTATTCAGTAGAAAAATATGCTGTTGATACTAATTCTAACTGACATACAGATGGAGGTATTTCCATACTGAATCAGTGATACTAAAATTATAATTGTATGCATGCTGAGTCACGTCCGACTCTTTGCGACTCCATAGATTCTAGCCTGTCAGGCTCCTCTACCATGGAATTTTCCAGGCATGAATGCTGAAGCAGGTTGACATTTCCTTCTCTGAAATTATAATTATTTGATTTTATTTTCTAAGGATCTTTATTTTATTTTTAAATGATGTATTATAAAGCACTAAAGCTGGATGCAGAGAATTTATATTCAAACGATGCCATCACAAAATCTTGAATAAGCTCCAATATCTGTGATAGATTACGTTACTGTCTAAATAAATGCTCTTCCCTACTAAAACCTGCCCTTTGGACAGATTAAAACTCCTCCAACACAGACAGTAAGTTTGGTCGTAAGATTGGATTGTGCCAATGCAAATTGAGAGGTAGTGGCATGTACTGCTTCTCCAAAGACCTTAAGAACTATTTCATCCTTCTGTCTGTGCTTTCTTTTTTCCCTCTCCCAGCTGTGAAAACAGTGTTCTTTCAACTAGTTTCTTAGAATAAAGAGGGAAAGTTACACCCTTGATTGACCCATAGTCTTGAGTGAAAAATAAACCTGTCCCGATATCGCCACTAGAGTGTGTATGATGTTTGTTTTACAGCACGACTTTGTCTTAATAAGCAGATTGATACAGCTTCTGAACCCTACTCTGTGCAAGGGCAATAGTGATGCCTGATTTTCTACTTCCCAGATCTGTGGTTAGGGCCTAATGAAATACAATATGCAGCAACACATTGTAAACTCTTAAAATACTATAAAATGCTTGGTGCCATCATTTCCCACATATCTCATTTTATTCTCAAGGAATCATTATGCAAATTTCCACAGCTAATTTAGAGATAAAGAGTTATGCAAGCAGATATTAGACTTCACTAACCTTTTGAGTTTTCACATTTCTGCTTACATTACCCATCTGTCTGTTGCTGTGCGTTGCCTGTGCTTTCCTTTGGGCCCTTAACGTATTAATTGTAGGCATTTTAAATTCCCTATCAGATCATTTTGACATCTGTGTCTTATCTCTGGGTTTGGGTCTAAGTCATACTTTATATTGTCTATGTTTTTCTTACCATTTCGTGTGCCTCTTTATTTTTAGTTGGAAGCCAGATATATTCAAATGGAGCAGTACCCTATGGCCCTTGCCTCCCATGTCCTCATCCTGCAATTTGTCTATGAAAAAATCTTCAGGCAAAGAATAAGTTTAATCAGAGAAGTGAGAAAATGCAGAAACAAAGGAAAATAGTTCAAGAGAACTAAATAATAATAGTTTAGTCATAAGCATGGTTAAGGATATTTCGTTCCTTTTCATGGCTATAGATAATATGCTGAGCCATATCCTGTGGACTGTATTATAGGTAATGACACACCCCAAAGTGGAAAAAGTTAACTACATAATGACCAGACTGTAGCTGTGACTTACGTTCCTCATGACTCTAAGAATTGACCTCAAGGAAATGGAAACAAACTAACCTTGGAAGTGAAGACTAACTGTACTTAATCAAGATGGTGGTCTGGTTAGACCACCGCATGACTGATTTCAACATGACTGTCAGAGCTGGCTACTCTGTTTCTGCATGTAGCTCCCCCCTTCTATCTATAAAAGCTCTTGACCATGATTGTTTGTGAGAGAGAGTCAACTTTCGGACAGCAGTTCACCCCCCCCCTCCCCCGCATCATTCCTTGCTGCTGGCATCCAAAGTAAAGTTAATTTTCTTTCCATCAACCTTGCCTCTATAATGGCTTTTGACTGCTCAGCAGCCAGATCCCACTTTCGGTTACAGTATCAGATAATAGGAAGTTAGGTAAATGGGTCTTTTAGTGTGAGAGTTTATGTTAATCTGAATACTGATTAGGTTCAAATTTTTGTGGTAGCTGTAGGTCCCAGAGACTTCAAACTCCTCCACTGTCTTTTTCTTTCCAGACTTGATGTTGGGTCATCCTAGAGACTCTTCCTGGGAGAGAGTCTAGGTCTTGCAGCTCTTTTATTTATAATCCATGTTATTAGACTGACTCATATTGGAGAGAGCACGAATTGGAGAGACGAATCATTCTATAATATTGTGACTGTTTCATTGTCTTTAGTGGGCCTTGGCCTGACTTGTGACTGCATGAGTGTTTCTTCAATTGTAGAACTTTTATTTCTCCATTCTGGTGAGACAGAAAAGCTAGAGGGGGCTGAGGTAGGGCACTGTCATCTTCCCAGCTGGGATAAGGCTCTAGTAAAGACTTTTACCCTGGAGGGAAGGCCTTTGTCAGGAAGAAGACGTTAGAAACATTTCGCAAAGATGACTCTTTCCTCCATCGTCTGGGACTACTTGTCTGAGATCCTTATCTGATCTTCATTTTGAGAACCTAGCAAGATTTCTTGGAGGTAAAGCCCATGCAAGGACAGGGCCCTCCTCATGTTTTGGCCCCAGAAATTTCTCTCTCTCAGAGTTGTGAGCATTCGAGCCACCAGCAAATTATCTGATGCGATAAAGGTTTTCCTACTAGCTTGTGACTCCCCCAATTTCTGCTCCCAGTAAACAAACCCTGGCTCTGATGCTGGGTTTTCCTAAATCCTTAGATTTTATGGTAGCAGTTTGTCTTGTAGCCTTAGTTTTTTGATGAGTTCAAGAAAAGTAACCAGTTGTCAGTTTCTTCATCCTTTTATTGTAAGGATAGAATGGCAGCTTCTAAGTTCTTTACATGGTGTGGTTGAACCCGGAAGTCTGTACCTAAACTTTTTTTTAAGTTTTAAATTTTTCTTAATCATTTTCTCAAGCATTTGGAACCAATACAATTTTTTCTTCAATATGATATTTTTCCTGACTTTTGGATGAGAATGTTTGTTGTGTTTTCCTGTTTGAGACTCTTACAAAATTTGCTGTAGGTCACTGGATACATATGTGTAATAAACCTGCCCTGCATTATTCTGTCTTGTAATTTATAAGGTTTGTATTGGAACACTAAGTTTTTGAAGTAAAATTGGTTTTATATGAATTGTGGAAACATGAAATGTAATTTTCATTTAGAAATGTCAATTATGCTTATATGTTTTTAATCTCTGTTTAGAAATGGATCTTTTTATATAACATATATGTTAAAAAAACTATAAACCAAAGTAACTTTTTGAAAGTAGCATTCAGTTTAGTTAACTTCCAAGAATTGGCTTTGGGTTAATACACATACTCACTACTCTTCCTCTACTTATGAAGGTAACTTACTGGTAAAGATCAATTGAAGTTACTGTGAATGTTTTCAGACCCTTCCCCTAATTCTTCTCCCAATGTTTTTTAGCTGACTCTCAGTTCAGCCCAGCAATAAAACATTGGTTTAATTTGTCAGTCCCTGAAGGACTACAATTTGTTCTTGTCCTTATCTCATTCCAATTTTATTGTTTCTGGAGAAAATGTCCTAGCTTGTAGTTAATCAATAGATATTCTCAGCTATCAAATTTTTGAAAAAAAAAAAAAGTGAAAAGCCTTTTCAAGTCTCTGAATCACACTGTAGAGCTTTTTGTGGGGGAAAAAAAAATTGCCATTTTATTGAGAATTCATATTATGATATTTCATTAGGTTTCATGTCATTTGATCATTTTGGGTGTCTTGACAATATTACATATTGAAAAATGATATTATTATAGAAGTATTATTATACCTTAATATAATACAATTAAATACTATTAAAATAGTATGCTATTATACTTCTACAGTACTATTATAGAAGTCACTAGCCATACATGTATGTTTAAATTTAAAACTAATTAAGTAACATGATACACAAATTCACATTTTTACTCAAGACATCCTAACTGTTGATATCACTAATGGCCACCTTATTGGACAGTCTAGGGAACGTTTCCATCATCTCATAAGTTCTATTGAACAGCAATGCTCTAGATGAATCAGTTGATGTATAGATGAAATAATGTCAACTAAGCTAGGCCTTTATAATTCACATGATGAACTCAGGCCCATTTTCTAGAAAATGAAGTATCAGAACTTCCACTTGAAAAGAGGGAGGGAATATGGACAAAATAAATCTTTTCTGCTTGACAAATTCCAACAAATGGAGCATAATATGTTATAACCATAAGACAAACCTATCTTAAATAGTGTGTGAATCACTAGCACTTTTTCTAGGAAATTTTAAGAAGCCCACAAAAAAAATGAAAGCAAAGATACGTTTCCATGCAAGTGCCTTAAGCTTTCAATTATTTTTTCTGGTATGAAAATTTAAGAGGTCATGCTTATTATTTTAATAATTATACAAACCTAACATTTGCCTATTTTTTTTAGCACATAGTGACATTGAATAAATGACTGTGAAAGTTGAGTAGGATTAAAACTTTCTTCTGTAAATAATAAAGTGAAAAACTAATCTTACTCCCATGATCTAAGATCACCATTACAATTTTATTAAATCATATGAAAAGAAAATTTAGAATTAAATTCGAGATAGAATGATATCTTCACCAGTGATTAACTGTTGTGAAATTTAGCCAAATGTGCTATTTCAAACAGAAGATAGAAAAGAATAATATAACCCAAAGATGTGAATGTAAAGAAAGCATATTTATACAAATAACAAAATTTCTGACTAAAATGACATGAGATTAATTTAGCAAGGGTATTTCACTCAAATCCCTGTTAAAAAGGTAAAGTTAAGAGGAAAACTCTAAAAATATTGTTTCTAGAAGAAACTGTGTGTGTGTATGTGAACATTTGTATATATACTGAACTGAACAAACATAANTTCTGACTAAAATGACATGAGATTAATTTAGCAAGGGTATTTCACTCAAATCCCTGTTAAAAAGGTAAAGTTAAGAGGAAAACTCTAAAAATATTGTTTCTAGAAGAAACTGTGTGTGTGTATGTGAACATTTGTATATATACTGAACTGAACAAACATAAATGGAAACCAAGTACATGAAAGCAGGAAAACACTATATTGTAAAGTAATATTAGCAGAACCAGA
>SJYW01052186.1:0-16363 GCA_006410735.1 Raphicerus campestris
GTCATCCCCACCTTGCAGAACAACCTTTTAATCATCTTGCTGGGTTCCCAGGAGCAGGGAACAGGGTCCTACAGATCTGTGCTCTGCAGCTGCAGAGGAGACGGAGAAGAGGAAGTCTTTGTTGACGACAAAAGAGGAATAATGAAGCTGACACATAGTCAACTAGGTTTCTCTGGAGAAAATGGTCCCGGCCATCTCGATTTCTATTGAAACGAGATGCAAGAAGCAAGAGGGGATAAACCATCTGCTATTTGAAGAGACAACGTTGGGCAGGGAGCCTTCCAGGAGCTGGGGGACAGCTGTGAAGGAGTGCTTGTTCTGGGCACCACTGGATTAATTAAATGTTATCACTAACTGCAGACAAAGCTGCGGAGGCTGGTGTGGGGGCAGCAGGGGCGTGGCTGTTGGTACCGGGATCCCAAGGATTCCAAAGGCTGGACTCCCATGTGCAACCGAGGGCCAAGCTCCAGCAGACAGAGGCAGAGTGTCAGGTTTCAGGCCCAGACCTGGAGCCCATGCGCAGCCAGGAGGCATGGCTAGAGAGCTCTCGAGGGAGATGGCGGTCCCCCAGCACTGCCTCCTGCTGTGAAACACCAGCGAGGGAGGGCGGCTGATCACAGCAGCGAAGGACCTGCCCCATAGGAGATGAATCAGCTGGTGGGGCTGCAGGCAGGGGGTGGACGTGGATGAACAAGCATGCCCAGCCCCACTGGCTCTGACAAGCTGTGCCTGGCCCTATGCTGGTGACTTCTCAGCTGCTTCCTAGTCCTTTGCCAGGTCAGTGATTACTCCAGGCTCCAAGTCACCAGCTCCTGGAAAGGCACCCGGGCACCCTTCAGCTGCGGCTCTTCTGCTCTGTCGAGCTGCTTCCCAAAGGGTATACGAATCCTGTGTTTGGAGGAGGAGGTGCTTCCCAGGCCTGTCATTAAGGATGTTCAGGAATGAGGGTGCTAGGCAAGCTACCGTCAGGGGGCCAGCATAGGACAGGGCTGGACCAGCTGCCAGCAGGTCTCTCCAGCCCAGAGAGAGGCCTCTGTGCTACCTCAGGCCATGGCCTCACCATCCTGGGGGGAATCGGCCTCGCCTCGCCCACATTGCTCCAGTCCCTGCTGCTCCACAGGTCCTTCGTGATATGCAGAAAGCCACTGGATACCCTCCCAGATGCTGGTCGCTGCCATGGTGTGCCTCGCTGACACCTTCTGCCTCCCTCTTCCCATGTCCTCCACCTCCTACCCAGCAATTTACACTCAAATCCGCAGCAGCTTCTGCTGGCGTGAACATTTGGGCTGATGACAAGTGCATGTATTCCCATCGTGAGCTCTGGGCAGCTCTGCCCTGAGCAGTCTGGCTGCCCTCCAGCCCGACCCTTTGCCAGCAGACTGTGGCACTTTCCCACGTGGAGCCTTGCTGTCCGGTGCAGCCTTGACCCCCGGGAGACCCCGCCTGGCTGGCTCCCGGCTGCGGGGGAGGAAACGAGGGGGGCGTCGGGGACAGCTTGAGAGGCACAGCCAGCAGACCTGCTCATAGCGCTGCTGGCTTGTGAGTCTTTCGTGCCAAGAGGACAGCCTCCCACTGACACCCAGGCCCATCCTTACTGTTTGGTTCATAAGACAGCAGCGAGTGGGCAGGCTTGGAGTCAGAGAACAGAGGGGAAGGAAACGTCATGGGAAGCAACCTATTTTTGAAAACTGTGAGCTGACGGCAAGAGATCAGGTTCTGTGTGTCTTGGCTGACAGGCTTGTTTGAACACACAGACACCTGTCTCTTATACACATCTCACCTTGCAGAACAACCTTTTAATCATCTTGCTGGGTTCCCAGGAGCAGGGAACAGGGTCCTACAGATCTGCGCTCTGCAGCTGCAGAGGAGACGGAGGAAGAGGAAGTCTTTGTTGACGACAAAAGAGGAATAATGAAGCTGACACATAGTCAACTAGGTTTCTCTGGAGAAAATGGTCCCGGCCATCTCGGTTTCTATTGAAACGAGATGCAAGAAGCAAGAGGGGATAAACCATCTGCTATTTGAAGAGACAACGTTGGGCAGGGAGCCTTCCAGGAGCTGGGGGACAGCTGTGAAGGAGTGCTTGTTCTGGGCACCACTGGATTAATTAAATGTTATCACTAACTGCAGACAAAGCTGCGGAGGCTGGTGTGGGGGCAGCAGGGGCGTGGCTGTTGGTACGGGGATCCCAAGGATTCCAAAGGCTGGACTCCCATGTGCAACCGAGGGCCAAGCTCCAGCAGACAGAGGCAGAGCGTCAGGTTTCAGGCCCAGACCTGGAGCCCATGCGCAGCCAGGAGACATGGCTAGAGAGCTCTCGAGGGAGATGGCGGTCTCCCAGCACTGCCTCCTGCTGTGAAACACCAGCGAGGGAGGGCGGCTGATCACAGCAGCGAAGGACCTGCCCCATAGGAGATGAATCAGCTGGTGGGGCTGCAGGCAGGGGGTGGACGTGGATGAACAAGCATGCCCAGCCCCACTGGCTCTGACAAGCTGTGCCTGGCCCTATGCTGGTGACTTCTCAGCTGCTTCCTAGTCCTTTGCCAGGTCAGTGATTACTCCAGGCTCCAAGTCACCAGCTCCTGGAAAGGCACCCGGGCACCCTTCAGCTGCGGCTCTTCTGCTCTGTCGAGCTGCTTCCCAAAGGGTATACGAATCCTGTGTTTGGAGGAGGAGGTGCTTCCCAGGCCTGTCATTAAGGATGTTCAGGAATGAGGGTGCTAGGCAAGCTACCGTCAGGGGGCCAGCATAGGGCAGGGCTGGACCAGCTGCCAGCAGGTCTCTCCAGCCCAGAGAGAGGCCTCTGTGCTACCTCAGGCCATGGCCTCACCATCCTGGGGGGAATCGGCCTCGCCTCGCCCACATTGCTCCAGTCCCTGCTGCTCCACAGGTCCTTCGTGATATGCAGAAAGCCACTGGATACCCTCCCAGATGCTGGTCGCTGCCATGGTGTGCCTCGCTGACACCTTCTGCCTCCCTCTTCCCATGTCCTCCACCTCCTACCCAGCAATTTACACTCAAATCCGCAGCAGCTTCTGCTGGCGTGAACATTTGGGCTGATGACAAGTGCATGTATTCCCATCGTGAGCTCTGGGCAGCTCTGCCCTGAGCAGTCTGGCTGCCCTCCAGCCCGACCCTTTGCCAGCAGACTGTGGCACTTTCCCACGTGGAGCCTTGCTGTCCGGTGCAGCCTTGACCCCCGGGAGACCCCGCCTGGCTGGCTCCCGGCTGCGGGGGAGGAAACGAGGGGGGCGTCGGGGACAGCTTGAGAGGCACAGCCAGCAGACCTGCTCATAGCGCTGCTGGCTTGTGAGTCTTTCGTGCCAAGAGGACAGCCTCCCACTGACACCCAGGCCCATCCTTACTGTTTGGTTCATAAGACAGCAGCGAGTGGGCAGGCTTGGAGTCAGAGAACAGAGGGGAAGGAAACGTCATGGGAAGCAACCTATTTTTGAAAACTGTGAGCTGACGGCAAGAGATCAGGTTCTGTGTGTCTTGGCTGACAGGCTTGTTTGAACACACAGACACCTGTCTCTTATACACATCTCACCTTGCAGAACAACCTTTTAATCATCTTGCTGGGTTCCCAGGAGCAGGGAACAGGGTCCTACAGATCTGCGCTCTGCAGCTGCAGAGGAGACGGAGGAAGAGGAAGTCTTTGTTGACGACAAAAGAGGAATAATGAAGCTGACACATAGTCAACTAGGTTTCTCTGGAGAAAATGGTCCCGGCCATCTCGGTTTCTATTGAAACGAGATGCAAGAAGCAAGAGGGGATAAACCATCTGCTATTTGAAGAGACAACGTTGGGCAGGGAGCCTTCCAGGAGCTGGGGGACAGCTGTGAAGGAGTGCTTGTTCTGGGCACCACTGGATTAATTAAATGTTATCACTAACTGCAGACAAAGCTGCGGAGGCTGGTGTGGGGGCAGCAGGGGCGTGGCTGTTGGTACGGGGATCCCAAGGATTCCAAAGGCTGGACTCCCATGTGCAACCGAGGGCCAAGCTCCAGCAGACAGAGGCAGAGCGTCAGGTTTCAGGCCCAGACCTGGAGCCCATGCGCAGCCAGGAGACATGGCTAGAGAGCTCTCGAGGGAGATGGCGGTCTCCCAGCACTGCCTCCTGCTGTGAAACACCAGCGAGGGAGGGCGGCTGATCACAGCAGCGAAGGACCTGCCCCATAGGAGATGAATCAGCTGGTGGGGCTGCAGGCAGGGGGTGGACGTGGATGAACAAGCATGCCCAGCCCCACTGGCTCTGACAAGCTGTGCCTGGCCCTATGCTGGTGACTTCTCAGCTGCTTCCTAGTCCTTTGCCAGGTCAGTGATTACTCCAGGCTCCAAGTCACCAGCTCCTGGAAAGGCACCCGGGCACCCTTCAGCTGCGGCTCTTCTGCTCTGTCGAGCTGCTTCCCAAAGGGTATACGAATCCTGTGTTTGGAGGAGGAGGTGCTTCCCAGGCCTGTCATTAAGGATGTTCAGGAATGAGGGTGCTAGGCAAGCTACCGTCAGGGGGCCAGCATAGGGCAGGGCTGGACCAGCTGCCAGCAGGTCTCTCCAGCCCAGAGAGAGGCCTCTGTGCTACCTCAGGCCATGGCCTCACCATCCTGGGGGGAATCGGCCTCGCCTCGCCCACATTGCTCCAGTCCCTGCTGCTCCACAGGTCCTTCGTGATATGCAGAAAGCCACTGGATACCCTCCCAGATGCTGGTCGCTGCCATGGTGTGCCTCGCTGACACCTTCTGCCTCCCTCTTCCCATGTCCTCCACCTCCTACCCAGCAATTTACACTCAAATCCGCAGCAGCTTCTGCTGGCGTGAACATTTGGGCTGATGACAAGTGCATGTATTCCCATCGTGAGCTCTGGGCAGCTCTGCCCTGAGCAGTCTGGCTGCCCTCCAGCCCGACCCTTTGCCAGCAGACTGTGGCACTTTCCCACGTGGAGCCTTGCTGTCCGGTGCAGCCTTGACCCCCGGGAGACCCCGCCTGGCTGGCTCCCGGCTGCGGGGGAGGAAACGAGGGGGGCGTCGGGGACAGCTTGAGAGGCACAGCCAGCAGACCTGCTCATAGCGCTGCTGGCTTGTGAGTCTTTCGTGCCAAGAGGACAGCCTCCCACTGACACCCAGGCCCATCCTTACTGTTTGGTTCATAAGACAGCAGCGAGTGGGCAGGCTTGGAGTCAGAGAACAGAGGGGAAGGAAACGTCATGGGAAGCAACCTATTTTTGAAAACTGTGAGCTGACGGCAAGAGATCAGGTTCTGTGTGTCTTGGCTGACAGGCTTGTTTGAACACACAGACACCTGTCTCTTATACACATCTCACCTTGCAGAACAACCTTTTAATCATCTTGCTGGGTTCCCAGGAGCAGGGAACAGGGTCCTACAGATCTGCGCTCTGCAGCTGCAGAGGAGACGGAGGAAGAGGAAGTCTTTGTTGACGACAAAAGAGGAATAATGAAGCTGACACATAGTCAACTAGGTTTCTCTGGAGAAAATGGTCCCGGCCATCTCGGTTTCTATTGAAACGAGATGCAAGAAGCAAGAGGGGATAAACCATCTGCTATTTGAAGAGACAACGTTGGGCAGGGAGCCTTCCAGGAGCTGGGGGACAGCTGTGAAGGAGTGCTTGTTCTGGGCACCACTGGATTAATTAAATGTTATCACTAACTGCAGACAAAGCTGCGGAGGCTGGTGTGGGGGCAGCAGGGGCGTGGCTGTTGGTACGGGGATCCCAAGGATTCCAAAGGCTGGACTCCCATGTGCAACCGAGGGCCAAGCTCCAGCAGACAGAGGCAGAGCGTCAGGTTTCAGGCCCAGACCTGGAGCCCATGCGCAGCCAGGAGACATGGCTAGAGAGCTCTCGAGGGAGATGGCGGTCTCCCAGCACTGCCTCCTGCTGTGAAACACCAGCGAGGGAGGGCGGCTGATCACAGCAGCGAAGGACCTGCCCCATAGGAGATGAATCAGCTGGTGGGGCTGCAGGCAGGGGGTGGACGTGGATGAACAAGCATGCCCAGCCCCACTGGCTCTGACAAGCTGTGCCTGGCCCTATGCTGGTGACTTCTCAGCTGCTTCCTAGTCCTTTGCCAGGTCAGTGATTACTCCAGGCTCCAAGTCACCAGCTCCTGGAAAGGCACCCGGGCACCCTTCAGCTGCGGCTCTTCTGCTCTGTCGAGCTGCTTCCCAAAGGGTATACGAATCCTGTGTTTGGAGGAGGAGGTGCTTCCCAGGCCTGTCATTAAGGATGTTCAGGAATGAGGGTGCTAGGCAAGCTACCGTCAGGGGGCCAGCATAGGGCAGGGCTGGACCAGCTGCCAGCAGGTCTCTCCAGCCCAGAGAGAGGCCTCTGTGCTACCTCAGGCCATGGCCTCACCATCCTGGGGGGAATCGGCCTCGCCTCGCCCACATTGCTCCAGTCCCTGCTGCTCCACAGGTCCTTCGTGATATGCAGAAAGCCACTGGATACCCTCCCAGATGCTGGTCGCTGCCATGGTGTGCCTCGCTGACACCTTCTGCCTCCCTCTTCCCATGTCCTCCACCTCCTACCCAGCAATTTACACTCAAATCCGCAGCAGCTTCTGCTGGCGTGAACATTTGGGCTGATGACAAGTGCATGTATTCCCATCGTGAGCTCTGGGCAGCTCTGCCCTGAGCAGTCTGGCTGCCCTCCAGCCCGACCCTTTGCCAGCAGACTGTGGCACTTTCCCACGTGGAGCCTTGCTGTCCGGTGCAGCCTTGACCCCCGGGAGACCCCGCCTGGCTGGCTCCCGGCTGCGGGGGAGGAAACGAGGGGGGCGTCGGGGACAGCTTGAGAGGCACAGCCAGCAGACCTGCTCATAGCGCTGCTGGCTTGTGAGTCTTTCGTGCCAAGAGGACAGCCTCCCACTGACACCCAGGCCCATCCTTACTGTTTGGTTCATAAGACAGCAGCGAGTGGGCAGGCTTGGAGTCAGAGAACAGAGGGGAAGGAAACGTCATGGGAAGCAACCTATTTTTGAAAACTGTGAGCTGACGGCAAGAGATCAGGTTCTGTGTGTCTTGGCTGACAGGCTTGTTTGAACACACAGACACCTGTCTCTTATACACATCTCACCTTGCAGAACAACCTTTTAATCATCTTGCTGGGTTCCCAGGAGCAGGGAACAGGGTCCTACAGATCTGCGCTCTGCAGCTGCAGAGGAGACGGAGGAAGAGGAAGTCTTTGTTGACGACAAAAGAGGAATAATGAAGCTGACACATAGTCAACTAGGTTTCTCTGGAGAAAATGGTCCCGGCCATCTCGGTTTCTATTGAAACGAGATGCAAGAAGCAAGAGGGGATAAACCATCTGCTATTTGAAGAGACAACGTTGGGCAGGGAGCCTTCCAGGAGCTGGGGGACAGCTGTGAAGGAGTGCTTGTTCTGGGCACCACTGGATTAATTAAATGTTATCACTAACTGCAGACAAAGCTGCGGAGGCTGGTGTGGGGGCAGCAGGGGCGTGGCTGTTGGTACGGGGATCCCAAGGATTCCAAAGGCTGGACTCCCATGTGCAACCGAGGGCCAAGCTCCAGCAGACAGAGGCAGAGCGTCAGGTTTCAGGCCCAGACCTGGAGCCCATGCGCAGCCAGGAGACATGGCTAGAGAGCTCTCGAGGGAGATGGCGGTCTCCCAGCACTGCCTCCTGCTGTGAAACACCAGCGAGGGAGGGCGGCTGATCACAGCAGCGAAGGACCTGCCCCATAGGAGATGAATCAGCTGGTGGGGCTGCAGGCAGGGGGTGGACGTGGATGAACAAGCATGCCCAGCCCCACTGGCTCTGACAAGCTGTGCCTGGCCCTATGCTGGTGACTTCTCAGCTGCTTCCTAGTCCTTTGCCAGGTCAGTGATTACTCCAGGCTCCAAGTCACCAGCTCCTGGAAAGGCACCCGGGCACCCTTCAGCTGCGGCTCTTCTGCTCTGTCGAGCTGCTTCCCAAAGGGTATACGAATCCTGTGTTTGGAGGAGGAGGTGCTTCCCAGGCCTGTCATTAAGGATGTTCAGGAATGAGGGTGCTAGGCAAGCTACCGTCAGGGGGCCAGCATAGGGCAGGGCTGGACCAGCTGCCAGCAGGTCTCTCCAGCCCAGAGAGAGGCCTCTGTGCTACCTCAGGCCATGGCCTCACCATCCTGGGGGGAATCGGCCTCGCCTCGCCCACATTGCTCCAGTCCCTGCTGCTCCACAGGTCCTTCGTGATATGCAGAAAGCCACTGGATACCCTCCCAGATGCTGGTCGCTGCCATGGTGTGCCTCGCTGACACCTTCTGCCTCCCTCTTCCCATGTCCTCCACCTCCTACCCAGCAATTTACACTCAAATCCGCAGCAGCTTCTGCTGGCGTGAACATTTGGGCTGATGACAAGTGCATGTATTCCCATCGTGAGCTCTGGGCAGCTCTGCCCTGAGCAGTCTGGCTGCCCTCCAGCCCGACCCTTTGCCAGCAGACTGTGGCACTTTCCCACGTGGAGCCTTGCTGTCCGGTGCAGCCTTGACCCCCGGGAGACCCCGCCTGGCTGGCTCCCGGCTGCGGGGGAGGAAACGAGGGGGGCGTCGGGGACAGCTTGAGAGGCACAGCCAGCAGACCTGCTCATAGCGCTGCTGGCTTGTGAGTCTTTCGTGCCAAGAGGACAGCCTCCCACTGACACCCAGGCCCATCCTTACTGTTTGGTTCATAAGACAGCAGCGAGTGGGCAGGCTTGGAGTCAGAGAACAGAGGGGAAGGAAACGTCATGGGAAGCAACCTATTTTTGAAAACTGTGAGCTGACGGCAAGAGATCAGGTTCTGTGTGTCTTGGCTGACAGGCTTGTTTGAACACACAGACACCTGTCTCTTATACACATCTCACCTTGCAGAACAACCTTTTAATCATCTTGCTGGGTTCCCAGGAGCAGGGAACAGGGTCCTACAGATCTGCGCTCTGCAGCTGCAGAGGAGACGGAGGAAGAGGAAGTCTTTGTTGACGACAAAAGAGGAATAATGAAGCTGACACATAGTCAACTAGGTTTCTCTGGAGAAAATGGTCCCGGCCATCTCGGTTTCTATTGAAACGAGATGCAAGAAGCAAGAGGGGATAAACCATCTGCTATTTGAAGAGACAACGTTGGGCAGGGAGCCTTCCAGGAGCTGGGGGACAGCTGTGAAGGAGTGCTTGTTCTGGGCACCACTGGATTAATTAAATGTTATCACTAACTGCAGACAAAGCTGCGGAGGCTGGTGTGGGGGCAGCAGGGGCGTGGCTGTTGGTACGGGGATCCCAAGGATTCCAAAGGCTGGACTCCCATGTGCAACCGAGGGCCAAGCTCCAGCAGACAGAGGCAGAGCGTCAGGTTTCAGGCCCAGACCTGGAGCCCATGCGCAGCCAGGAGACATGGCTAGAGAGCTCTCGAGGGAGATGGCGGTCTCCCAGCACTGCCTCCTGCTGTGAAACACCAGCGAGGGAGGGCGGCTGATCACAGCAGCGAAGGACCTGCCCCATAGGAGATGAATCAGCTGGTGGGGCTGCAGGCAGGGGGTGGACGTGGATGAACAAGCATGCCCAGCCCCACTGGCTCTGACAAGCTGTGCCTGGCCCTATGCTGGTGACTTCTCAGCTGCTTCCTAGTCCTTTGCCAGGTCAGTGATTACTCCAGGCTCCAAGTCACCAGCTCCTGGAAAGGCACCCGGGCACCCTTCAGCTGCGGCTCTTCTGCTCTGTCGAGCTGCTTCCCAAAGGGTATACGAATCCTGTGTTTGGAGGAGGAGGTGCTTCCCAGGCCTGTCATTAAGGATGTTCAGGAATGAGGGTGCTAGGCAAGCTACCGTCAGGGGGCCAGCATAGGGCAGGGCTGGACCAGCTGCCAGCAGGTCTCTCCAGCCCAGAGAGAGGCCTCTGTGCTACCTCAGGCCATGGCCTCACCATCCTGGGGGGAATCGGCCTCGCCTCGCCCACATTGCTCCAGTCCCTGCTGCTCCACAGGTCCTTCGTGATATGCAGAAAGCCACTGGATACCCTCCCAGATGCTGGTCGCTGCCATGGTGTGCCTCGCTGACACCTTCTGCCTCCCTCTTCCCATGTCCTCCACCTCCTACCCAGCAATTTACACTCAAATCCGCAGCAGCTTCTGCTGGCGTGAACATTTGGGCTGATGACAAGTGCATGTATTCCCATCGTGAGCTCTGGGCAGCTCTGCCCTGAGCAGTCTGGCTGCCCTCCAGCCCGACCCTTTGCCAGCAGACTGTGGCACTTTCCCACGTGGAGCCTTGCTGTCCGGTGCAGCCTTGACCCCCGGGAGACCCCGCCTGGCTGGCTCCCGGCTGCGGGGGAGGAAACGAGGGGGGCGTCGGGGACAGCTTGAGAGGCACAGCCAGCAGACCTGCTCATAGCGCTGCTGGCTTGTGAGTCTTTCGTGCCAAGAGGACAGCCTCCCACTGACACCCAGGCCCATCCTTACTGTTTGGTTCATAAGACAGCAGCGAGTGGGCAGGCTTGGAGTCAGAGAACAGAGGGGAAGGAAACGTCATGGGAAGCAACCTATTTTTGAAAACTGTGAGCTGACGGCAAGAGATCAGGTTCTGTGTGTCTTGGCTGACAGGCTTGTTTGAACACACAGACACCTGTCTCTTATACACATCTCACCTTGCAGAACAACCTTTTAATCATCTTGCTGGGTTCCCAGGAGCAGGGAACAGGGTCCTACAGATCTGCGCTCTGCAGCTGCAGAGGAGACGGAGGAAGAGGAAGTCTTTGTTGACGACAAAAGAGGAATAATGAAGCTGACACATAGTCAACTAGGTTTCTCTGGAGAAAATGGTCCCGGCCATCTCGGTTTCTATTGAAACGAGATGCAAGAAGCAAGAGGGGATAAACCATCTGCTATTTGAAGAGACAACGTTGGGCAGGGAGCCTTCCAGGAGCTGGGGGACAGCTGTGAAGGAGTGCTTGTTCTGGGCACCACTGGATTAATTAAATGTTATCACTAACTGCAGACAAAGCTGCGGAGGCTGGTGTGGGGGCAGCAGGGGCGTGGCTGTTGGTACGGGGATCCCAAGGATTCCAAAGGCTGGACTCCCATGTGCAACCGAGGGCCAAGCTCCAGCAGACAGAGGCAGAGCGTCAGGTTTCAGGCCCAGACCTGGAGCCCATGCGCAGCCAGGAGACATGGCTAGAGAGCTCTCGAGGGAGATGGCGGTCTCCCAGCACTGCCTCCTGCTGTGAAACACCAGCGAGGGAGGGCGGCTGATCACAGCAGCGAAGGACCTGCCCCATAGGAGATGAATCAGCTGGTGGGGCTGCAGGCAGGGGGTGGACGTGGATGAACAAGCATGCCCAGCCCCACTGGCTCTGACAAGCTGTGCCTGGCCCTATGCTGGTGACTTCTCAGCTGCTTCCTAGTCCTTTGCCAGGTCAGTGATTACTCCAGGCTCCAAGTCACCAGCTCCTGGAAAGGCACCCGGGCACCCTTCAGCTGCGGCTCTTCTGCTCTGTCGAGCTGCTTCCCAAAGGGTATACGAATCCTGTGTTTGGAGGAGGAGGTGCTTCCCAGGCCTGTCATTAAGGATGTTCAGGAATGAGGGTGCTAGGCAAGCTACCGTCAGGGGGCCAGCATAGGGCAGGGCTGGACCAGCTGCCAGCAGGTCTCTCCAGCCCAGAGAGAGGCCTCTGTGCTACCTCAGGCCATGGCCTCACCATCCTGGGGGGAATCGGCCTCGCCTCGCCCACATTGCTCCAGTCCCTGCTGCTCCACAGGTCCTTCGTGATATGCAGAAAGCCACTGGATACCCTCCCAGATGCTGGTCGCTGCCATGGTGTGCCTCGCTGACACCTTCTGCCTCCCTCTTCCCATGTCCTCCACCTCCTACCCAGCAATTTACACTCAAATCCGCAGCAGCTTCTGCTGGCGTGAACATTTGGGCTGATGACAAGTGCATGTATTCCCATCGTGAGCTCTGGGCAGCTCTGCCCTGAGCAGTCTGGCTGCCCTCCAGCCCGACCCTTTGCCAGCAGACTGTGGCACTTTCCCACGTGGAGCCTTGCTGTCCGGTGCAGCCTTGACCCCCGGGAGACCCCGCCTGGCTGGCTCCCGGCTGCGGGGGAGGAAACGAGGGGGGCGTCGGGGACAGCTTGAGAGGCACAGCCAGCAGACCTGCTCATAGCGCTGCTGGCTTGTGAGTCTTTCGTGCCAAGAGGACAGCCTCCCACTGACACCCAGGCCCATCCTTACTGTTTGGTTCATAAGACAGCAGCGAGTGGGCAGGCTTGGAGTCAGAGAACAGAGGGGAAGGAAACGTCATGGGAAGCAACCTATTTTTGAAAACTGTGAGCTGACGGCAAGAGATCAGGTTCTGTGTGTCTTGGCTGACAGGCTTGTTTGAACACACAGACACCTGTCTCTTATACACATCTCACCTTGCAGAACAACCTTTTAATCATCTTGCTGGGTTCCCAGGAGCAGGGAACAGGGTCCTACAGATCTGCGCTCTGCAGCTGCAGAGGAGACGGAGGAAGAGGAAGTCTTTGTTGACGACAAAAGAGGAATAATGAAGCTGACACATAGTCAACTAGGTTTCTCTGGAGAAAATGGTCCCGGCCATCTCGGTTTCTATTGAAACGAGATGCAAGAAGCAAGAGGGGATAAACCATCTGCTATTTGAAGAGACAACGTTGGGCAGGGAGCCTTCCAGGAGCTGGGGGACAGCTGTGAAGGAGTGCTTGTTCTGGGCACCACTGGATTAATTAAATGTTATCACTAACTGCAGACAAAGCTGCGGAGGCTGGTGTGGGGGCAGCAGGGGCGTGGCTGTTGGTACGGGGATCCCAAGGATTCCAAAGGCTGGACTCCCATGTGCAACCGAGGGCCAAGCTCCAGCAGACAGAGGCAGAGCGTCAGGTTTCAGGCCCAGACCTGGAGCCCATGCGCAGCCAGGAGACATGGCTAGAGAGCTCTCGAGGGAGATGGCGGTCTCCCAGCACTGCCTCCTGCTGTGAAACACCAGCGAGGGAGGGCGGCTGATCACAGCAGCGAAGGACCTGCCCCATAGGAGATGAATCAGCTGGTGGGGCTGCAGGCAGGGGGTGGACGTGGATGAACAAGCATGCCCAGCCCCACTGGCTCTGACAAGCTGTGCCTGGCCCTATGCTGGTGACTTCTCAGCTGCTTCCTAGTCCTTTGCCAGGTCAGTGATTACTCCAGGCTCCAAGTCACCAGCTCCTGGAAAGGCACCCGGGCACCCTTCAGCTGCGGCTCTTCTGCTCTGTCGAGCTGCTTCCCAAAGGGTATACGAATCCTGTGTTTGGAGGAGGAGGTGCTTCCCAGGCCTGTCATTAAGGATGTTCAGGAATGAGGGTGCTAGGCAAGCTACCGTCAGGGGGCCAGCATAGGGCAGGGCTGGACCAGCTGCCAGCAGGTCTCTCCAGCCCAGAGAGAGGCCTCTGTGCTACCTCAGGCCATGGCCTCACCATCCTGGGGGGAATCGGCCTCGCCTCGCCCACATTGCTCCAGTCCCTGCTGCTCCACAGGTCCTTCGTGATATGCAGAAAGCCACTGGATACCCTCCCAGATGCTGGTCGCTGCCATGGTGTGCCTCGCTGACACCTTCTGCCTCCCTCTTCCCATGTCCTCCACCTCCTACCCAGCAATTTACACTCAAATCCGCAGCAGCTTCTGCTGGCGTGAACATTTGGGCTGATGACAAGTGCATGTATTCCCATCGTGAGCTCTGGGCAGCTCTGCCCTGAGCAGTCTGGCTGCCCTCCAGCCCGACCCTTTGCCAGCAGACTGTGGCACTTTCCCACGTGGAGCCTTGCTGTCCGGTGCAGCCTTGACCCCCGGGAGACCCCGCCTGGCTGGCTCCCGGCTGCGGGGGAGGAAACGAGGGGGGCGTCGGGGACAGCTTGAGAGGCACAGCCAGCAGACCTGCTCATAGCGCTGCTGGCTTGTGAGTCTTTCGTGCCAAGAGGACAGCCTCCCACTGACACCCAGGCCCATCCTTACTGTTTGGTTCATAAGACAGCAGCGAGTGGGCAGGCTTGGAGTCAGAGAACAGAGGGGAAGGAAACGTCATGGGAAGCAACCTATTTTTGAAAACTGTGAGCTGACGGCAAGAGATCAGGTTCTGTGTGTCTTGGCTGACAGGCTTGTTTGAACACACAGACACCTGTCTCTTATACACATCTCACCTTGCAGAACAACCTTTTAATCATCTTGCTGGGTTCCCAGGAGCAGGGAACAGGGTCCTACAGATCTGCGCTCTGCAGCTGCAGAGGAGACGGAGGAAGAGGAAGTCTTTGTTGACGACAAAAGAGGAATAATGAAGCTGACACATAGTCAACTAGGTTTCTCTGGAGAAAATGGTCCCGGCCATCTCGGTTTCTATTGAAACGAGATGCAAGAAGCAAGAGGGGATAAACCATCTGCTATTTGAAGAGACAACGTTGGGCAGGGAGNAACTCAGTGCCTCCAGCATGCCCCCAGCTCCCCCTCACCTCTAGCTAGCAAAGCCGGGTTCCCATCCACCCCAGCGGAGGCATCACAAGCTCAAGGAGAACAAGGTTCTCTGCGGACTGCAGGCAGTGGCTCCAGCACCGGGCACACCTGCCTGAAGAAGGGACTGGCCTGGAGAAGGTGGGACTGCAGTCAGTCTCCCTCGGAGGCCAGCCCCTATGGGGTATCAGGGCTACAGCAAGCAGTCCTGACCCTCAGCTGTCCGGGAAGGGAAGGGGGTGGAAGAAGAGGTGAAGCTCTGCCCAGAGCCCTCCCACTCAGGGTTCTGGCCCTGGCCACAACAGCCAGGGTGCCTCATCTGCTTCCACTTGTTTAATATGCTAGGGGTCTCTGTAGAGTTTTACTCCTGGAGGAAGGGTTCCCTGACCCTACAGAGCATTTGGGAAGCACTAGATGATTTCTGAAGGAGGAGACCCAAAGCTGTGCATTAGTGCCTGGCTCCCGTGGCCTTCAGCTGAAGCGGAGGGGGCGAGACAGCCCCCGACCCACTGGCAGGGCCTTGGATGTGCCACACCTGGGCCAGCACCCGGGGCCCCTTATGGAGCTTCACCTACACATGGACCCAGATCAGGGGCCACCTGGGATCTCTGCAGAAAGAAAGTTTTACTTTCTCCTTGCTTCAGACTTTTAAGTTGTTATCTTAAAAAATTACAAAGGAAAAGAAAAAGAGAGAGAGATTGTATAAGTGAGAAAGACCAGAGCATAAAGATTTGTGCCACCACGGACACCTGCCAGCCACCCTCAGGGCCTCCAAGCGATCATCCACAGCCATACGCAGCGGCTCCAGGCAGACCTTCCTGCCTCCCTCCAGCTCCATGCCACCGAAATAGGCACCTTCTTCCGGTCCTGAGCTGAGACAAGGCAACCAGAGCCTGTCGCCGGCCCAGCTTAGACAGGAACGTCCTCACCGTGGACAGTCTCTGTCTGGCCTCCTGGGTCTGGTTCACAACAGTGGGGTGAGCAGCTGGTCACCGCTCTTGGTGCAAACACCCTCCATCCATTAGAGCACCTGGCAAAATATCCTTTTCCTGTCTAATTAATCCCTACACCTTCATCTTTTCTTCAAGGGACTCTGTCATCCCCACCTTGCAGAACAACCTTTTAATCATCTTGCTGGGTTCCCAGGAGCAGGGAACAGGGTCCTACAGATCTGCGCTCTGCAGCTGCAGAGGAGACGGAGGAAGAGGAAGTCTTTGTTGACGACAAAAGAGGAATAATGAAGCTGACACACAGTCAACTAGGTTTCTCTGGAGAAAATGGTCCCGGCCATCTCGGTTTCTATTGAAACGAGATGCAAGAAGCAAGAGGGGATAAACCATCTGCTATTTGAAGAGACAACGTTGGGCAGGGAGCCTTCCAGGAGCTGGGGGACAGCTGTGAAGGAGTGCTTGTTCTGGGCACCACTGGATTAATTAAATGTTATCACTAACTGCAGACAAAGCTGCGGAGGCTGGTGTGGGGGCAGCAGGGGCGTGGCTGTTGGTACGGGGATCCCAAGGATTCCAAAGGCTGGACTCCCATGTGCAACCGAGGGCCAAGCTCCAGCAGACAGAGGCAGAGCGTCAGGTTTCAGGCCCAGACCTGGAGCCCATGCGCAGCCAGGAGACATGGCTAGAGAGCTCTCGAGGGAGATNGGGGATCCCAAGGATTCCAAAGGCTGGACTCCCATGTGCAACCGAGGGCCAAGCTCCAGCAGACAGAGGCAGAGCGTCAGGTTTCAGGCCCAGACCTGGAGCCCATGCGCAGCCAGGAGACATGGCTAGAGAGCTCTCGAGGGAGATGGCGGTCTCCCAGCACTGCCTCCTGCTGTGAAACACCAGCGAGGGAGGGCGGCTGATCACAGCAGCGAAGGACCTGCCCCATAGGAG
>SJYW01052197.1:0-47311 GCA_006410735.1 Raphicerus campestris
GCTGTAGCACGTCAGGCTTCCCTGTCTTTTACTATCTACCAGAGTTTGTTTAAACTCCTGTCCATTGAGTCAGTGATACTATCCAACCATCTCATTCTCTGTCACCCCTTCTCCTCCTGCCTTCAGTGTTTCCCAGCATCAGGGTTTTTTCCAATGAGTCAGTTCTTCACATCAGATGACAAAAGTATTGGAGTTTCAATTTCAGCATCAGTCTTTCCAATGAATATTCAGGGTTGATTTCTTTTAGGATGGACTGGTTTGACCTCCTTGCTATCTTTGCTTTCCAAGACACTCTCTAGAATCTTTTCCAGCACCATAATTCAAAAGCATCAGTTCTTTGGCACTCAGCCTTCTTTATGGTCCAACTCTCATATCCGTACATGACTACTGGGAAAACCATAGATTTGGCCATAAAAGGACTTTGTCAGCAAAGTGATGTCTCTGCTTTTTAACACATTGTCTAAGTCTGCCATCACTTTCCTTCCGAAGAGTGTCTTTTACAAACATTCAAATAATCATCCACAAGAACAGTTTATACCTTCAAGACAAGTCTCTACCCCTTTCTTTCCAAAACTATTGCCCCAAGCCTTATTCAGAAAATTTGAGAATTTCATTAATTAGTATAACCAGAAGTCAGATATTTGTGATCAGGGCATGAATCTGATTTTTCGAACACTGAGAAGGATGCGAGTTCTGCCTTATGCACAGAGGCCACTCTTCCAGATCCTCCAGTAACAATCATTTCACCTTCTGCTGCCAACAAAACAAAATTTTCAACTTGAGAAGTCTATCTATAACTTTGTTACTTTGCTGGTTTAGGCAGCAGGAAAAGTCCCAGGGGCATGCCCCACCATGTACGGATGAAGCCCTTCTTTCCAGAATAAGGACAGATTACCATCAGTCAAGGGGCCCCTGAATAGATCAGTCCATGTGAGGGAGCTATACAGAGATACTGTGTCCCCTTGGGAAAAACCCTTGGCTTCTTAAATTTGAAAATTCTCCACTCTTCCAAATAGCAGGAAGTTGAGTTCAGTCTGTGACAAATCTTCATAACATTAATTGGATTAGATAGGAAAATAGCTTCATGATTAACCTATGCCACAATTCTCAGTTGAAATATTAGATGAATATAAAGTCAACTGAATCGCTTAGAAAATAAATGTAAAAATGAAGGTCTCACCATTCTTGGTTTGCCACACTGAGGGTAGATCTTTTTAGATCTTTTTAGATCTTTGTATCCCTCTGTGCCTTACATGATGCCGTTAATGTTAACCACTAGGGTTGGCAACTGTCCTTCCCCGGATGGTTGAAATGCAGAAAACTCTGCAAATTGGATTTGCTGACATAACTGGCTGATAAAAAGTGCTGGAGGAGGTGTACTTTTTGAAAGTCAGTACCATGGCTGATGGAAATGCTTAAACATAATAAAAACAGCCCTTAAAAATGTTTGAACATTAGGAAGCCAAAACAATCTGTCTACTAACTTCAGTTTCCAAAGGCAACCATCCAATTACAGTTTTTGTACTCATTTCACAACTCTTCATCTTCTGTCCTTGTTGTTGGGACTTTCTAAAGAAATGTTGAATTTTAATCAGCAAAATAAAGGATAAATGACTTCAACTTGACGTCTTACAAAATCGTTTTGAACATAAAAGGGCTAAGTGGCATTTCAGAGACAGTGAGAGAAAGAATTTAACAGGTGAATACAATTTTTTTTTCAACACATTTAATCTGTAAATATTTAATAAGCTCCTACCAAGTTACAGTCACTATGTTAGGCACCAGGAGTTGTATTAGCTTCTGGGCAATAAGATAAACACTGAATCTACACTGGAAAATAGGCCAAAAGACCCATAATGAAGAGATTTAACAAACATACTCAGACATATCTTTCTTTGTAGTAATTGTATAAACTCTAGTCATCATACTGTGATGATGTCACCGTAGCAAAAACAAGACTCTTAGATATTGATGAATTCTTCTAGCTCTTGAAGTTCTTTTTACCTTAGTCTCAGTTTCTCTAGTAGTAAATTTCAAGTTGTGACATTTAACACTTTGTCAGACTGGCATTAGACTTGTTCAGCATCTAACTGCTCTGCTTTCTGATTAGGATCCACTATGCCCATCTTTTAGGGTTTCCCCAGTGGCTCAGCTGGTAAAGAACAGACTTCCCACTACAGGAGATGCAAGAGACAGGTCTGATCCCTGGGGCAGGCATATCCCCTCAAGAAGGAAACAGCAACCTGCTTCAGTATCCTTGCCTAGAAAATTCCATCAACAGAGGAGCCTGGCGAGCTACTGTCCATGGGATTGCAGAGTCAGCCATGACAGAGAACAGCACATTGGTTGATCATTTCCTGTATCCCCGCCACAACTCTTTATAGCAAGACTGAGTTAAATAAAAGTGCCTCTGACAATTTCTAAAAGTAAAAATAGAATCTGGAGCCTTTTTTTTCCGTNCATGACAGAGAACAGCACATTGGTTGATCATTTCCTGTATCCCCGCCACAACTCTTTATAGCAAGACTGAGTTAAATAAAAGTGCCTCTGACAATTTCTAAAAGTAAAAATAGAATCTGGAGCCTTTTTTTTCCGTATGGACTTTCAAAAATTTTAAAGATCATTGACTGAACATTTGAGTCAAGAAGCTAGGAAAAGAGCAGCAAAGTAATTCAAAATAGAGTAGAAGAGATAAGATAAACACAATAGCATAAATAAATAAAATAAAAACATTTTTCATTTAAAAATGTATTTGGTTTTTAAACTTGGTGGGTTTTCTGAAACATAACACAGAAAATCCTGTGATAAAATTGCACATGAAGAAATAAATAAATAATGTTGGAATGAAAAAAATGTGTCAAAATTCAGACACAATAGACACTCTTAAAATAATAAGATCACTAAGAAAGACTATAGTTCAGTGCTTATAAATCTTAAATGAAATAAAAATAATTTAAAACTATAAATAAACAAAACTGATTTAAGAAGAATTAGAAAATCCAAAGGAATCAGAAGTAAATTGTATATAGTCAGAAACCACCTGTCAAAAGGCACTAAGTAGAGGATTGAAAGAAACTTTTCAACAGGGAAGAAAAAAATTTCAACCTTGTACAAACCATACTAGCAAAGAGAAAAAGAGGATGAATATTCAAAAGACGTTTAATGCAGCCAGTATATCCCTCAATATAGAGAGGAGAAAGAGCAGAAAAAGAAAGAGAGAAGGAGAGAGTATCAAATTCAGAGTCTGATTTGTTNTTGTACAAATCATACTAGCAAAAAGAAAAAGAGGATGAATATTCAAAAGACGTTTAATGCAGCCAGTATATCCCTCAATATAGAGAGGAGAAAGAGCGGAAAAAGAAAGAGAGAAGGAGAGAGTATCAAATTCAGAGTCTGATTTATTAGTGGAACCCTGTGGGGAAGGGACACATTAGGCCAATTGACAGTTATTAAGACAACCGAGAAGGTAGGAAAGAAGTATTTTTTCTCTTAGTTATGATTTGATTTCCCTTTTTTTTTTTTTCCCCTGAGAGCTCCAATAAAAGGTTCAATTCTTTTTAAATAACTTTTAGCTCTTTTAAAATAACTTTTAGCTATTGGAATTTTTTTAAGTGACTATAAATACAAGTAAAACAAGCAGTACCTTATGATATCACGTCCATGTGCTCAGTCACTCAATTGTGACTGGCTCTTTGCGACCCCATGGACTGTAGCCTGCCAGGCTTCTCTGTCCCTGGGACTCTTCAGGCAAGAATACTAGGGTGGGTTGCCGTGCCCTCCCCCAGGGGATCTTCCCAATCGAGCACTCAAACCTGAGTCTTATGTCTCCTTCATCGGCAGGTGGATTCTTCACCACCTAACTACCAGGGAAGCCTATCACTTACAGATAGAATCTTAAAAAGCCCAACTCAGAAAAACACAAACTAGAAGTAATTGTTAGGGGCATGGGAGGCAATCAGAGAAATGGAGAGCTACTGGCCAAAGAGTACAAACTTGCAGTTATAAGATTAACAAGGTCTAGGGACGGGGGAGCCTGGTGAGCTGCCGTCGATGGGATCGCAGAGAGTCAGACACGACTGAAGCGACTTAGCAGCAGCAGCAGCAGGGATCTAATGTACAGCATAATTATAACTAATACAGTATCATATACCTGAATGTTCTCACTTACAGAAAAGATAATTATGAGACTCAATGGAGATGTTAGCTAATACTCTTATGGTAATCATTTTGTAATTTGCAAGTATATCAAATCAATACTTTACACATCTTAAATTCATACAGTTTTGTATGTCAATTATATATCAATAAATTTGGGAGGGGGGAGTGACTGTATAAAAGGACTAACTGGATTGAGGGCCAAGAGAATTTATTTAGGTTATAAAATGCAATGTTCTACTCAGAAATAATGAGAATCCATCTCTCCCTTTTTGAATCGTTCTTTATATTGCTAAAGTAGAGTGGTCAAGTTCCAATGACCTTATAGCAAAAGTTGTTGTTGTTGTTCAGTCGTGCAGTCATTTCCAACTTTTTCTGACCCCATGGACTGCAGTACACCAGGCTTCCCTGTCCTTCCCCATCTCCCCAAACTTGCTCAAACTCATGTCCATTGAGTCAATAATGCTATCTAGCCATCTCATCCTTTGTCGTCCCCTTCTCTTTCCCAGCATTAGGGTGTTTTCCAATGAGTCAGCTCTTCACATCTGGCAGGCGAAATATTGGAGGTTCAGCTTCAGCATCAGTCCTTCCAATGAATAGTCAGGGTTTATTTCCTTTAGGATTGACTGGTTGGATCTCTTTGCTGTCCAAGGGACTCTCAAGAGTCTTCTCCAACACCATAGTTTGAAAGCATCAATTCTTCAGCATTCAGCCTTCTCTATGGTCCAACTCTTATAGTAATAGTAATCTTACTATTCTAAATGATTTTAAAAACTACATATGAAATAGCATGTATACATGTATATTCTTATGTGTGTATATAATGTAAACATAAGATGTACATACTATTAACTTTTAAGAAAAAGTGCCAATATATTATCTTGTAAGTGACCTATGTTTCTCCTACCTCTCTGTCTCCCCAGCTATCTAAACTTTCTGTTTATTATATTGTGCCTTTTACTATAGTTTACCATTCTCCCAGAACACTACATTGACTCAATTTTCACACCCTTAAGCTCCATATAAACTGAATATCTACCTTGCTTTTACAATAATTATGTTTTTGAAACATAACTATATTGGTATAAATAACCATGGTTGCTCATTTTCATTGCTATAGAGTATTCCACTGTCTAAACAGTCTACGAATTACTTACACATTTTGATGTTAAGGAACATTTGGCATGTTTCCAGTTTTTAGGTGTTGGGAACAATCTGGCTATGAAAAATTATTGTATATGAAACCAGAAGTGTGTGTGTGTGTGAAAATTTATCATGAGCATAGAACCAAAAGATTAAATTCTGAGTCAAAAATCATGTAAATTTCACACAAAATGATACAAAATTGTCTCTGCAAACAGTTTTACCAACTCACCAGCATTCATTAGTTCCTGCTTTTTATAATTAGATGTTTTAATTTTTGTGAACCTGATGCTCACAAAAATAAAATTGTGATGTTATTAGTATTTCNACCAGGGAAATCCCTGAGATTCACTATGATTTTTAAACACAAGCATTTCTAAGCATAGGTGGGCAATAAAAGGAAGAAGGGGATTGCAATGATCAAAGGAGATTTGTATGCATAGCTATTGTGTCATTCAACTAAAGGGTGTATTGAATGAACTCTGCAAATCTGGTTCATTGCATTGTATGTAGAGAAGAAACCAAGATAGTGAGATTTCATCATGTTCATATCCTTAATCACTACTGCCAACTTACAGAACATTATAGATAAGGTGGAAGCACAAAATTTCAGCTTATGTTAATTCAATCAGATGACATTCTGAAATTTCAAGAGACTCACTATACCACATCCTTTCTTAAATCAAGAGCCCTTTGGTCTCCAAAACTTTGGAAATAAAGGCCCTTGAAGACTCACCAGGTCAGCCCCTCCAGGAGCTCATGCAGTTGCCCTAAAGTANGTGTAGAGAAGAAACCAAGATAGTGAGATTTCATCATATTCATATCCTTAATCACTACTGCCAACTTACAGAACATTATAGATGAGGTGGAGGCACAAAATTTCAGCTTATGTTAATTCAATCAGATGACGTTCTGAAATTTCGAGAGACTCACTATACCACATCCTTTCTTAAATCAAGAGCCCTTTGGTCTCCAAAGCTTTGGAAATAAAGGCCCTTGAAGACTCACCAGGTCAGCCCCTCCAGGAGCTCATGCAGTTGCCCTAAAGCATCCAAACAGCATACATTTGCCATATTAAACTATCCTGAGCTCAGCAGGGAGTCCTGGATGCGAAGCATTGCAGGCCTATCTCACAACTTTAGAAGAGGCTGTTGCCCCAAGCAAATACTTGTTGAACATTTCACTGTGAATCAGGCTTTAATTTGCTATGGAAAACCCCAACAACACATCTCAGGATGTGCCCAGATTTTGAAGCATCTGTCCTATTAGTATGGCTCAGTTTCAAGAGAAATTCATTTTCCTGGGGGATAAAACCTCTGCCCATGTATCAGTCAGAACTCATTATTTTGCAAGTGACAGAAGATGAGGGGAAAGCCTGAGAAAGAAGAATCCATTCTCCCTCAACTTTCAAGGAAAAATCTTGGACTTGACTGCAGTTGGACTGTTGCACACCCAGCCCATGCCAGTCACTGTGGCAAGGAAAGTATCTTGTGCTTTAAGCAATCAGGGCCCACCCCTGAAGCTAAGTTATCAGTGGTAACAGTCCTTTGATGTGAATGAAAAGGAGACCAAAGTGTAAATAATAAGGCAATAAAGAAGCATTCCACTAATCAAGAAAATGTTTATCTCCTGTAATGTCTTCTCCCACATGGCTATCTTCTAAACAATGCTTAGGATACCTGAGTTTCTTGAAAGTATCTTTGCTTTCATGGCGATCAGTGTTATGTGAATCTATAGTCCACCTCTCAAGAACTATTTAATACTCACAGTCTTAGTTTCCTCAGTAATAGTCAGCAGACAAACAAACCTGAAAATCTCTATAAATGAAGCTGATACATTTCTAGGTTTGATATGAAAGGGAAAGTTGCTCAGTCATGTCTGACTCTTTGTGACCCCATGGACTATAGAGTCCATGGAATTCTCCAGGACAGAATACTGTCATGGGTACCCTTTCCTTTCTCCAGGGGTACTTCCCAAATCAGGGATCAAACCTAGGTCTCCCTCATTGCAGGCAGATTCTTTACCAACTAAGCCACAAGGGAAGCCCTTTTCTAGACCTGTTACTAAAATCTCACCTCTTTTTTAGTTAACAGACTATATCTCACTGCCATTCTCAGTACATACCTCTGGGACTAGGACACACATTCGTCTCATGGCTCTCAATGAGAATACTCCTGGATTTTAGGAAGTTCTCAGGATCTCTACTACTTAGGGAGCATCATGAAAGAGAGATACTGTCTACAGGAAAGATTTAGACTATATATATATATCATGTTGGAAGGCATGTGGGATCTTAGTTCCAAACCCGAGATTGAACTCATGGCCCCTGCAGTAAAAGTATGGAGTCTTGACCACTGGACCACCAGGGAAATCCCCAACTCAATCTTAAATAGACATGCTTGTGGTAAAGGTTTCTACAGTGTGCTTCATTTGGGAAAATTTGCTGAGGAAATTGGTAGATTCTTCTTTGCTGAGATGCTAAAATCTAGATGGGGTGACTTGGGCATATTTGACCATTTCTGAGCCCCAAAGAAAGAGTAGGAGAGAAAGGATCTGAAGAGTGGGGTCTCTGACTATTATTATTTTGTTGGGAAGAATGAATCCAGGTACCCACCATTCAGAAGATCCCATCCATATTCTTAGGTTAGCATAATAAGAAACAATGAATCTAAGGAATAAAGAGGTGGTGGTGTCATAGATCTCATTTAGTAAAACCATCTCTCTCTGTAGCTCATCTACAGAATAAATTTGAAGGTATAAGATGTGTATAAGNCATGTGTACAATGGCTGTTAGGAAGAACACTGGTATAGCAGTCAGGATTTCAGGATTCTGGTTCTGTTTCAGCTCTGCACTGGCCAGTCCTGCAATAGCTCCAAAGTGGAGTAATGAAGAGCCATCTCAGTCCCTTGGCGCCGGGAGGGCTAGTTCCATCTCTGTTGCCACTTCATCTAAGCCCAGTTCCCCCCTCTGCCCAATTCTGCTGGCCTAACCCTCTCACAGATGTTGCCGCAGAACCAAGTGTTAGTCTCTCAGTCATGTCTGACTCTTCACAACCCCTGGGACTGTAGCCCACCAGGCTTCTGTCCATGGCATTCTCCAGGCAAGAATACTGGAGTGGGTTGCCATTTCATACTCCAGGAGATCTTACCCACCCAGGGATTAAACCCGGGTCTCACATATTGCAGGCAGATTCTTTACCATTCAGAATCCATTTCCTTGGAAACTCAACCAGAGGCACCATCCAAAGCAGGCTGGTGGCCTTCTAAAGAACTGGATTCTCGAGGATAATATAATGCCATGGACAGCTTCATATATAAAAAGTGGCAGTGTGCTTCATATAGAAGTTCATTTGAAAACCAGAAAAGAATCAGAAAATGTATCATATTCAGGATCTAGAAAGATCTCAGCACATAAGTACTCAGTAAATATACTAATTGTGGAATGATTGAATCAATACTGCTTTTACCAAATCAATGGGCTAAATAGAGGATAAGCTGAGGTTAAAACCAGAGGGCCTTGACCAGAGGCTTTTAACTTCCCTCCAAGTGCTCCTCAATCCCTCCCTCCCTCCCTCGGGAGACTAGGTCAGAACACAAGCTTAAATCATAATTTCATCCTGAGGCCAACGCCCTCTGCTTCCAGAACAACTATACCACCAACTCGGGAACCAGTGCTGACTCCAGAAGGAGCTCTTTGTCAGAAAATAAAATAATTTAAAGAAAGCATTTTGTTTTCCCAAATAATATACTAGATCTTTCTAAATGAATTTTTTAGAGATTTGGAAGAAAAGACAAAGGGGAGGGAAAAGGCAGATGAGAGTTCTGGTGGTGTGTGTCTCTTCTTTTTTATTATTTGGTTTGGACAGGAAATGCGTGCATCTCATGATTGGAAGCAGCTGTGGGATGTGACATCTGGGCAAGAATCGGACAGAAGTTTCTGGAGATGCAGCCCTTGAAGCAGGTCCTTTAGTTCTTCACTGCTCCATTCTAAACCTCCCCATCACATGCCGCATCACCTTTCCCTCCCATATTGCTGGCTCCTTCCTCTGAGTAGCAGAGATCATGTGTGAGCAGTATAATTGTGCAGGAGACAAATTTCACTTGGGAAATTTTCCAGAAGAGAAGAATCTGGCTAAATGGATGACACAGGCTCAGATGGACCCCGAACTGGGTAGGAGTTGACCAGGAAGGGATTTTTCAGACTCCTGTCAGCATAGGGCAAAAATCCTATAGCTACCGTGCACACTGGCAGGGATACCACACCATATCAGTCAGGATGACCAGCTGAAGTCAGCATCAGTCAGTTGGAGAAGGGAACAGCTACCCACCAGTATTCTGGCCTAGAGAATTCCATGGACAGAGGAATCTGATGGGCCACAGTCCATGTGGTTGCAAAGAGTTGGACACAACTGAGTGACTTTCACTTCAGTTAGGACAAGCCTAGTCATGCTGTGGTAACAAATGACTCCAAAAATCTCAAGAATGTGCTCTTCGCACGATCGCTGGCCACCGGGTGTCAGCCTCCCGTTTGCTCTACTCTGTCCTCACTCCTGGCTATAAAGGGAAGGAGCAGTCCATATTGAGGACATCCTTGGGCTCACAAAATGGGGAAGACAGAAAGTGTTGGCTGAGGGCCAAGGGCTGGCACGTAAACCTTCCACATGAAAGTGTTGCATGTCACTTTTGTCCATTTCATTGGTCAAAACAAATTATATGATGATATCTGAGCTCAACAGGATGGGGAAAAATAACCCTCCCCTTCCACAGGCAGGGGTACCAAAGGTCACATGGTCAAGCCATTCAAATAATAAGTGGCAAAATGGAGATTCTACAAAATTTATATCAGACCTCTTTCTACTACAGTGTCCTCTCCTCAGCCTAGCACAGTGCCTGGCACCAAGCAGTCATCCAATAAATATTTTTCTGAATGAATTAAATGAATAAAAAAGTGAATGAATTACTAGATAACCATGGAGATGCAATTCTGCCCAGGTTTAATTTTAGCAATATTAATTAACAAAAAAAACCTATTGGCTTTCATTGAGAAAGATCTTTTACAAAGTAACCCTCTAAGTGTCACCTTTCACAGCTCTCATGAGGACAAGTCATCTCTGGCAAAGCTGTCAACACAAATAAGCCAGAGAAACTGTCAGCACTCAAACTCTCCATTTTTATATTTAAAAAGAGGCACCAGGGAGGCTGGCCAGCTTACATTCTGAACCGGAGCCAAAGTGCTATCGCAGTAGCATGCATCAAGACTTTGTGTACTTTTCCATTGTGAGAGATTGAGCTACTGGGTAATATTTCCAGCCTGGCCTTCTTGTGACAGCTTGAACCAGAGTTTAACAATTTGTAAGAAAAATCTTAAGTTACATGCCCAATGTATACTACACTCCCCAACTGACTGAGAACAAGGCTCTTATCCCACTACAATACTGAGTAAAATGAAAACAAGATTCTACTCAGATAATTTGTCCAGACTGCTTTTCAGTGAAAATACATAAAATACAAAGGCAACTGAGAGTCATTTTTTTCAGCTCATTCTGAAATGTCTTCTTTATTTGGGCAATTTCAACTCATGAAGACAGATTTAAAGCTTTTTTTAAAAACTGGATGGAAAAAAGTACTCTTTTATTTCCATGTGACTATCTCCCCTTTTCTGAAATGAAAGGATGATGAGAAACCTACTGAAATATTTTGTATACTACTATAGTCTGTGCAGAGGAGAAAGCAATGGCACCCCACTCCAGTACACTTGCCTGGAAAATCCTACGGATGGAGGAGCCTGGTAGGCGGCAGTCCATGGAGTCTCTAAGAGTCGAACACAACTGAGCGACTTCACTTTCACTTTTCACTTTCATGCACTGGAGAAGGAAATGGCAACCCGCTCCAGTGTTCTTGCCTGGAGAATCCCAGGGACAGAGGAGCCTGGTGGGCTGCCATCTATGGAGTCGCACAGAGTCGAACACGACTGAAGCAACTTAGCAGCTTAGCAGCATAGTCTGTGCAGTATGCAACAAAGTGGATAGAAATTTATTGCAGCAAGGGAATCAACTTTCTGCAACTCTGAAAATGAATAGCCCAGTGATTTTTACTTAAACATATGAAATTAATTTTGCTCTCATTAAAATTTTATATATGTTATGGGTAAATATTATAAGCTCCTAAACTGAGAAGCTTAGGTCTGTGTTCTGTATGTTATACACTGGATCACGAGTGCAGCCCTAATGTAACAGATAATTAGTGCAAATTCATCAGCAGTAATGTCCCCACCAGGGATGGAAAGTTGGCAAATGTGTACCATTTAGTCTATTCTTAAGGCTCATTATTTATTCATTTAACATCTTCTTCCAAGATTTAAAGGTGTTAACAAATAAAGAAATGTTTCAGCTTCATAAGCTTGCCTTTCTCATTAGGAGCCAGGGCCACTAAATCTCCTTTAGGGAAGCAAACATCGAAGGTTCACCTTCCCAGTGCTACTTATCTATGTAGAGAGAGAAACACAATTCGTGAGTGGATAACTGCACTCAGCAGTCAGAGACCCAATGTAAGCCTTTGGCCAGTCTATGGTTAGTGTGTGAATAATGAGCTATTATGCATTCAACATTTGGTTTGGTTTTCAGCCATGTGCCAATATTAACAACAGGAACACTTACTGCGCTCTTCTCCCTGCCTCTTCAGTGTTCCCCGCACTTGGTATGTGTGTGCGTCCTCAGTTCTGTTAGACTATGTGTGACCCCATGGACTGTAGCCCACTAGGCTCTTCTGTCTATGGAATTTTCCAGACCAGAATACTGGAATGGGTTGCCATTTCGTACTCTAGGGGATCTTCTCAACCCAGGGGTTGAACGCACATCTCTTGCATCTCTTGCATTAGCAGGTGAGTTATTTATCACTGAGGGGCTAACTGAGAAGCCCCTAAAATACTGGGCCATGGACTAGAAACTGAATCAGATGTTTAAGTACATCCCAGAACTTGTGTTGTTGTTCAGTCACCAAGTCATGTTCAACTCTTTGTGACCCTATGGACTGCAGCATGCCAGACTTCCCTATTTCTCACCAACTCCTGGAGTTTGCCCGAGCTCATGCCCATTGAATTGGTGATGCCACCCAACCATCTCATCCTCTGTCACCATTTTCTCCTTTTGCTTTCAATCCTTGCCAGCATCAGGGTCTTTGCGAATGAGTCAGTTGTTCCCAGAGCTTTACATGTACAAGTATATCATGCAACATGCCAGGCTGGATGAAGCACAAGCTGGAATCAAGATTGATAGGAGAAATATCAGTAACCTCAGATATGAAGATGACACCACCTTTATGGCAGAAAGTGAAGAGAAACTAAAGAGCTCCTTGATGAAAGTGAAAGAGGAGAGTAAAAAAGCTGGCTCAGTGTTCAAAAAACTAAATCATAGATAGCATCCAGTCCCATCATTTGATGGCAAATAGATGGGGAAACAATGGAAACAGTGACAGACTTTATTTTCTTGGGTTCCAAAGTCACTGTAGATGGTGACTGCAGCCATGAAATTAAAAGATGCTTGCTCCTTTGAAGAAAAACTATGACCAACCTAGACAGCATATAAAAAGCAGAGACATTACTTTGCCAGCAAAGGTCTGTGTAGTCAAAGTTATGGTTTTTCCAGTACTCAAGTATGGATGTAAGAGTTGGACTATAAAGAGGGCTGCATGCCAAAGAATTGATGCTTTTGATCTGTGGTGTTGCAAAAGACTTGAGAATCCCTTGGACTGCAAGGAGATCCAACCAGTCAATCCTAAAGGAAATAAGACCTGAATATTCATTGGAAGGACTGATGCTGAAGCTGAAACTCCAATACTGTGGCCACATGATGTGAAGAACTGACTCATTGGAAAAGACCCTGATGCTGGGCAAGATCGAAGGCAACAGGAGAAGGGGACAACAGAGGATGAGACAGTTGGATGGCATCACCAACTCGATGGACATGAGTTTGAGCAAGCTCCAAGAGTTGGTGATGAACAGGGAAGCCTGGGTTGCTGCAGTCCATGGGTTCTCAAAGAGTCGGACACGAATGAATGACTGAACTGAACTGAACTGACTGAGGCAGCAAAATTTCCAGCCCTGTGAACTCAAATAGCAATAATGTTGACCTCTAATTCTGCCTATTAATGGCTTTAAGATGCCCTCTTAAAGATGTGAATGAAATTTCCCCTCAGCATGTCTAAACCATACCTAGAAACTGCTAGACATTGTCATCCTACAGGGACAGTAAACAAGAGCTGGCTTCCATGGACCCTGATGAGTTAAGAGAGAACAGCAGGGTTATGCATTGGACTTATTTGTCTGAACTTGAGTCCTGCACCAACTCTCTCAGAATAAATAAAATTGAGAAAAGGAACCTGTATACACATCCATGAAAGTATAATAGGATTTAGATGACTTTACCTCATTAACTTTGCAAGGGAATCCTGGCAAAGTATGAAATCCAAGCATCGTGCCAGGCTGACTGAAAACAGTTTGTATTTAAGTCACTGCACCTGCCATACACTTCAAAAACATAGGTCAGAGCTGCTTCCCCCAAATATATCCTAAAATTTCTAACTTAGTTGACACACACACAGAGGCACGCACACACAGTCTGGTAGCAAGAGGTTCTCCTTTTGAAGTTGTCTGTGCATAGTGAGTTCCCAGGTTTTATTTAGGTTGCAAATGTATTTTGAGTGGGGCTGATGGAAATTCCAATGGGGCTGAAGCCTTTCCAAGCCTTACCTTTGCTCCAACACTTGTGTATCTGAAATGAACAAGAACATAAATGGCTGGGTAATAGACAGTTCAACATACTCTATAAGCTCTTTGATATTGTGGGAAGCTTCCTCGTCTGTAACTTTCCTTTTTCTGTTTTGGCAGAAGTAAAAGGACAAAGAGGAGAAGCATGAATAGAGAATCTCCTAAGAATGTTATGAAGAAATCCCCAAATTCTTAAGTTGTTTAAATGTTGTGAAACTGACTGTTCAGAAATTAAATCATTTTTGAGCATTTCTCAGAACAAATAGACTTTCAGAGAATCAAGAGATTGTCACTTCCTATCTTCAAAACTATTGTGTGCCACTAATGCATTTTCCTGTAGAGGAAACTATTCCAAGGAAAAAAGGTCATGAGCTTATGCCATCGTAGACCTAGACATAACTGAATTGATTTTTGGAGAATGAAAAACAACTCATCCATCTTATCAGCAACAGAATTTGTGAATGAATCAAGCATGTGTCTCTTGATGAGGCTTGAGAGATTAATACTGTCTGAGAAAGGGTTAATGCAAACACCATCTATTTTTATAGCTGTCCTGAACTAACCCTGTGAGAATATTGTGAACCTGGTGCAGGTCACTGAGTGAAGAAAGTCAAAGGCAGCTCCCCTCCCAAGAACGATCTTGGCTACTTAGCAGCAAGAAAAAGCTCTGGCAATAAGACTCTTCAATGAGGAAACTGCCTGAGCTTGCCAATTACCAGAAAGTCATCAGAGGAGGGCTTGTTATTCAGGGAATCCAGTTGGCAGAGTTGATATGGACATATTTGCAGGTGATTTACTATATATACATTGTTCAAAGGTTTTGGCTCTGTTCTTTGACAAGGGAAGAATCCACAGAGCTGGAATGTGGACAACTGACTTTTACATTCAACTTTAAAAGTTTCAGTGTTGTGGGTATCATCTCATGGAAGTCTTCATTTATTTTTAAAGAACGCACCTGCCAATGTAGGAGATGCAAGGGACAGGGGATTCCATCCCTGGGTGAGGAAGATCCCCTGGAGGAGGAACTAGCAACCCACTCCAGTATTCTTGCCTGGAGAATCCCATAGACAGAGGTACTTGGAGGGCTGCAGTCCATGGGGTCGCTAAGAATCTGACACGACTGAAGTGACTTAGCACACACATAATAAGAATACTACATCACTGATATAAGACCACTCTTGCCCTACTCTTTGGAGATTCAGTTCGGGGATCACTTGCTTTAAAAATTCTTCTAATAGCCCTTCTCTGCCTGGCATTGCGGTTTCCATGTTTCCCTCCCAGCAGTCCATACTTACTCTGGCAGCAGCCCATGTTAATCCCAGGCTTTCATGAATCAAAGACCTCACCACAGTGTAGAGAAATTTCCTGCTTAGAAATGTTTTTCCACAGTGGACTAGAAGTCTCTGCAGGCTGAGGTCTGTGTCTCCTCCTTCCTGTGTCTCCAGGCAGAGCTCTGTGTCTGGCACAAAGCAGGTTCTCTGTAACTATTAGCTGAACTAAAATGAATTCAGACCCTTGGGGATGGGATTTCCCAGCACAGTAAATGGGCTATTTTTAAGTCCCCTTCCTATGTGAAATAAAAGGGGGCTTTCACAGCCATTAAATCTCCTATGAGCCATTTCTCAAAACTAAAATATTTTTATATGTATTTTCAGCTAACTAACCCCTGGCATTTTCCGGTGTTCAGCCAGAGCTGATCTGCATGCTGGGACCCATTTCCTTCTTTTCAAGTATCTTGATACTTGTTTTTTGGTTTTTTTTTTAATCTCCATGGTGTTTTTCCTTCTACAAATTATGTTTCCCTTTGGACCTCTTTCCTCTGGCCCATGAAAGTAAAATTTGCTTAGCATTCTTGATGCTTTTTACAGAAAAACCTAAGGAAAAAATAGAGGGATATTCTCCATGATTTAAATAAAGATCATTCATATGATGATTATCTACCATTGCACTATCCTAGTAAAATTCGATAGGAAAAAAATGTTGGCAACCTATTTATAAAAGATAGGCTATTTTGATCTTGTCTATTTATGAAAAATCCACAATTTTATTGAAATGTCAACAATGAGTTACAGAAAACTTAGGTTAAATATATTGGGGAAGTAATTTGCTGTCCCAAAGGTAAGCAACATTCAGTTCAGTTGCTCAGTCCTGTTGACTCTTTGTGACCCCCATGGACTCCAGCACCCCAGGCTTCCCTGTCCATCACCAACTCCCAGAGTTTACTCAAACTCATGTCCATTGAGTCAGTGATGCCATCCAGCTGTCTCATTCTCTGTCATCCCCTTCTCCTCCTGCCTTCAGCCTTTCCCAGTGTCAGAGTCTTTTCCAATAAGTCAATTCTTCACATCACGTGGCCAAAGTATTGGGGTTTCAGCTCCAGCATCAGTCCTTCCAGTGAATATTCAGGACAGAGTTCCTTTAGGATAGACCGGTTGAAGCTCCTTGCTGTCCAAGGGACTCTCAAGAGTCTTCTCCAACAACACAGTTCAAAAGCATCAGTTCTTCGGTGCTCATACCTCTTTATAGTCCAACTCTCATATCCATACATGACCACAGAAAAAACCATAGCTTTGACTAGATGGACCTTTGTTGGCAAAGTAACGTCTCTGCTTTTTAATATGCTGTCTAGTTTCATCAAAACTTTTCTTTCAAGGAGCAAGCATCTTTTAATTTTATGGCTTCAGTTACCATGTGCAGTGATTTTGGAAACCAAGAAAATAAAGTCTGTCACTGTTTCCTCTGTTTCCCCATCTATTTGCCATGAAGTGATGGGACCAGATGCCATGATCTTAGTTTTTTGAATGTTGAGTTTTAATTCAAGTTTTTCACTCTCCTATTTCACTTTCATCAAGGGGCTCTTTATTCTTCGCTTTCTGCCATAAGGGTGATGTCATCTGCATATCTGAGGTTATTGATATTACTCCCAGCAATCTTGATTCCAGCAGTGCTTCATCCATACTGGCATTTCACATGATGTACTCTGCATATAAGTTAAATAAGCAGGGTGGCAATCTACAACCTTGACATACTCCTTTTCCTATTTGTAACCAGTCTGTTCCATGCCCAGTTCTAACTGGTGCTTCCTGACCTGAATACAAATTTCTCAGGTCAGGTGGTCTGGTATTCCCATCTCTCTCAGAGTTTTCCACAGTTTGTTGTCATCCACACAGTCAAAGGTCTTGGTGTAGTCAATAAAGCAGAAATAGATGTTTTTCTGGAACTCTCTTGCTTTTTCAATGATCCAACAGATGTTGGCAATTTGATCTCTGGTTCCTCTCTGCCTTTCATAAAACCAGCTTGAACATCTGGAAGTTCACATACTGTTGAAGCCGTGCTTGGAGAATTTTGAGCATTCCTTTGCTAGTGTGTGAGATGAGTGCAATTGTGAGGTAGTCTGAACATTCTTTGGAATTGGCTTTCTTTGGGATTGGAATGAAAAATTACCTTTTCCAATCCTGAGGCCAAGCTGAGTTTTCCAAATTTGCTGGCATATTGAGTGCAAAACTTTCACAGCATCATCTTTTAAGATTTGAAATAGCTCAACTGGAATTTCATCACCTCCATTAGCTTTGTTCAAAGTGATGTTCCTAAGGCCCACTTGACTTTGCTTATCAGGATATCTGGCTGTAGGTGAGTGATCACACCATTGTGGTTATCTGGGTCATGAAGATGTTTTTTGTAAAGTTCTTCTGTATATCCTGTATATTCACCTCTTAATATCTTCTGCCTCTCTTAGGTCCATATCATTTCTGTCCTTTATTGAGCCTATCTTTGCCTGAAATGTTCTCTTGGTATCTCTAATTTCCATGAAGAGATCTCTAGTCTTTCCCATTCTGTCATTTTCCTATTTCTATGCACTGATCACTAAGGAAGGCTTTTTTTCTCTCCTTGCTATTCTTTGGAACTCTGAATTCAAATGGCTATATCTTTCCTTTTCTCCTTTGCCTTTCGCTGCTTTTCTTTTCACAGCTATTTATAAGGCCTCCTCTGACAACCATTTTGCCTTTTTGCATTTCTTTTTCTTGGGGATGGTCTTGATCACTGTACTTGGATGGAATCTCAAAAATGACAGAATGATCTCTGTTCATTTCCAAGCCAAAGCATTCAATATCACAGTAATCCAAGTCTATGTCCTGACCAGTAATGCTGAAGAAGCTGAAGTTGAGTGGTTCTATGAAGACCTACAAGACCTTCAAAACTAACCCTAAAAAAAAGATGTCCTTTTCATTATAGGGGACTGGAATGCAAAGTAGGAAGTCAAGAGATACCTGGAGTAACAGGCAAGTTTGACCTTGGAATGCAAAATGAAGCAGGTCAACAGCTAACAGAGTTTTGCCAAGAGAACACACTGGTCATAGCAAACACCCTCTTCCAACAACACAAGAGAAGACTCTACACATGGACATCACCAGATGGTCAATACCAAAATCAAATTGATTATATTCCTTGAGCCAATATGGAGAAGCTCCTTACAGTCAGCCAAAAGAAGACAGTGACTCAGATCTTGAACACCTTACTGCCAAATTCAGACTTAAATTGAAGAAAGTAGGGAAAACCACTAGACCATTCAGGTATGATCTAAATCAAATCCCTTCTGATTCTACAGTGGAAGTGACAAATAGATTCAAGGGATTAGATCTGATAGACAGAGTGCCTGAAGAACTATGGACAGAGGTTTATGACATTTTACAAGAGGAAGCGAGGTACAAAGGGGGAAGTAACTAACTCAAAAGATAATCAGAATTAGAGAGCACCTTGCAATTGTAGATCTGAAAAAGTCTTCTTAATATGCAAACCTTTCTGTTGGTATTGTATGATATTAGACTGGGATATAAGCCTCATGAAGGCAGGGACCATGTCTGTCTTATATATTCTTCTTCGCACCTTTCAGCATAGCACATAGCTGATAAGGAATTCAATATTTGTTAAGAAAATTAATGTCTTTCTGAATTAGTGAGTGGGTGGCTCTAGAGAAGTAAGTGAATCCAAGCAGATAAAAATATTACCTCCTTCTTTCATGTAGCACTGGAAACAGAATTTTTTTCAATCCAGATATATGAACCTTCTTAAAATATGTACCAGGCATTGAGATCATATGAAAGCAATGCAAAAGATAAAGCTAAAAGATTGGTTCTTCTCAAGGCAATACTGTAACTATGGTCANATATTACCTCCTTCTTTCATGTAGCACTGGAAACAGAATTTTTTTCAATCCAGATATATGAACCTTCTTAAAATATGTACCAGGCATTGAGATCATATGAAAGCAATGCAAAAGATAAAGCTAAAAGATTGGTTCTTCTCAAGGCAATACTGTAACTATGGTCACATGAAATATACACATGAATATACACATGAAATAACAATAGGAAAAACAGTAAACTCTTCTCTCCTTCCATTTCTCCTTCAACTTTAAACACTTAGCCAGGAAAAAACTATTCATGATAATATACCTGCATTCCAAATTCCATGTGATTTTTAATAGAATATTTAAGAGGAAAGACAAATATTTCCCCAACTGCCAGTTTAAAAATGAAAAGTGTTTGTGGCTAGGTCATTAGAGATGAGAAAAATTCAGAAGTGAGAACTTCTAATTGAAGGTAGACTATTTAGCTGTATAATCTGAAATACTGCCAGTAATGGTAGAAGTTAATACTTGGCTTATTTGTAGCAACATGGATGCAACTGGAGATTATCATTCTAAGTGAAGAAAATCACAAAGAGAAAGACAAATACCATATGATATCACTTACATGTGGAATCTAAAATGTAACACAATTCAACCTATTAAATAGAAACAGAATCAGCAACACAGCGAATAGATTGGTGGTTGCCAAAGGGAAGGAGAGAGATGGATCGGGAGTTTGGGATTAGCACATGCAAACTGGTATGTATAGAATGGATAAACAAGGTTCTACTACAGAGTACAGGTAACTACATTCACTATCAGTGTGATAAATACAATGGAAAAGACTATGAAAAACAATATACATACATATGTATAACTGAGTCACTTTGCTATACAGCAGTAATTACACAACATTGTACTTCAATTACACTTCAATAAAAAGTACATTTTCAAAACAAAAATTATGTACTGAACTTAACATGAACCAAATCAAGAAATTTCCCCTATTCATTTACTACCCCCACCCACCTCATGAAATAGTTATTAGTTTATTATCAGAATTTTAGATATTTTTTAACATGGAGAATCAGAATGGATAACTGTTCAAGGTTATGTAAGCTAATCTGTCAAATTTAATTTCTTCAAGGTGATGCAGTCACTGAATGGGCTGGGCCTAATCCGAACACAAGTGGTCAGACATGAGACCCACCCTCTGCCACTGCAGGTAGTGATAGCAAGGCTTGCACTGGGCCTTACAGTTGGTCAGTGCTCAGTTACAGAGTTCCCACTGAGCTTCCTAACAACTTGGGAGATATCATTTTTAATGGAATTCCAGTTAAACTATTTCAAATCCTGAAAGATGATGCTGTGAACTTAAAGTGCTGCACTTAATATGCCAGCTAATTTGGAAAACTCAGCAGTGGCCACAGGACTGGAAAAGGTCAGTATTCATTCCAATCCCAAAGAAAGCAAACGCCAAAGAATGCTCTAACTACCTCACAATTGCACTCATCTCACACATTAGCAAAGGAAGGCTCAAAATTCTCCAAGCCCAGCTTCAACAGTACATGAACTGTGAACTTTCAGATGTTCAAGCTGGATTTAAAAAAGGCAGAGGAACCAGAGATCAAATTGCCAACATCTGTTGGATCATTGAAAAAGCGAGAGTTCTAGAAAAACATCTACTTCTGCTTTATTGACTACACCAAGGCCTTTGACTGTGTAGACCACAACAAACTGTGGAAAATTCTTCAGGAGATGGGAACACCAGACCACCTGACCTGTCACTTGAGAAACCTGCATGTAGGTCAGGAAGCAACAGTTAGAACTGGGCATGAAACAACAGACTGGTTCTAAGTAGGAAAAAGAGTACGTCAAGGCTGTATATTGTCACCCTACTTATTTAACTTATATCTGGACTATATCATGCAAAATTCAGGGCTGGATGAAGCACAAGCTGAAATCAAGATTGCCAGGAGAAATATCAATAACTTCAGAAATTCAGATGACACTACCCTTATGGCAGAAAGTGAAGAGGAACTAAAGAGCCTCTTGATGAAAGTAAAACAGTAAAGTAAAAAAGTTGGCTTAAAGCTCAAATTCAGAAAACTAAGATCATGGCATCTGGTCCCATCACTTCATGGCAAATAGATGGGGAAACAGTGAGAAAAGTGAGAGACTTTATGTTTTCGGACTCCAAAATCACTTCACATAGTGACTGCAGCCATGAAATTAAAAGACACTTACTCCTTGGAAGAAAAGTTATGTCCAACCTAGACAGCATATTAAAAAGCAGAGACATTACTTTGCCAACCTTTGTTGGTCCATCTAGTCAAAGCTATGGTTTTTCCAGTAGTCATGTATGGATGTGAGAGTTGGACTATAAAGAGGTCTGAGCACCGAAGAACTGATACTTTTGAACTGTGGTGTTGGAGAAGACTCTTGAGAGTCTCCTGGACTGCAAGGAGCTCCAACCAGTCCATCCTAAAGGAAATCAGTCCTGAATATTCATTGGAAGGACTGATGCTGGAGCTGAAACTCCAATACTTTGGCCATCTGATGCAAAGAACTGACTTACTGGAAAAGACTCTGATACTGGGAAAGACTGAAGGCAGGAGGAGAAGGGGATGACAGAGAATGAGACAGTTGGATGGCATCACTGACTCAATGGACATGAGTCAGAAAGCTCCAGGAGTTGGTGATGGACAGGGATGGTGGACATCAGACACGACTGAGCGACTGAACTGAACTGCCTGATAGATGAGAAAATGAAAGCACAGGGAAGCCAAAGAACTCAAATCTGCAGAATATGTACCCGGAGACACCAAGTCCTGACACCATTTTACTATAGCACAGTGGCTCTCAAATGACAAGTATGTGTCATTATTCTGTCACAGAGTTTGGGGGAAGCCAAAGCTTCTAGAAAAATTTGACCTTCAAGATGTTCACATGACCTAAAGCTAAGAGAACTACAGTTGCTGCTTGCTGATATTTTTTCTTATTTAGTGGGAATTCATTTCCTCCATCTACCTCTTTTGCAGTGACTACTATTCTTTGGGAACTAAGTTGTCCAAATCTCCCCATAGGGTTTTGGGGTTTGTTTTTTTTTTTTTTTTTGGAGTATAACTGTTTTATAATATTGTGTTAGTTTCTACTGCACAATGAAGTGAATTAGCTATATGTGTACATATAGTCCCTTTCTCTTGAATCTTCCTTGCAGCCCATCATCTCACCCTTCTAGGTGATCACAGAGCACCACACTGAGCCCCACCCTATAGGTTTTTATGCACTAGAAATAAGTGTAGTGAGCCAAACAGTGCCTTAGTAGCCCAACAAGCATCAGAGACCATGTCTCACATTCCAGTGGTTGTCTCAAATGGGAAGAATTTTTGGTAATCTCCCCTCAGAGGTTTAAGTCTTTGATTAAGTAAATTCTTCAAGACAGCACAAGATCCATGTGGTTTACTTTCGACATAAATCACATCATGGGCCCTGATAACATTCCAGTTACTCTTTGTAGTTACTCAAAGAAATGAAGTCCCTTCTGAAATGTGCTAGCCAGGAAAGAATGCCGTATTCTGGTGAGGCTGCCCGAATGCTGTCATGTGATTTAGATAAAAGATTTCCAATGAGCATCTGAGTCACAAATCATTCATTTAATGATTTAAACTTATCAAGAAGCATCTGCTCCCCACAACTCAAAATGTAAAACGCTGATAAGTTCTTTAAAAAAAAAAAAGTTAAATGTAATTTAACATCCTCCTATGAGTTCTGCAGTTGTCAGCAGCAACAGAATCAAATGACAGCTTTCCACATTGCTGGAAAAAGTGGAAAAGTGAAGGTAACTTTGGACTCAGCAGAGAATCTCAGAGAACTCAGGCTATAGCAAACATCATTCCTTCTACCTCATTTTCCCTATTTGAAAGATTTTCACCAAATGAGAAGGTTGAAGTGGAGACTGTTCTCAGGATTCACAACCCTGTTGTCAGGGCTCTCCAGAGAAACAGAAGCAATAGGAGATATATAGATATAAGTGTAAATATATAAGGAGATTTATTATAGAAATTAGATTAGGCTACTATGGAGGCTGAAAAAGTCCCATGAGCTATCAACTGCATGCAAAGACCCAGGAGAGCCAATGGTGTAGTTCAACGCAAAGTCAAAAGCTTGAAAACCAAGTCCTAAAGTCTGAAANTCACGTTTGCTGCTTTTCTTTAACTGATAACGTGGATGGATGAAGGTAGCGTCGTCTCCATTCTTCTCCATGACTTGACTTCTGATTGCAACAGGAGAGGCTGCAAGGAGTCTTACACATCAAGAACATTTTGGGGGAAATGGTCCAATTTTTCTTTGTTAGAGCACATCAAAATAGATTAGGCTGTAATTTATTTGATTTTTATGGCTTATTTGTTTCTAGTTTGCTTGTGAGGAAAAAAAAAAACCTGGTGTGTACAATGTAGACCACACCAAAAGCTAGAATTTTCATGTACACAGTTACCAATAAGAATCAGGAAAGAATCACTTACTCATTTATACCTTTCCTCTCTCTAATGTATAGCATATCATTAATTAATATGAGCAAAGATTCCCCTCACCCCCCTTAAAAAATTTTTTTTATTTGCCTTTTAAAAAAATTTTATTTTTACTTTATTCTGTGTTACAATACTGTATTGGTTTTGCTATACATTGACTTGAATCAGCCACATTCAAATTAAACTTTTGTGGAATAGAATTAGTACACTTCACACCTTGTAGCTAATTTTAAAGGTACAGGCCCCTCTGGATTACTGTGTATCTGAATTAAATTTGGAGATCAGAATTAATGCCGCTGCTTTCATTTTCCTTTTTCTTTCCTTGCTCTGAAGCTGCCTCTCTCTAGTGAAGAGTGTGATCTTTTTTAGAAGCCTGACCTTAATTTTATTTAGTCTAACAAGAGAGAACATAGCCCATTTATTGTTTTCTTCGTCTTCATTTGTAAAGGTATATCACCTTTGTGACAGGTGTGTATATACCTTAGGCAACAGGTAAATAAGGTACATCCTTCCTGTGATTGCTTTCATTTCTACATAGGATTTAATCCTGGAATTCTCCAGTTATGGTAGCAATTTACTATTAGCCATTTTATGGTTGCAATAAAGTAAAAGAATTTAAAAGTGAACTAGCTCCTTTTTTGATGAAAGTTAAATAGGAAATGTGTGGAATTTCTCTTTTATGGCATATTTGTGTGTGTGTCCAGTTGCTGAGTTGTGTCTGACCCTTTGTGACCCCGTGGACTGTAGCCCACCAGGCTCCTCTGTCCACAGGATTCTCCAGGCGAGAATACTGGAGTGGGTCACCATTTCCTCCTCCAGGGGATCTTCCTGACCCAGGGATCAAACCCAAGGCTCCTGTGTCTCTTGCATTGCAGGCAGATTCTTTCCTGGTGAGCCATCAGGGAAGGCCCCTTCAGAGCACACACATTTATAACACTTGGTCCTGTTCTATTATATTTATAGTGATTTATATTTAAACTGAGAATATATTTATCAGAAATTCCTTTAGAGGTCATGTATGTATGGCTTTACTGTTTTTACTGGGTTTCACTGTTGCACACCCAGACAGGAATCATGATACAGAAAGTCCTGTTTGGAAATACTTTCACTGTGAGAAGGCTGCCTCATTCATGGCTGGCAGGACAAAGGCACAGAGGGATGAAAGGATTTCTGTGGGCACCACACAGCAAACCCGTGGGCGTCCCAGCAGCCACAGGGATTATTTCCTCTTGGGTGTTCTTTTTCTCAACCCAAGCAAATGACTGCTGGAAGATGTGGGCGGGGTCCTGGTTGTTGCAAAAGAGTGTAACTCACACTTGGTTCCTCAGTTAGGCCATTTCTAGGCTTTTCTAGAATAAAGCAATTCCACGGTGGCTGGAGCAGAGCATGCAGGCAGCCCGCGGGAAGCTTAGGCCTTTTTCTCGTTGTTTCTCCTGTTTGGTTGGCGCCGAGTTGCTTCACCGTGTTAGTTTCTGACACAGCGAAGTGAATCAGCTGAAGCTGCACATGCACTGCCTTCCTTTGGTATCCCCCTCCCACTCTCTCCCCCAACACCCTCTTCTAGGTCATCACAGAGCGATGAACTGAGCCCCCTGCACTTTACTGCAGGCTCCTAATCCCTAGCTCTTTTCTAATTCAGGGTAGTTTTACATTTGTTTTGGTTTAAATGGGCCAGTCTGCTGAAACAGAATGTTGGGCATCAGTGATTATAACTTGTCCAAATTTTGGCTCAGACGGTAAAGAATCCACCTGCAATGAGGGAAACCTGGGTTTGATCTCTGGGTTGGGAAGATCCCCTGGAGGAGGGCGTGGCACCCCACTGCAGTGTTCTTGCCTGGAGATCCCATGGACAGAGGGCTGCAGGCCACGAGGTCGCACAGAGTCGGACACTCCTGAGCGACTAAACACTTCTCCCTTCACCAGCTCATGCGGCCATCTTGCTTACCAGAATGTGCAAACAGTGAAGTGGAATGGAGAGCAAGGGCAGTGTACTCAAAGGCCTTAGAGCTCTGATTAGATGGGATCAGTTTTTCACATTCTTTGCCTGCAGATGTGGAAGTCAACACAGGTCTCTGTGTGCAGGTTCTGTTCTCATGGCACTCACAGAATGTGATCTTGACCGATGGAACTTTACAGTGGAATGTCCAGAGGTGGGGACCGAGGCATCCCTTCTGGTGGTGAAACATAGCTCAATGAACAAAGACAAGCAGTCGGTTCTCCCCAGAACTTCCATCCTTTGTCACACTGAACAATTACTCTTCACCACATGTGGTTAAGAAAAGCAAGCTCCAGTGAGATTTAAGCGTGAAGTCCCCCCCCATCATGTCCACAAATGAGAAGCAGATGTCCATATTCTCTGGGCAATATTCAGGCCTTAAACCACTGCCTTACACTGGGCCCACTAATTGATGCTGACAGTAGTAATAAGAGTAGTAATAATCATAGCAAACTTTACTGCCTGTTTACCATGTGCCAGCCACTTTCTTTAATCCGCACAGTTCCCTATGGAGAAAGGGGGTAAATGACTTTTATTTTAGGCCACCCAGATTCCCTCTCCCTTGCCATTGATAACAACGCCCAGATTTCCATTTTCCCCCAAGCATATCCCAGATGCTTTTGGGGAGAGAGATCCCATTCAGATCTCCTGATAAGCCCTTGTAGACTGAAGCCAATAAGCAAAGCTCAGCTGCAGTGACTAGTTAGGGTTGACCATGTGACCTTCTTTGGGCCAATCAGATCACAGGAGAAGTTTCCATGGGGTTTCTGGGTTTTCTGTGAAAATGCCTAGAGAGTCATTCTCTTTGTGTTAAAGAGGAATGTGGAAGCTTGGAAGTTGCTGAGCAGAGTCAGCCTCGGGTAAAAGGAGCACCAAAGAAGGCAGTGGAGAAAAGGAGAGAATTTCCCCGGTGGTCCAGTGGTTCAGACTTCACCTGCTAATGGAGGGTGCATGGGTTCAAACCTTGGTTGGGGAGGTAAGATCCCACATGTGGACAGTGCTGTCAGAAATAAACAAACCAAAGCAGGAAGAAATGAAAACTCGGTTGATTTCACTGAATAGCTAGATTAAGCCTCAATTAAAGCCTACTCTACTTCTGATTTTTCCTTTAACCAAGTAACTTATGTTTATCATTTAAGTTGGATTGAGTCTTCTGAATCTGAACACCAAATGATGCTTAACAGGTTTTGATATTAAAATATGTTTCATGGATAAGGAAATGGGTCGATAGAGTTTGAATGCTTTCCCAATATAATTGAAGAAGTAAATGGGAGATTACGGATTTAAATACAGGTGGTTTGATTCTAAAATCCATGAACATACCTGATAACTGGAGAAGGTAAAAGATATAGTTATTGTTAAGAATAGAGTCCTTAAAAATAATGAGTTCCTTCTGTTTCTTACTCCTGATGGAATGTAGATTTAACTTGTGAAGAATGTGTAAGAAATTAATTTGAAATCTCAGGCTGTGTAACTTTGTTTTGGTATAGCTTTGTATGTCTGGACTCTGGAGTGGTTAGAGGGGACAAAACATCTTATTGGAAAAATCATTGTAAATCACCTTGTTAAGAACTCATCACATGTAATATTTAACATTAAATTTCTGGAATAGAGTTAGATTGAAGTACATTGCCAAATATGATTACATTTTTTAATAACTTGGGAAATTTATAAAAATATACATGCTTGATCTTATGAAGAGTCTGTTTGTGGCGAGATATCAGGCAGTTATGACTCAAAACTGTATTTGACAACAAACTGTATATAGTTGTTCAGGGACCTACTGAACAGATATTATGCAACTGATCAAAAACAGAGTCCAGAGAGGGGCAGACAATTTATGCTTGACAAAACATATTCTCCACCTTCTCCTCCCTCCCCTCTCCCCTCCTCGCCACGCTTTCCTTCTTCACACTTAGATTAGGACAGAAAAGAGAAGCTTGGAGACTTGGAAACACATGCAGCCTCCTTCCTCTAGTGACCTGATAAATTTATAGCCATCAGTTGGAAATTTATCTTGCACATAGAAACAACCTTGGTGTCCATTGACAGATTAATGGATAAAGAAGGTGCAGTATTGTAAACAATGGAGTATCACCCAGCCTTGAAAAGAGTGAACGATGCCATTTGCGGCAACACGGATGGACCTAGAGATCCTCAGACTAAACGAAGTAAGCCAGACAGAGAACGACAAATATCATATATCACTGCTTATATGTGGGATCTAAAATATGACACCAATGAGCTAACCCATGAAACAGAAATAGACTCACACACAGAGAACAGACTTGTGCCAAAGAGGGTGGGCAGGGAGGGGTTGCTCGGGAGTCTGAGATTAGCAGATGCAAAATATTATATATTAGAATGGATAAACAACTAGGTCCTGCTATGTAGCACACGGAAGTATTTTCAATATCCTGCAATAAGCCATAGTGGAAAAATATGAAAAAGAATGTGTACCTGTTTATGTGAGAAATTTATCTCGTAAAAGAAACCACAGTCTCTGTGGCAGACTATTGCAAGAGCCCCCCGCCCCGCCATTTTTCTTTTGCTTTAAGTATAGTTGGTTTACAACGTAGTGTTAGTGTCTGTTGTATATATTACATATATTATATATGTATACACTTCAGATTATTTTCCATTATATGTTATTACAAGATAACTGAAGATAGTTTCTTATGCCATGCAGTAGGTCCTTATTGTTGATCTATTTTATTTATGAAGAACTTTTGATGTAAACCTTCTCTAAAAAATCGACACTCATTGGAGCCATTAACAAACCCTAGGCTGTATTTTTCTGATTTTGGTGGATGTTGGAATCACCTGAGCAGGTCAAGATTGAGTATTCCTCCTCATCTCACATCTTCTGAATCAGAATGATTGGAGCAAAGGGAACCTGTGTTTAGTCCCCTCTCCCCTCCACCCCTACCCCATTATGGTGAATCTATGCCTATCGTCTAGGTGTCAAGGAGATGAGCTCAAAATCACTATTTTCAGTTATTAGTCATTATTTAGATAATGAATTATGCCTAGAAGTGAGGGCTTCCCTTGTGGCATCCTAAAGGAAATCAGTCCTGAATATTCATTGGAAGGACTGATGCTGAAGCTGAAACTCCAATATCTTGGCCACCTGATGTGAAGAATTGACTCATTTGAAAAGACCCTGATGGTGGGAAAGATTGAAGGCAGGAGGAGAAGGGGACGACAGAGGATGAGATGGTTGGATGGCATCATCGACTTGATGGACACGAGCTTGAGCAAGTTCCAAGAACTGGTGATGGAGAGGGAGGCCTGGTGTGCTGCAGTCTGTGGGGTCACAAAGAGTCGAACACGACTGAGCGACTGAACTGAACTGAACTAGAAGTAATAATCAAACATATTTTAATTTTTTATCATTTCAGTTGTAGCAATCAATGAAAAATAATTATTTGAAATAATTCTTTAATAAATTACTCAATTAAAAAATTGAGAGTAATATAATGGTTAAGAACAAGACAGAATCTTCAGTGTTTCAGGGAACTGGGGGATGCCCGACTGCTTAAATCACGAGGCTGTGGCTTGAAGGCTTGGGCCAGTTTATCTAGATTTGAAAGACAACTGTACAACGAGGGAGAAACTTCTTAGAATGTCAGTCATCCCAAATCTTCTCAAGGTGATGGACAACTCTGAGATCTTCACCCAGCTTTTGTATGGAGAAAGAGTCTCATTTTCTTTCAACAGAGGAGAGGAGCTGTGTTCTTTGTAGCTGTGGCATTTTAGTCATTTTAGGCTGACTACAATAGATTTCTCATAAAATTCTGTGCAAATTGCCAGAATGTTAGTTATTCTGTCAGTAAGAATGAGCATAAGTAATCATACTGGTGTAAATAATCATCCTGTAAACTCTTTATGGCTAAGGAGTTCAACATGAGGTCATGCGTTGTGAACATCTGGTTGAATGACTGAATTGTGAATTATCAAGGTCTTGTGAAGAAGGCGAGAGCTGCCTGCTATCTTTAGGATTCCTGCCTCTTTGTGAAAACATCCAAAATTATTGGCTTAGATACAGATGGAACTGACCTTCCGGTGTGAAAGGATCCGAAACTAACTTTCTTCAGCCCTGTTTACAACAGGCAATGAAAGGAGCAGTCCTTATTGCTGGAGTATTTGGCAGGTCGTGGTAATTGTAAAATAGACCCGATTCTTGCCACCCCTGGATGCATACCCTTTTGCAATATAACTGCCCACTTTTCCTATCAAGAGGTGAATCTTATCTTCCTGTTCCTGGAATCTGGTCTTGGCGGCATGGGACGTTGTTTTCAGCAATGGGACATTGGCGAATGGGATGCAGGGAAAGGCTTGAAAGGCGCTCGCACATGGGACCTGGCCCTGTCTCGCTACTCTTGGGAGCTTTGGCACCCTCACTGTGTGAAGAAGCTGGGGCCTGCCTTCTGGAGGATGAGGAGCACCTCAGCTGACATCCAGCACCTGCTGACAGCCTTCCCACCTCCAACCGTGACCCATCCAGCCCTCCATCAACATTCAGACCTACATGCATCTTAGTCTCTCGGTCGTGTCCAACTCTTTGTGACCCAGTGGACTGTAGGCCGCTGGGCTCCTCCGTCCATGGAGTTCTCCAGGCAAGAATACTGGAGTGGGTAGCCATTCCCTTTTCCAGGGGATCTTCCCTCAGACTTGTGAGCAGAAATGGAATGGTTCTTGCTTTAAGTCCCTAAGCTTCAGAATGACTTGCTATGTGGTGAAAGCTGACACACATGAGCTATGGGTTGGATGTGTGTGTCCCCAGAACTTGAATGTTGAAAGCCTAACCCCCAAAGATGACAGGAGGTGTTAGTATGTGTGGCCTTTGGGAGGAGCTTAAGTCAGGAGAGTGGGGCTCTCATGAATGGGATTCATGTCCTTATAAACGAGTTTCCTCACCTTCTCCACCATGTGAGGTCACAAACATGAACCCTGAGACCTGGATGAGGGTCCTCACCCTACCTTGATTTTGTACCTTCAGCCTCCAGCACTCTGAGAAATACATTATGAACATTTATAGGACACCCAGGCTGCAGTATTTTGTTATAGCAGACCTAACAGTCTAAGGGACAGGTCATTTCTCTTTGAAAGCACTTTATACTTTCATTTTTAGGGGAGAGTCAGTTTATCCCCTCCCGCAAAATTCTTTTGAGGGAACAAAGAGTTTTCGCTCCCGGTATCAGACATGCCATCCATTTCTCATCAGACTCTTGCTCGACCCCAGCCGCTGGGTCTGCTTCCACAGCTCTGGATCGCACTGCTGCTGCCCGAGGCCAAGGGTGGAGCCAGACCGTATCCCTCCTCACCACTCTGGGCACCAACGGAATGCCCGGTTCAAGGGGCTGGATGGTGCTCCCAGAAGTTCAGGGGGTTGCCTTCCTGTGGAGCCAACTCGAGCAATGGAGGGGGAGCGAGGGGGGAGGTGAGAGGATAAATTCCCCTTCTTCCTGCCCTCTGATGGGCTTACTGAAAATNCTTTGACTGTGTGCACCACAACAAACTGTGGAAAATTCTTCAGGAGATGGGAACACCAGACCACCTGACCTGTCTCTTGAGAATCCTGCATGTAGCTCAGGAAGCAACAGTTAGAACTGGGCATGGAAAAACAGACTGGTTCCAAGTAGGAAAAAGAGTACGTCAAGGCTGTATGTCACTCTACTTATTTAACTTATATCTGGACTATATCATGCAAAATTCAGGGGTGGATGAAGCACAAGCTGGAATCAAGATTGCCAGGAGTAATATCAATAACTTCAGAAATTCAGATGACACTACCCTTATGGCAGAAAGTGAAGAGGAACTAAAGAGCCTCTTGATGAAAGTAAAACAGTAAAGTAAAAAAGTTGACTTAAAGCTCAAATTCAGAAAACTAAGATCATGGCATCTGGTCCCATCACTTCACGGCAAATAGATGGGGAAACAGTGGGAAAAGTGAGAGACTTTATGTTTTCGGACTCCAAAATCACTTCACATAGTAACTGCAGCCATGAAATTAAAAGACACTTACTCCTTGGAAGAAAAGTTATGTCCAACCTAGACAGCATATTAAAAAGCAGAGACATTACTTTGCCAACCTTTGTTGGTCCATCTAGTCAAAGCTATGGTTTTTCCAGTAGTCATGTATGGATGTGAGAGTTGGACTATAAAGAGGTCTGAGCACCGAAGAACTGATACTTTTGAACTGTGATGTTGGAGAAGACTCTTGAGAGTCTCTTGGACTGCAAGGAGCTCCAACCAGTCCATCCTAAAGGAAATCAGTCCTGAATATTCACTGGAAGGACTGATGCTGTAGCTGAAACTCCAATACTTTGGCCACCTGATGCAAAGAACTGACTCAGTGGAAAAGACTCTGATACTGGGAAAGACTGAAGGCAGGAGGAGAAGGGGATGACAGAGAATGAGACAGTTGGATGGCATCACTGACTCAATGGACATGAGTCAGAAAGCTCCAGGAGTTGGTGATGGACAGGGATGGTGGATGGTGGACATCAGACACGACTGAGCGACTGAACTGAACTGCCTGATAGATGAGAAAATGAAAGCACAGGGAAGCCAAAGAACTTCTCAAATCTGCAGAATATGTACCCGGAGACACCAAGTCCTGACACCATTTTACTATAGCACAGTGGCTCTCAAATGACAAGTATGTGTCATTATTCTGTCACAGAGTTTGGGGGAAGCCAAAGCTTCTAGAAAAATTTGACCTTCAAGATGTTCACATGACCTAAAGCTAAGAGAACTACAGTTGCTGCTTGCTGATATTTTTTCTTATTTAGTGGGAATTCATTTCCTCCATCTACCTCTTTTGCAGTGACTACTATTCTTTGGGAACTAAGTTGTCCAAATCTCCCCATAGGGTTTTGGGGTTTGTTTTTTTTTGGAGTATAACTGTTTTATAATATTGTGTTAGTTTCTACTGCACAATGAAGTGAGTTAGCTATATGTGTACATATAGTCCCTTCCTCTTGAATCTTCCTTGCGGCCCATCATCTCACCCTTCTAGGTGATCACAGAGCACCACACAGAGCCCCACCCTACAGGTTTTTATGCACTAGAAATAAGTGTAGTGAGCCAAACAGTGCCTTAGTAGCCCAACAAGCATCAGAGACCATGTCTCACATTCCAGTGGTTGTCTCAAATGGGAAGAATTTTTGGTAATCTCCCCTCAGAGGTTTAAGTCTTTGATTAAGTAAATTCTTCAAGACAGCACAAGATCCATGTGGTTTACTTTCGACATAAATCACATCATGGGCCCTGATAACATTCCAGTTACTCTTTGTAGTTACTCAAAGAAATGAAGTCCCTTCTGAAATGTGCTAGCCAGGAAAGAATGCCGTATTCTGGTGAGGCTGCCCGAATGCTGTCATGTGATTTAGATAAAAGATTTCCAATGAGCATCTGAGTCACAAATCATTCATTTAATGATTTAAACTTATCAAGAAGCATCTGCTCCCCACAACTCAAAATGTAAAACGCTGATAAGTTCTTTAAAAAAAAAAAAGTTAAATGTAATTTAACATCCTCCTATGAGTTCTGCAGTTGTCAGCAGCAACAGAATCAAATGACAGCTTTCCACATTGCTGGAAAAAGTGGAAAAGTGAAGGTAACTTTGGACTCAGCAGAGAATCTCAGAGAACTCAGGCTATAGCAAACATCATTCCTTCTACCTCATTTTCCCTATTTGAAAGATTTTCACCAAATGAGAAGGTTGAAGTGGAGACTGTTCTCAGGATTCACAACCCTGTTGTCAGGGCTCTCCAGAGAAACAGAAGCAATAGGAGATATATAGATATAAGTGTAAATATATAAGGAGATTTATTATAGAAATTAGATTAGGCTACTATGGAGGCTGAAAAAGTCCCATGAGCTATCAACTGCATGCAAAGACCCAGGAGAGCCAATGGTGTAGTTCAACGCAAAGTCAAAAGCTTGAAAACCAAGTCCTAAAGTCTGAAAACCTAGAAAACAGGAGCTTTGATGTCCAAGGGTGGGAGAGGTGGATATCCCAGCTCAAAAATAACCTTCCTCCAGCTTTTGTGTTCTACTGGGGCCCTCAATAGGCTGTATGATGTTCCCTCCCACATTGGTAAAGGTGGAGCTTCTTTACTCAGTCTACAGATTCAAATGTTGATCTTTTCCAGAAACATCCTCATAGACATACTCAGAAATTATGTTCTATCAGCTACCTGGGCATCCCTTAGCCCAGTCTAGTTGACACATAAAATTAATGATCATAGAGACCATATTTAGGGGATATCATTCAGTTCAAATTAGGTCCCCTGAGAGTCAACCTCTCCACTCTCTGCTCTCCAAATGCTGGATTCATACAAACTTTTATTTTTAGAAGTATATAACTGGAAAGGCCCTCAAGAGATCTTTACTCCAATTTCCTGATTCACAAAGGTTTGGAATTGATCTAGTTTTTGGAGATCTCAAGAACCGAATCCATAGTTTTCTCTTGCTGATTAGGGTTTTTTATGAGCTCCAACGGTCTAACAAAACACTTTTTCTAGAAAATTAAACTCATGTTCTGTTGGATTCTATACAGTTGCAGAATAGTGTTGACTTTTTCTATCTGAAAAAGCAATCAAGGAGTCTTCAATGCTTTTTCTTTCATAACCCAACTGTCTTAGTTAAATGTGGTTGTTGTTCAGTTGCTGTCATGTCTGACTCTTTGTGATTCCACTGATTGTAACCTGCCAGGCTCTTCTGTTCTCCGCTGTCTCTGAGTTTGCTCAGATTCATTTCCACTGAGCCAGTGATGCTACATAATCATCCTCTGCCATCACCTTCTCCTTTTGCCTTCAATTTTTCCCAGCTTTAGGGTCTGTAGGCAAGTAACAGAAACCAACTCCAGCCACCTTCACAGGGACTTTGTTAAAAAGATGTGAACATATTACATACTATGTAAGATAATACAGCTAAACATCAGGAAAGAACTGGAACTACAAAATGGAAAGACTCTAGAACCAAGGTGATCCTCTTATCACTAGCAAGTAAACAGTCAGAATACAGACAGAAGCAAGACTCCCCAGTTTCAAGTCCCTTCTCTACCACAGGCAGCTGCTTTCAGAAAAGAGCCTTTGTTANGTGAAGATATTACATACTATGTAAGATGATACAGCTAAACATCAGGAAAGAACTGGAACTACAAAATGGAAAGACTCTAGAACCAAGGTGATCCTCTTATCACTAGCAAGTAAACAGTCAGAATACAGACAGAAGCAAGACTCCCCAGTTTCAAGTCCCTTCTCTACCACAGGCAGCTGCTTTCAGAAAAGAGCCTTTGTTACAAACCTTCTCACTCATGATAAAATCATATAGTGTTTTTTATCTCCCTGCAAGTCTACTATACTTCCCTAAATGTTGTCACCAAAGTACAGAACAAATTCCATGGGCAGAAGAATAGAAATGCACTGTTATTCACCTATAAAGCTTAACACTTACATGCAATGAGAAATACTCATAGAGTTTATATATGTACCTAATGTCACTTCTCCCATCATCCATGACATTGTGGCAGATCAGCTTGCTAATTTATAATTAAGGTTAAAACTTCAGGCCTGACATAGTCCTGACAGCCTCTAAAGAACAGACTAAGAAGACAGACACAACATAATCTTCCCGTCTCCACCATACCTTCATAGTATCCCCTGAAGGCTCTTAGGAGGAGTATCTGGGTGTCCCCAGAGGTAAAAGGACATAATTCAGGAAAAGTAAAGAGCTGTTGACAATTAGACAGTTTGCTATCTGCAGAACCCTTGAAAATAACCTTCACTGGCTTCAGAGTGAAAAACACTAGCTTGTGTTAATAGTTTCTTCAACTTTGTTCCACTCTTGACATATGTGCACTTTTATGTTCTTTCTGATTTTTCAAAAGCTTTTCCATGACTTTTGCTAACCTTCACCGTTAAGGAATAACTTAACTAACATATACCAATGGCCAAAGTACCCTAGAAAGCAGTTTATCCATGGTGATATGAAACAGATTTTTTTTTAACTCCTAGCCATTACTGGCCATTTTTTCATACCTCTGAATCCATTTAGTGAATCAAGATGTACTACTAAAATAAAATAAAATTTTCTTAGTAAAAAAAAAAATGATGCTTTTAGCCCAGATAACAAAAAACTGTGATTCAAACTGTTTTAAAGAGTAGGGAATCTTATTATGTCACACACACAAAGTGTTCAGAGTGAAGGTGAGCTTCAGATGTGCTACTTCAGGACCCTCACTCTATTTCTCTGCAATTCTCTTGGCTCAACCCTTCTCTAGCTGGTAAAGATGGCTGCAGGAACTTAAAGCATCATACACAATTAACGTTGTAACCAGAGAAGGGATCTTTGTTTTATGAGAATGAAACCTTTCCCAGTGGCACCTAATAAACTCCTTCCTAACATCTCACAGTCCAGAATAGGGACGCTCACCCACTCTTAACCTAACCACCAGCAAGTGGAATGGGGCTGTTTGGGGTTTGGACCCAGAATCATGTTACACTTGCTAACTTCTGGGTTTGAAAGGGGAAAATGAGAATAAATATTGATATTAAAGCTTGATTTTAAGATTTCTGTGACTTTTCTTCTGGGAATTATAACATTCTGTGCTATTCTTATTGTCCTTGTCACATTTTCAGTCAGCTATACAAGAAGTGTTTGTTGAGCACCAAGCATGTGCCAGGCATTGTCTTCATTGTTGAGACATGCAAGTGTTCAAGACAGACTCGCTGCTTCCATGGAACACACATTCTTCTGACTTGTATTAGAGTTATCTAGATACTGCATCAGCCACAGTTCTCCAGAGAAACAAGATCAACAGGTGATAGACAGATGACACGTAGATGTGTGCATGGTCGTTCACCTCAGTCGTGTCTGACTGTTTGTGACCCCATGGGCCGTAGCCTGCCAGCCTCCTCTGTCCATAGGATTTTCCTAGTAAGAATACTGGATTGGGGTGCCATGGGAATCTTCCCAAACCAAAATTTGAACCCGCATCTCCTGCATTGCAGGCCAATTCTTCACCGCTAAACCACCAGGGAAGCCAGATAGGTAAGTAGATAAATAGATAATAGAGAGGTAGGTAGATAGATAAATTTTAAGAAATTGGCTCACTCAAAAAAAAAAAAAAAAGGAAGGAAGGAAGAAATTGACTCACTCAATTGTGGAGGCTGGTCAAACTGAAATGTGTAGGGCAGAGCAGCAGACTGGAAATTCAGGTACAAATTGGTGCAGTTTTGAGGTAGAGTTATTTCTTATTTGGGAAAACTCTGTTTTTTCTCTTGAAGTTTTCAATCAGTTGGATGAGACCCATCGACATGATCAAGGCTGATCTCCTTAAAATCAATTTATTGTATATATTAACTATATTTACAAAATATCTTCACAGCAATATCTGGATTAGTGGTTGTTTAAATAAGTAGGTGCTATAACCTAGTCAATCTTATACCTCAAACTAACCATCATAGATGCCTTGTTTATGTCAATGCCAGCTTCTTGAAAAAGAGATTGCATCACACACCTATCCCTGGTGGCTCAGATGAGAAAGAGTCCACCTGCAATGCAAGAGACTGGGTTGAATCCCTGGGTTGGGAAGATCCCCTGAAGAAGGGAATGGCAACCCACTCCAGTATTCTTGACTGGAGAATCCCATGGAGAAAGCAGCCTGGCAGGCTACAGTCCATGGAGTCACAAAGAGTCAGACACAACTAAGCAACTAACTTTTCATATACCTATCAGTCTGTAATCTCCATGGAAGCTTACACACAGCTTTCCAGCAACTAGGTGTTCAAAAAATGTGTGCCGTTGAATTCCTTAAGCTTCATTTTATGCCACATGGTCTGTGAATGTCTACAAATGCGAAGTTCTTATCACAGAGGATCACCCGGAGCTGAAACCAAATCATGAACCATAAAGCAAAGGCAACAGCCCCACCCCCACCCACTCAGGCTGATCTGCAGACTCTTTCAAGTTATCCACCCCATCTTGAAGCACATCCCAGACAATCACACCAATGTCAAAGAATTACATTCCACTAAAAAATGCTAGTAAGTACACCACATGCCTTTTGGGGGGGGAATAATTTAAGCCTAGGGCTTAAGAGACTTCATTTTTCCCTTCTGACCCTGATCTTTTCTTGAGCCATTTGATCTGCTTCTTTTCATAAAGCAGATGTTCCTGGAGAGATCGCACAGGGAGCCAGGGGCCAGAGCCAGTCCTCTGATCTGTGTGTGTTTCCACTGGCCACCCAAGGGGCGCCAGGCAAACTGCGGCCTCTGAGTCAGAGTCTGGCCTTTCTAAGCATTCCATATACCTGATAACTTATTGCTTCCTCCCCCCTCCCATCCAATCCTTAAGGAAAAATGCGCTTGCAGTGTGTTCTCTTGTTATGCATGCAGATGCCTGATCCACAAGACATTTTGTATAAGCTGTTTTCTCCATAGAGTTAATCTAGACACTCTCTTAAGACTTGAGCCTCTGTAGCCCAAATTAAGAAAAAATAGAAGTTAATAAATCTTCACTCAGCACCTACTCTAAGCCAAGCACTGAACAAGGCATATACATTAATATAATTAATCTCCCTTAAAACATTATGATGTATTGTTATATCCATGATATTAATATAAAAGAGGAAATTCAAACCAGCTATAATCCAAGGCACAGATTTTAAGTCAAAAAAGAGGCAAAGCTAATTAAATGTAGTCACCCACCTTGGTTCTCTCATTGACTGAACAAACTAATCATAAGACAACTATGTCCACCTACCAGTTGAGTACACTCTGGTGCAGTGTAACTCAGAGTATTCTGAAGTATCTAGACTTTTCCAAAGCAAACAGAGAAAGTTAGTATTGGGATTTTTGTTGTTGTTGCTGCTATTTTAGCATGAAAGGAGTGAAGTGTGTGTGCGTGTGTGCGTGTGTGTGTGCGTGTGTGTGTGTGTGTAGTGAAAAGTGAATAAATCATCTTAAATAAAATTCTTTTCTGAAAGTGCATAAATCTGTCATTGAAACAGAAGCAGTATTGAAGTCACTATTTAAAAGCATATAGATTTCTTAACATGTTTTCCAAAGCCACATTCTCCTTTAAGGAGAATCATCAGACATGGTCCCATGCCTCAACACATAGTTCAGTTGACCTCAGTTCAGTCGCTCAGTCATGTCCAACTCTTTGCGACCCCATGAACCACAGCACCCCAGGCCTCCTTGTCCATCACCAACTCCCAGAGTCCACCCAAACCCATGTCCATTGAGTCAGTGATGCCATCCAACCATCTCATCCTCTGTCATCCCCTTCTCCTCCTGCCCTCAATCTTTCCCAGCATCAGGGTCTTTTCAANAAAAAAAAAAAAGGAAGGAAGGAAGAAATTGACTCACTCAATTGTGGAGGCTGGTCAAACTGAAATGTGTAGGGCAGAGCAGCAGACTGGAAATTCAGGTACAAATTGGTGCAGTTTTGAGGTAGAATTATTTCTTATTTGGGAAAACTCTGTTTTTTCTCTTGAAGTTTTCAATCAATTGGATGAGACCCATCGACATGATCAAGGCTGATCTCCTTAAAATCAATTTATTGTATATATTAACTATATTTACAAAATATCTTCACAGCAATATCTGGATTAGTGGTTGTTTAAATAAGTAGGTGCTATAACCTAGTCAATCTTATACCTCAAACTAACCATCATAGATGCCTTGTTTATGTCAATGCCAGCTTCTTGAAAAAGAGATTGCATCACACACCTATCCCTGGTGGCTCAGATGAGAAAGAGTCCACCTGCAATGCAAGAGACTGGGTTGAATCCCTGGGTTGGGAAGATCCCCTGAAGAAGGGAATGGCAACCCACTCCAGTATTCTTGACTGGAGAATCCCATGGAGAAAGCAGCCTGGCAGGCTACAGTCCATGGAGTCACAAAGAGTCAGACACAACTAAGCAACTAACTTTTCATATACCTATCAGTCTGTAATCTCCATGGAAGCTTACACACAGCTTTCCAGCAACTAGGTGTTCAAAAAATGTGTGCCGTTGAATTCCTTAAGCTTCATTTTATGCCACATGGTCTGTGAATGTCTACAAATGCGAAGTTCTTATCACAGAGGATCACCCGGAGCTGAAACCAAATCATGAACCATAAAGCAAAGGCAACAGCCCCACCCCCACCCACTCAGGCTGATCTGCAGACTCTTTCAAGTTATCCACCCCATCTTGAAGCACATCCCAGACAATCACACCAATGTCAAAGAATTACATTCCACTAAAAAATGCTAGTAAGTACACCACATGCCTTTTGGGGGGGGAATAATTTAAGCCTAGGGCTTAAGAGACTTCATTTTTCCCTTCTGACCCTGATCTTTTCTTGAGCCATTTGATCTGCTTCTTTTCATAAAGCAGATGTTCCTGGAGAGATCGCACAGGGAGCCAGGGGCCAGAGCCAGTCCTCTGATCTGCGTGTGTTTCCACTGGCCACCCAAGGGGCGCCAGGCAAACTGCGGCCTCTGAGTCAGAGTCTGGCCTTTCTAAGCATTCCATATACCTGATAACTTATTGCTTCCTCCCCCCTCCCATCCAATCCTTAAGGAAAAATGCGCTTGCAGTGTGTTCTCTTGTTATGCATGCAGATGCCTGATCCACAAGACATTTTGTATAAGCTGTTTTCTCCATAGAGTTAATCTAGACACTCTCTTAAGACTTGAGCCTCTGTAGCCCAAATTAAGAAAAAATAGAAGTTAATAAATCTTCACTCAGCACCTACTCTAAGCCAAGCACTGAACAAGGCATATACATTAATATAATTAATCTCCCTTAAAACATTATGATGTATTGTTATATCCATGATATTAATATAAAAGAGGAAATTCAAACCAGCTATAATCCAAGGCACAGATTTTAAGTCAAAAAAGAGGCAAAGCTAATTAAATGTAGTCACCCACCTTGGTTCTCTCATTGACTGAACAAACTAATCATAAGACAACTATGTCCACCTACCAGTTGAGTACACTCTGGTGCAGTGTAACTCAGAGTATTCTGAAGTATCTAGACTTTTCCAAAGCAAACAGAGAAAGTTAGTATTGGGATTTTTGTTGTTGTTGCTGCTATTTTAGCATGAAAGGAGTGAAGTGTGTGTGCGTGTGTGTGCGTGTGTGTGCGTGTGTGTGTGTGTGTAGTGAAAAGTGAATAAATCATCTTAAATAAAATTCTTTTCTGAAAGTGCATAAATCTGTCATTGAAACAGAAGCAGTATTGAAGTCACTATTTAAAAGCATATAGATTTCTTAACATGTTTTCCAAAGCCACATTCTCCTTTAAGGAGAATCATCAGACATGGTCCCATGCCTCAACACATAGTTCAGTTGACCTCAGTTCAGTCGCTCAGTCATGTCCAACTCTTTGCGACCCCATGAACCACAGCACCCCAGGCCTCCTTGTCCATCACCAACTCCCAGAGTCCACCCAAACCCATGTCCATTGAGTCAGTGATGCCATCCAACCATCTCATCCTCTGTCATCCCCTTCTCCTCCTGCCCTCAATCTTTCCCAGCATCAGGGTCTTTTCAAATGAGTCAGCTCTTTGCATCAAGTGGCCAAAGTATTGGAGTTTCAGCTCCAGCATCAGTCCTTCCAAAGAACACCCAGGACTGATCTCCTTTAGGATGGACTGGTTGGATCTCCTTGCAGTCCAAGGGACTCTCAAGAGTCTTCTCCAACACTACAGTTCAAAAGCATCAAGCCTTTGGTGCTCAGCTTTCTTCACAGTCTAACTCTCACATCCATACATGACCACGGAAAAACCATAGCCTTGCCTAGATGGACCTTTGTTGACAAAGTAATGTGTCTGCTTTTTAATATGCTGTTTAGGTTGGTCATAGCTTTCCTTCCAAGGAGTAAGCATCTTTTAATTTCATTGCTGCAATTGCCATCTGCAGTAATTTTGGAACCCCCCAAAATAAAGTCAGCCACTGTTTCCACTGTTTCCCCATCTATTTGCCATGAACTGATGGGACCAGGTGCCATGGTCTTAGTTTTCTGAATGTTGAGCTTTAAGCCAACTTTTTCACTCTCATCTTTCACTTTCATCAAGAGGCTCTGTAGTTCTTCACTTTCTGCCAGGAGGGTGGTGTCATCTGCATAGCTGAGGTTATTGATATTTCTCCTGGAAATCTTGATTCCAGCTTGCTCTTCCTCCAGCCCAGCATTTCTCATGATGTACTCTGCATATAAGTTAAATAAGCAGGGTGACAATATACAGCCTTGATGTAATTTTTTTCCTATTTGGAACCAGTCTGTTGTTCCATGTCCAGTTCTAACTGTTGCTTTCTGACCTGCATACAGGTTTCTCAAGAGGCAGGTCAGGTGGTCTGGTATTTCCATCTCTTTCAGAATTTTCCCCAGTTTATTGTGACATAGTCAAAGGCTTTGGCATAGTCAATAAACCAACACATAAGACCCTATTAAATAAGAATAAATTTGTTAGCCAGTGAAAAACACATATTTCCTACTAGGTCTTCAATTAATTTTGGTTCACACCACAGAAAATTCTTCTGCTCATAACCTGAGAAAGTAAAACAATCAAGGCTTGGGTCTTACTTCAGTGAGTTGTATAATGAAACAGATGGATAAATAGAATTCTGAGGTTGTGAAAGCTATTTCATGGAATCCTGAAAGAATATATATATAGTACCAGGAAAGTAAAAAGACAGCCCTCAAAATGAGAGAAAATATTTTTTTAAGTCATAGATCTGATGAAGTACTCATATCTAGAATATATAAAGGACTCTTGAAATTCAGTAACATAAGGATAAATAACCCATTTAAAAATGAGTAAATGATCAGACCAATGATTTCTCTAGAGAAGAAATCTGAATGGCCAGTAAGCACACAAAAATAAAATCAGCACTGCAATGAGATATCATTTCACACCCATCTAGAATTGCTGTGATCAAAGTGTTGGTCACTAGTGTCGGTGAAGATGTAGAGAAATTGGAACTCTCAAACACGATTGATAGAAAGGCAAAAATAGTGTAGCCATTTTGGAATACAATTTGGCAGTTCCCCAAAGAACCAAACACAGAATTACCATATGACCCAGCAATTTCACAGCTAGATATTTATCAAGAGAAATGAATACATATGCCTACACAAAAATACACAAATATTCAGAGCAGCACTATTCATAATAGCTAAAAAGTGGAAACAGCCCAAATGTCCATCAAATGATGAATGGATAAATAAAATGGGATGTATCTATACAATAGAATAATGTGTGTGTGTGTGTGTGTGTGTGTGTGTGTGTGCTCAGTCATGTCCCAATCTTTCCAGGCCCAATGGACTATAGCCCACCAGGCTCCTCTGTCCATGGAATTTTCCAGGCAAGAATACTGGTGTCATTTCCTACTCCAGGGGCTTTTCCCAACCCAGGGATTAAACCTGTGTGTCTTTCATCTCCTGCACTGGCAGGTGGATTCTTTACCACTAGCGCCACCTGGGATATTATTTGGCAATAAAAGGAATAAAGTACCAATACTTGCTACAACAGGATGCACCTTGAAAACATTATGCTAAGTGAAAGAAGCCAGTCAAAAAAGACTGCACACTGTGTGTGTCCATATATACAAAATGTCCAGAATAAGTTAATCTAAACTAACAGTGAAGAAATGGGTGCTTGCCTGGGGCCTGAGACATGAGGTTTGGGGAGAAATCAGGAGTGACTACAAATAAGTATAGGTTTTTTGCAGATAGTGATGAAAATTTTGTAAGATTTATTATGATAATAGTTGCACAGCTCTGTGAATATACTTAAAAAAAGCATTTAAATAAATAAATTGTATGATATTTGAATTAGGTCTCAAAAAAACTTTTAAAGTCTTTTATCAAATTGAGGATAGCCTGGGGAAAAAATAAGATTTTACTTCAAGGATTTAAATAGAATTTTTGTGAGTAGAATGCATCATCTTTAGGTAATTTGGCTATCTTGTGGTGATTATATTACCTATTGTTTGGGTATGAAAAGTTAGACCAATATCAATCTTGTTCCTAACACCATAGTATTTAGAAAGAAGAATATGGCAGTATTCTACAATAATTATTTCTCAATGAATTTCTCTAGCAATACATTCATCTTAACTAGCAATTTTACTATTATTTACTTATTATATTTTTAAATCAAGTAATTTTCCTCTTAAAGTACATATATTTAAAAGACATTATTTTCTTATCATAATTAGAAAACTAGCTTCACTTGCCATAAATAAAAGATGACTGTTAAGTACAATAAAAATAAATCAATATTTTTAAATTCTATATAAATAAATGTTGCTACCAGAATACTTGAAGCCCAGGACTTGTTTTTTGTTAAAATACAAGACTGATGTGTTATATAAAAGGAGAGAAGGTTAGCATTCCCCTTGACAAGGAAGGAAGAGGCTCTCTGGCCTGACAACATTCATACGGTTAAGGCATTACCACCTACTTTGTGGCACCTAACCACTGTTTTTTAGATGTCAACTCCAGGAAGAAAACTATTAAAAATACAAACACATGGAGGCTAAACAACACTCTTCTGAATAACCAAGAAATCACAGAAGAAATCAAAATATGCATAGAAATGAATGAAAATGAAAACACAACAACCCCAAACCTATGGGATTCAGTAAAAGCAGTGCTAAGGGGAAATTTCATAGAAATACAAGCTTACCTCAAAAAAATAAGAGAAAAATAAAATAAATGACCTAACTCTACACTTAAAGCAACTAGAAAAAGAAGAAATGAAGAATGCCAGGGTTAGTAGAAGGAAAGAAATCATAAAAATGAGGGCAGAAATAAATGAAAAAGGAACAAAGGAACCATAGCAAAAATCAATAAAGCTAAAAGCTGGTTCTTTGAGAAGATAAATAAAATAGACAAACCATTAGCCAGACTCATCAAGAAAAAAAGGGAGAAGAATCAAATCAACAAAATTAGAAATGAAAATGGAGAAATCACAACAGACAACACAGAAATACAAAGGCTCATCAGCAACTATCAGCTTATCAGCAACTATGTGCTAATAAAATGGACAACTTGGAAGGAATGGACAAATTCCTAGAAAAGTAGAACTTTCCAAAACTGAACCAGAAAGAAATAGCAAACCTTAACACTCCCATCACAAGCACAGAAATCAAAACTGTAATCAGAAATCTTCCAGCAAACAAAAGCCCAGGTCCAGACTGCTTCACAGCTGAATTCCACAAAAAATTTAGAGAAGAGCTAACACCTATCCTACTCAAACGGTTCCAGAAAATTGTAGAGGAAAGTAAACTTCCAAACTCATTCTATGAGACCTCCATCACCCTAATACCAAAACCTGACAAAGATGCCACAAAAAAAGAAAATTACAGGCCAATATCACTGATGAACATAGATGCAAAAATTCTGAACAAAATTCTAGCAAACAGAATCCAACAACATATTAAAAAGATCATACATCATGACCAAGTGGGCTTTAACCCAGGGATGCAAGGATTCTTCAATATTTGCAAATGAATCAATGTGATACACCACATTAACAAATGGAAAGATAAAAACCATATGATTATCTCAATAGATACAGAGAAAGCCTTTGACAAAATTCAACATCCATTTACGATAAAAACTCTCCAGAAAGCAGGAGTAGAAGGAACATACCTCAACATAATAAAAGCCATATATGGTAAACCCACAGCAAACATTATCCTCAATGGTGAAAAACTGAAAGTATTTCCCCTAAAATCAGGAACAAGACAAGGATACCCACTCTCACCACTACTATTCAACATAGTTTGGGAAGTTTTAGCCATAGCAGTAAGAGAAGAAAAATAAATAAAAAGAATCCAGATTGGAAAAGAAGAAGCAAAACTCTCACTGTTTGCAGATGACACGATCCTCTACATAGAAAATCCTAAAGACTCCACCAGAAAATTACTAGAGCTAATCAATGAATATAGTAAAGTTCCAGGATATAAAATTAACACACAGAAATCCTTTGCATTCCTGTACACTAACAATGAGGAAACAGAAAGAGAAATTAAGGAAACAATTCATTCACTATTGCAATGAAAAGAATAAAATACTTAGGAATAAATCTACCTAAATACACAAAAGACCTATATATAGAAAACTATAAAACACTAATGAAAGAAATCAAAGAAGACACAAATAGATGAAGAAATATACCATGTTCATGTATTGGAAGAATCATTATATCATTATAGTGAAAATGAGTATGCTACCAAAGCAATCTATAGACTGAATGCAATCCCTATCAAGCTACCAATGGTATTTTTAGAGAACTAGAGCAAATAATTTCAAAATTTTTATGGAAATACAAAAAAACCTCAAATAGCCAAAGCAATCTTGAGAAAGAAGAATGGAACTGGAGGAATCAACCTACTTGACTTCAGACTATATTATAAAGCTACAGTCATCAAGACAGTATGGTACTGGCACAAAGAGAGAAATATAGATCAATGGAACCAAATAAAAAGCACAGAGAAAAATCCATACACCTATGGACACCTTATCTTTGACAAAGGAGGCAAGAATATACAATGGAGAAAAGACAATCTCTTTAACAAGTGGTGCTGGGAAAACTGGTCAACCACTTGTAAAAGAATGAAACTAGAACACTTTCTAACACCATACACAAAAATAAACTCAAATGGATTGAATATCTAAATATAAGACCAATAACCACAAAACTCCTAGAGGAAAACTTAGGCAAAACACTCTCTGACATAAATCACAGCAGGATCGTCTATGACCTACCTCCCAGAGTAATGGAAATAAAAGCAAAAATAAACAAATAGGAGTTAATTAAACTTAAAAGCTTTTGCACAGCAAAGGAAACTATAAGCAAGATGAAAAGACAGCCTTCAGAATGGGAGAAAATAATAGCAAATGAATCAACTGACAAAGAATTAATCTCAAAAATATATAAGCAGCTCAATTCCAGAAAAATAAAGACCCAAGCAAAAAATGAGTCAAAGAACTAAACAGACATTTCTCCAAAGAAGACATACAGATGGCTAACAAACACATGAAAAGATGCTCAACATCACTCATTATCATAGAAATGCAAATCAAGACCACAATGAGGTACCATTTCATGCCAGTCAGAATGGCTGCTACCAAAAAGTCTGCAAGAAATAAATGCTGGAGAGGGTGCAGAGAAAAGGGAAACTTCTTACACTGTTGGTGAGAATGCAAACTAGTACAGCCACTATGGAGAACAGTGTGGAGATTCTTTAAAAAACTGGAAATAGAACTGCCTTATGACCCAGCAATCCCACTACTGGGCATACACACTGAGGAAACCAGAATTGAAAGAGACACATGTATCCCAATGTTCATTGCAGCACTGTTTACAATTGTCAGGACATGGAAGCAACCTAGATGTCCATCAGCAGACTAATGGATAAGAAAGCTGTTGTACATATACACAATGGAATATTACTCAGCCATTAAAAAGAATACATTTGAATCAGTTCTAATGAGGTGGGTGAAACTGGAGCCTATTATACAGAGTGAAGTAAGCCAGAAGGAAAACCATCAATACAATATACTAATGCATATA
>SJYW01052197.1:71088-81266 GCA_006410735.1 Raphicerus campestris
GGTAGTCACAGTTATGGAGATCCCTCCCTGCTGAGTCAGGTTTAGGGCCAAACTTAAGGGGAAACTATAGGTGTTTAATTATACCTCAAGACTTCTCATTCATATAGGCCTGGGACAAAGAGGAGCCTCTGGAGATGTCACATGGTGGTAAGTTTTTGGAAATTTTACAAAAATAAGTTAAATCAACCCCAGTCGGGTAACACAATTGTCTATTTCCACTCTGAGGTCTCCTCTGTGTTCAGTGGTATTGGATGGCCATGGGAATTTGGAGATCTAGCTAGAGAAAAACTGAGTAGGAAATGCATTGATCTGAGCTTAGCAGTCACTTCCATGTATAGTTAAGCTATTGTTAACTGTCATAGAATATAAATAATTCTCAAGTATTTTAAAATTTACTTTTCATTGACATTTTAATAAGGATAGTTGTAGACCCACATGCAGTTTTAAAAAAATAGTACAAAGATCCCTTGTACACTTTGCCTAATTTCCCCAATGATAATATTTTGCAAAACAATAATATCACAAACAGATTTCAACTTTGATATAATCCACTTATATTCAGATTTCCTGGTTTTACTTGTGTTCATTCTTATGTGTGTATGTGTGTGTATATTAAGTTCTATCAATTCTATCGCCTGCTTGTGTTCATGAATATATTATCATAATTAAAGTTCTAAACAGTTCCAAAGCCACAAAGGACCGCATGTTGTTTCTTTATAACCATACCCAGCTCCCTTTCTCCCCCTTCCCTCTTCCTGATCCCTAGCAATCACTCATCTGTCCTCTATCTCTAAAATCTTGTCATTTCAGATGTTATATAAATGGAATTATGCAACATGTTGGAATTGGCTTTTTTCACTCAGCATGATTCCTTGGGGATCCATACAAGTGGCTGCATATTCTATCTCTGAGTAATATTCCATGGTTTGGCTGTACCATAGTTGCTTGACCATAACTGACCTGTTGAAGGACCTCTGGGCTGATTCCAGCTGCTCTGAACATTTGTATAGGTTTTTATGTGAACATAAGCTTTTATTTCTCTGGGATAAATTTCCAGACATGCAATTGCTGTGTCATATGATATTTGTATGTTCATCTTAAAAAAAAAAAAAATGAACAAAGTGTTTTCCAGAGTTTCTGGGCTTCAACATTCCCAGGTGTAATGTATGAGTAGTCCAGTTTCTCCACATCCTTGGCAGCATTTGGAGTTACTCTTTTCTTAATTTATTTTAGCCCTTCTGATGTGAAGTGACACCTCACTGTGATCTTAATTTGTGTGTCCCTAAGGGTTAATGACGTTGAACACATTTTCATGTGCTTGTTTGCCATCTGTATATCCTCTTCAGCGAAACGTTTTTGTCTACCTTCTGTTCATTTTATAACATTCACTTGTTTTTTCTACTGTGGCATTTTTGAGAGTTCTTTATATAGTTTGGTACTAATCCTTTGTCAGATATGTGATTTTTCAATATATTCCCTCCATTTGCAATTTGTCTTTTCATTCTTTTGAGCTTTTATGAGAAAAAGTCATTAATTTTAATGTTTCCAGTTTATAGGTTTTATCCTTTATGAATTCTCTCAGTCCATTCAGGCTACTATAACAAAACACCACAGACCGGGTGGCTTATAAACAACAGAAAGTTATTTCACAGTTCTGGAGGTGGGAAAGTCCAAAATCAAGGCACCAGTATGGTGGCACTCTGGTAAGGCACACTTTATGGTTCGGAACTGGTGCCTTTGTTCTGTGGGCTCACAAGGGGCCAGGGAGCTCTGTGGGGCCTTTATGTAAGATACTAATTCCATTCGTGACCACCCTCATGACCTAACTACCTCCCAAAGCCACCACTTACTAACCCATTGCCTTTGAGTCCTAGGATTTCAACACTATGAATTTGTGGTTGACACAAACATTCAGACCATAGCATGAGTCACTCCTTCAGTGTCAAGACTAGGAATATTTTAAATGATGCTGCCAATCATTCATCAAGAAGCATGATATGATTGTGCAAGGCATGAGGTTATAGGGCAACATAAATATGTCCTAGGCCACCAACACCAGGAAGAGGTTATGCAAGAAGCAAGATTTGAAATATATGGTGTCAGAGGCAAAACTTTAGAAAATTTTTATCATCAGCAGATGTGCAAAACTGTAAAGAGAATATTTCTGTTTTCATTAATGCCTAGTAAAATTAGTTTTCAAAAGTGTTTAAAATTATTAAAATTTTTAAAAGTTTAAAGTCATTAAAAATAAAATACAATCACACGGGAAAACTGAATTATCTTTCAATTATTTTTACAGATTATGTTATAAAGACATCAAAGAAATGACACAACCCAAGAAATATGTAGAAAGAAAAGTTTATTATGAGGGTAACTAGTTAATAAAAAGTATTGTTTATGTTTCTGAATTTTTGTGATGTTTACATTGTCAGGTGTTCAAAATTTATAATTTGCTGTGATTTCTTATTCTGTGTATCTATTTGTGTTTGTATATAATATTGAGCTCTTCTTATTAAAGTGGGGGCCCTGGGACTTCCCTGGTGGTCCAGTGGTTGAAACTTTGCCTTCCAGTGCAGGGGCACAGAGGCCACCACTAGTCAGGAAGCTAAGATTTCATGTCTTGTGGTCAAAAAAACACAAAACATAAAACAGAAGCAATATTGCCACAAATTCAATAAAGACTTTAAAAATAGTCCACATCAAAAAAAAATAAAATAAAAACTTAAGGTGGGGGTCCCAAGTCAAGCAAGCTTCAGGTCCCACAAAACCTAAATCAACCACTGACCATGCATTAACCCATTAGTTGCCTGAGTATGAGGGATTCTGAGGTGCCCCAAGGGAAGAGGCCATGGGGAGCAAGGCAGAGATGGATCAAGAGCATCCACTAAGCTCAGAAGTGTGTGCGTGTGTGCTAAGTCGCTTCAGCCCAGGCTCCTCAGCCCATGGGATTCTCCAAGCAAGAATACTAGAGTGGGTTGCCGTGCCCTGCTGCAGGGGATCTTCCCGACCCAGCCATCAAATTCCCTTCTCTTACATCTTCTATATTTGTAGATGGGTCCTTTATCGCTAGTGCCACCTGAGAAGTCCAGGCTCAGAAGAGTCATTACTTATCAACTAGTCGAGAAAGACTTCAATATTTTACCTGGTATGCTCCTACTGATGAAGTCCAGCTAAATACAAGCCCTGACCCTTGGATTTATGTAAGAACTCTATTGGAGTGTCAGAAACTGGGCAAAGAACCAGAGACCTTCAACCTCAGGCACTTCGTGAGAAAAATAATGAATATGACCCTTGAAGTGTTCAACAGAAATTTACAGAAAAAAAAAATCACTAAATTTTAAAGTCAGTGCCCAGAATAGAGAATAATAAGAACATTCTAAATCGCTAATAATTATTAAACCAGAAGGTTTCAGCTACTTTATTCCCCTCAAGACTCCTGTGTCAGGCAAGCAACAGGCTAGAAGTGAACTCCTGTTTTTGTGGAATCTTTCTGGCCACTGTCCCTGCCGCAGCACTCCAAATCAGTAGATAGTCTACCAAAAGTGATGAAATACTTGACTCAACTATGGTGCAGTCAACTGTGGTCAGGCACTGGATTAAGGGCTTTCTCTATCCAACCTCACTTAAGCTCTGCTGCTGCTGCTCAGGCACTCAGCTGTGTCTGATGCTTATGGACTCTGCCAGGTTCCTCTGTCCATGGGATCTTTCAGGCAAGATTACTGGAGCAGGTTTCCATTTCCTCCTCCAAAGCATCTTTCCAACCTGGAGATCAAACCAGAATCTCCTGTGTCTCCTGCATTGCAGGTGGATTCTTTACTGCTGGACCATTGGGGAAGCCCCCATATAAGTTCCTATGGATGCAAAGCCTCTCAGGTCAGCTACAGTTCTCACTTCTCTCCAGAATCCCCTAAAGATGACTCACGGGATTCAAGACTTATATAGAGCTGTTTGACAGCCAGCAATCTAAAGAAAACAACACTTAGCTAAAAGGCAAATATCACCAATTAATTACACTAAGGATAACGGACAATATATTAAACAGCAGAGATATTACTTTGCCAATAAAAGTTCATCTAGTCAAAGCTATGGTTTCTCCAGTAGTTGTATATGGATGTGAGAGTTGAACCATAAAGAAAGCTGAGTGTGGAAGAATTGGTGCTTTTGAACTGTGATGTTGGAAAAGACTCTTGAGAGTCCTTTGGAATGCAAGGAGATCAAACCAGTTGATCCTAAAGAAAATCAGTCCAGAATATTCATTGGAAAGACTGATGCTGAAGCTGAAGCTCCAATACTTTGGCTGCCTGATGCAAAGAACTGACTCATTGGAAAAGACCCTGACGCTGGGAAAGATTGAAGTCAGGAGAAGAAGGGGATGACAGAGGATGAGATGGTTGGTGGCATCACTGACTGACTTGATGGACGTGAGTCTGAGCAAGCTCTGGGAGTTAGTGATGGACCAGGAATCCTGGCATGCTTTAATGTCAATGGGGCTGCAGAGAGTCGGACACAACTGAAAGACTGGACTGAACTGAACTGAAGCATACTGGATGATGTCATTTAACTTCTAGCCTCNTGCTGGGAGAGATTGAAGTCAGGAGGAGAAGGGGATGACAGAGGATGAGATGGTTGGTGGCATCACTGACTTGAGGGATGTGAGTCTGAGCAAGCTCTGGGAGTTAGTGATGGACCAGGAATCCTGGCATGCTTTAATGTCAGTGGGGTTGCAGAGAGTCGGACACAACTGAAAGACTGGACTGAACTGAACTGAAGCATACTGGATGATGTCATTTAACTTCTAGCCTCAGTTTTCCTATGGCCTAATGATGCCTCTTTGGAGTACTATCAGACAATCTTCCCCATTTTCTTTGAGGTTCTTTAGAAATAAAGTCAAAGTGAAATCCCAATTCTGCCATCTAGCTGTAATAGGACCTTGGGCAAGCCATTCTCCATCTGCGTTTCAGTGGTTAGAGATGCTTTCTCTGCAGTGTGGTTCCCTGGCTTAAAGAAGAACATGTGAATGAAACTTAAGCAAAGACCTAAGAACCTAGACAATTCTCAATAAAAAGTAACTAGTGCCAAATCGTATACATTTTTAAACCATCAACAAACAGGAAATGATATTCAACATTGAGATTCTGATGTTTATTTTCTGTAAAGCAGTACTGCCTTCCAGTCATTTTATCAGATGTTTACTATTATGGGAGAAGACTATTAATGGAACTAGTGTGACTGCTCAAAATTTTATTTCCATTTGGCTATTTATCTTCCAAGTTATCTCTGCACTAGAAAAAAAAAAGTCTTTCACTTCATTCCATCCACTTTCGAACAATTTTGGAGAGCAATTGATTAAATTTAAAAGGAAACTGAATTAATTTACAAAGTTCTCAAAACTACAGAGATATGTTCACAAGTATGTAAATGCTTTGTTACATCGTGAGTTAAACTGTGATATCAGCAAGGTACTCTTTCCAGTGTTTATGAAAAAAAAGATAAGGTAAGCAAATAAGCATTATAGATGAAATATCAAGGAAAAAATTGTCACTTCAAAAGATTTCTTAGAGTTTAAAGAAATTGCATAACCAAAGTGCTATCCATTCTTTGTTATTATTTTTTTCATGAGAACAGACCCAGAAAACATTACTTTTGATACTATTAGCACTTTTAGTGTGAGAATTTCAGAGGCATGAAGCTGCATTGGGAAGTGGTTGTGGTGTCAGGGAGACCACATGATGATCTTTATAGTCTAAGGCACAGATTCAAACCTGGGTGAAAGGACCTATTTTAAGTTTTCTCACCTTCAGTTTTCTTATCTGTAAAATCTAAATAGTGCTTCAAAAGCAATTATACTGAAAAAAAAATAAAAAGCAGCTATACCCCAATTAAAAACAAATTAAAAGCAATTAAAATGTTGCTTCATATCAGGATTATTATAAGAAATTAAGGATGGCATCACCAACTCAATGGACATGAGCTTGAGTAAACTCTGGGAGTTGGCGATAGACAAGGAGGCCTAGCGTGCTGCAGTTCATAGGGTCACAAAGAGTTGAACATGACTGAGCAACTGAACTGAACTGAAGAACCCCAACATTTTCTTACTCAAATCGTAATTGTTTTGAGTAAGATTTTTTCATACCAATTATGTTAATGAAAAAATTTTATTTTATGCAGTTTTTAGATGAGACCTCATGATGGTCTGGGCAATTTCTTATATTAAAACTTTGGGAAAGTGGAAAATATTTGAGAAGAAATATCCTATTGAGACATTTTGGGCCACAGTTAGTTACTTTAACCTCTCTCTTGAAAAAACTGCTGTAAATTTGATCTTAAAAAATAGTTCCCCTGATAACTATAAACATTGGAGCCCAACCTATATTTCTTGTGGAAGCAAAATTCCTGCCAATCTCTCTGACACTCCTGCCTACAGAAAGTCTGAAAAATGCAGGCCAATATTGCTTCACAATATTTCTTTTTTCCATTCGTTTACACAAATCCAGTAGGGTCTCAGGGAAGGTGATTAAATATAAAAAACAATCATCATAAAGATTTACTTTTTAAAAACATTTTGTTAGTCAATTTCAGGAACTTGGCTTACTTTGAACACTTTGAGCCTGTTTCAAAAACATAGCAAAAATATCTACGGCATCCAAGTAGCTGCCAGTTTTAAATCCTCACACAATGATAAGACAATGGAACTTTTAAATAAACCAAATGGTTTTCTTGGCCAAACCTTTCTGCTAAGCCATGTAATAATGTGTTTAATGCAACTTACCAAGGTGGTTTTGGTTTTATCTCCATGTTCTCAAAAGGACTGAATGGGTTCCGGGTGTGGACAATTTGCCTGGCAGGATTTTTACAGTGAGGCGTCACAGGCAGGCGAACTGGCACTCAACAACCGAGTTAGCATAATTCTGATCTGCAGGTCCCATGAGGCAGTCCTTCCAGTCAAGGGTGGAGTCAAAGGAGTCAGCAGACCAAAGTCAACGCCAGATGGAAAATCACAGACCCAACAGCACAAATGTCCACTTTCTCAAGAATACAAACGTGCTAGGGCACTCATAAGCTAGCTTTCTTACTTCTGAGGCGTGCAGCAGGTGCTGCTCTGGGCCGTGGGAACAGCGAGTCCCTTGGATCAGACTATCTTTGCTTCAGGATGCTCACCAGGAATGGCCCTTTGTAAACAATTTGTTTTTCCAAGAAAATATATTTTCTTTTCTTTTTCATTAGGATATAGTTGCTTTATAGTGTTGTTTTGTTTCTGCTGTGCAACAAAGCAAATCAGTCGTATAAACATATGTTGGGGGCTTTCTTCATGGCTTAGGTTGTAAAGAATCCACCTGCAACGAAGGAAACCCACATTCTACCCCTGGGTGGGGAAGATCTCCTGAGAAGGAAATGACTACCCACTCCAGTATGCTTGCCTGGAGAATTTCATGGATAAAGAAGCCTAGCGAGCTACAGTCCATGAGATCGCAGAGTCAGACACAACTGGGTGACTAACACACACATACATATATTCCCTCCTTCTTGGATCTCCCTCACACCCACTTCTCCCCATAGCAACTGTCTCTCAGCTCTTCTGGCGGGGGGGAAGTTCAGGAGTCTTATTGGGATTTGCAGTGACCTCGGACTCAAATCCTATTGGCAATCAAAAAGGCTGTGTCTCTCCTAATTAATCAGTTTGAAACAGTAAGTTTATTCAGCGTCTAAGGACCCTTCTATGAGATAGGAAAGACACCTCCCTTTTAGGTTCAAAGTTTTAGGCTCAGTCTATTTAGGCTGGGAGGCTTCCCTGGTGGCTCAGTGGTAAACAGTCCACCTGCCAATGCAGGAGACTCTGGTTCCATCTCTGGGTTGAAAAGATCCCCTAGTGAAGGGAATGGCAACACACTCCAGTATTCTGCCTGGGAAATCCCATGGACAGAGGAACCTGGAGGGCTACAGTTTATGCAGTTGCAGAGTCAGAAACCGCTAAGCAGCTAAACAACAACAACAACAATTTAGATTGGGGCCAATTGTAGAAAATAAAACAGCCAAACAGGAAAATTCACGGAAATAAGAACTTAGAGTCTAGTTGGGTGGCCTGAGCTAAGCACTACAGCCTCAGTGTTAAGAACATCTGATTTATGATGATGTCATGGGACCCTTTCTAACTAGTCACCAAGGCAACCTGAGCATGTCCTCAAGGCAGAGTCAGTATAAGACCTTCAGAGGCCTCAAATGCTGAAAAGAATTATGTGTTCCATCCAACCACCATTTCCACCCTAAATGTCATTAAAAGTAATAATTATCCTGTTTCCAGCAATGCCTTGGAGATAGAGAGTCCAGGGCTGTGGCCATATTTCAATCTGAGACTAGGGCAGTGCAATGAAAATAAAGCATTTGACAGAGAAATATTGTAAATTAAGAGACTTTTTGGTGAATCGAGATTATGAGTTTGGGGGACAGAAGGATTAAGCAAGGGTTTTTCTTTTGGGTTACAGGGATGATGGTTATGCTACCAATCAATATAAAAATTATCAGAAGATGTGTAGGAGGTAATTAAGGTGAAAGGATGAAGAGATGTGGTGATTTGGGTTTATGGCAGGTTGAACTTGTTGACTCTCTTTCCAAGTAGATCCGGATGTCCCTTGGAGTGGGGACACAGAAGTGGATCTAGAGCTTGAGGAGAACTTGGAGTCACATTGATGGTTGAAGATAAGGAGTATATACATATATACACATACACGTATATGTATTTTAATATAATATATAACATAAGTTTTAATATACAGCATGTGTTTTGACATACATGTGCATTTCAATATAATATATAATGTGTATTTTAATAAGAGCTTCCCTGGTGGCTCAGAGGTTAAAGCACCTGTCTTCGATGCAGGAGACCCGGGTTCGATCCCTGGGTCGGAAAGATCTCCCTGGAGAAGGAAATGGCAATCCACTCCAGTATTCTTGCCTGGAGAATCCCATGGACAGAGAAGCCTAGTAGGTTACAGTCCACGGGGTCGCAAAGAGTCAGTCACGACTGAGCGACTTCACCTTCACCTTCACATTTTAATATAATACATACCATGTGTATTTTAATATAAAACATAATGTGTATATTTTAATATAATACATAACATGTATTTTAATGTAATACATAACATGTGTATTTTAATATAATACATAACATGTGTATTTCAATATAATGTGGTGGTTTAGTCACTAAGGTGTGTCAGACTCTTGCAACCCCATGGACTGTAACTCATCAGACTCCTCTGTCCATAGGATTCTCCAGGGAAGAATACCAGAGTAGACTGCCATTTTCTTCTCCATTAATATAATATATAACATGTATTTTAATATAATATATAACATGTATTTTAATGTAATATATAACATATTTTAATGTAATATATATAAATCACATTTTTAATATGCTAAAGAGTAATTTGGTCATCATAATATGATATGGTCTTTAAGTGTATTTTCTTTTCTTCCAAAAAAAGTCAATATTTATAAAGGAGGTTGACAAGAATTAACCATGAACCTGGAATTTATTTCCTACTTCATGTTACTCCAAAGTCTGCCTTCAGCTCTGGTTGTACATACTAGATTCCTGATCAGCCCTAACACTAAGAATAAATGAGTGCAACTCTTATCAGCTTTCTCACCTATAATGAGATGCTAAGAGACCCAAGAAAATATAACTCAGCAAAAGAAATTGCATCTGCCAGAGGAGTTGGGAAGGCAGGAAGTAAGTTTCATCCTGCCGACTTAGCAGGACAAATCATTCTCTGGATTAATGACATCTCTCCTTTCTAAGCCACACATATTTTAACACGCTTGCAGTTTCCTCTCAAGGCAGTATTTTACAATTTTCATAACACAAAATTTGTTGCAAAGACACTTCTTTCTTGTTGCTAACTTAGGGTACCTGACTAAGAAGTTCATCTCTCTGGGCCTTTCCGCTTCAGCAACAGATGAAGATACTAGGGAACGTGATCTGCACAATCTCTTCTCATTCTAATGTCCTAACATTAAAGAGCAATGTCATTGCCAGGTATAAATAAATAGCTAGTAGGAAGATGCTGTATAGCACAGGGAGCTCAGCCTGGTGACAACCTAGAGGGGTGGGACTGGGGCGGGGGTGGGGGCGTGAAGAGATTAAGAGGCAGAGCATATAAGATGTGTATAAGAGA
>SJYW01052197.1:94207-112603 GCA_006410735.1 Raphicerus campestris
CAGAAGAAGTTGAGAAGAGCTAGAAAAAGGTGAGAAGAAGAAGAAGTAGTGATAGTTGAGAAGAAGAAGAAGTAGAAGAAGAAGCAGAAGTAGAAGAAGGAGAGAAGAAGAAGGTCAAAGAAGAAGAAATAGAAGAAGAAATAGTAGAGGAAAAGAAAGAACAAAAAGAAGGTGAGAAGAAGAAAAAGAATAAGAAGGAGAAGAAAAGGAAGGACAAGAAGAAGGTGAGAAGAAAAAGAAGAAAATGAGAATAAGGAGAAGAGCTTGAGAAGAAGAAGAAGGTGAGAAGAAGAAGAAGACCAAAAAGAAGAAGTTGGTGAGAAGAAGAAGAAGAAGTAGAAGAAGAAGCAGAAGTAGAAGAAGGTGAGGGGAAAAAGAAATAGAAGAAGAAGTAGAAGAGAAAAAGGAAGAACAAGAAGAAGGTGAGAAGTAGAAGAAGAAGTTGAGAGGAAAAAGAAGAAGGTGAGAAGAAGAAGAAGTTTGTGAGAAGAAGAAGAAACTGGTGAAAAGAAGAAGAAGAAGAAGAAGGTGAGAAGAAAAAGAAGAAGTAGAAGAAGACAAAAAGGAAGAACAAAAGAAGGTGAGAAGAAGAAGAAGAAAAGGAATAACAAGAAGAAGGTGAGAAGAAGAAGCTGAGAAAAAGAAGAAGATGAGAAGAAGTAGAATGTGAGAAGAAGAAGAAGAAGAATCAGAAGAAGAAGATGGTGAGAAGAAGAAGAAGAAGGTGAGAAGAAGAAAAAGAGAAGAAGAAGAAAAGGAAGATCAAGAATCAGGTGAGAAGAAGAAGAAGTTGAGAAGAAGTTGAGCAGAAGAAGAAGGTGAGAAGAAGAAGAAGATGATGAGGAAGATGAGAAAAAGAAGAAGAAAAAGGTGAGAAGAAGAAGAAAAAGAGGAAGTATTAGAAGAAGATGATAAGAAGAAGACTTAGAAGAAGAAGTAGAAGAGGAAGTAGAAGTTGAGAAAAAGAAGAAGAAGGTGAGAAGAAGAANCTACATCAAAATCCTTAGGAGTAGATATCAATAATTTTTAACCTCCAGGGTGATTCCAGCAATGTAGAACATTAGAATGTAAAGCATTAAGAACTAGTCTTAGCTACATTTTTCAACTCCAGGAATAAATAATTCAAATGACAATGATGCTTTGAATTGCTCAGTGGTCTAAAAACATGCTCCCTAATTTGCACCACCTCAGAATGCCCACTGTGGAGACTTTATCTGTGACAGTGGACCCAACCAAACCTTGAGATTTTTCAGCTCACCTAAAAATGGCATCTGTTACTAGCCCAGCAGATGACTGATTATCCATTTTGATTAGCCTCATTACAAAAGCAACGTAATTAATGAAAATCAGGCACATTTCATTTTTTAAAGCACAGTGACAAAAATTAATCATGCTACAGCAGGTTCCCAGCACTCACCCCCTGAACAGCCTAAGCAAGAGAGCACGTTATCCACTATAATCTAATCCTGACTGAATTGACTTCATTTTCAACTACTAGAATCCAGGGAAGGTTAGAAGAAAAGAGGAAAAAACTTTCATTTCCTCGAGAACAAAAAAAGAAAGAAAGAAAGGATTAAATAGAACAAAGGATTTGTGCAATGAAGGAAGCGTTATACACACACATTCAACCTGACCCCACCATTCCTCTCTCAAAATCAAACATGTTTAGAAAAAAAATGTTGGAGAACTGGATTGTTGATACAACTAGTCAAATATATGTATCTTCGTTTCCTCTTGCTCATTTCCCATAAAATGCAGAAAAGATTTTTAATAAAAAGAACATCATAATAGTAGTAGGAAACAATAAAGAATATCTTTAGTAATTTAAAAATGTCTAGGACTGTATTAAAGAAGAAAGACAGGTGATATTAGGCTAAGGATTTAAAAGGCCAGAGAAAAATCAAAGCACTGTGTAAGAGAACACCGTTCTGGATTGGTTCTAGCAATGCTCTAACTTCAGTCAACAGCTCTAAAGACTAGGAGAAAGCCCAGACATCAATTGGTTATTTAATTGAGTAATCGCATCTAAAAGCTATGAATTATAATCCCTCATCCCACTCCCATACAATGAAATTTGTGTTTACAGATTAAAAATATAAATTAAAGCACAGAGAATATTTGTCAGTAATCACAATCAACGGGTAAAATTTCCCTATTAAAAGACAAAATGCATTCTATTGAGTTAAGTACCTATTTTTCCATTTACAAAAAAATGAAACAAGACTGAAAACTGAAGAATGAAGAAAGAGAATTCTATCAAAGGAGAAGCAAATGTGACAACATTAATGTCAAACAAAATACAGAGTCAAAAAAAACACTAAAAGGTAAAAATATGGGCTTCATTTTGTTTTTTCTTAAAAGAACATATGCTAAGAAACTATAGTACTATGGTCCTTTATGCAGATAACACAAGAGCTTTAGATACCATGTCTTAGAAGTGTAAAGTTTTCTTAGTGAAACCCAGAAAGAACACATATGATTTAATCTATGCTCTTTATTCCCACTAAAGTTAAACAAGATGGTTCTGGGGGACCCCTGAGTACACTGGCTGCCCTGTCTGCAACTATGAGGGAAAATGGCAATAGAAAGCAGAGTATTTTTCCTATATTGGAATTGTATTTCTGTATGTGCCTGATATAGTAGTCAAGAGGACTCTTGTTGATTTCACATGATTTGGGGGTCAGGTAAAAGCCTGACAATCCCCAAACGTGAGCTTGTTCAATTCTGTATTTGGAGGAGCGTTATACTTGTCTGGCCAGTGGTTGAATAGGCTGCTTTGGAGGGAGTAAGCCCTTCCTTCTTGAGAAATCTGAGCCTGGGCTGGAGATCTCCTTGCAATGGTAGTGAATGAAATGGATGCCCAAGCTAGATTGCTTCATCCAGGTGTTTTGTTCTAAACCATAGAACTGTGAATCAGATCAACTGAAATCCAAGTTAGAATCTACAGTCTAGGTTCGATGTGTGATACAGGATGCTCAGGGGCTGGTGCACTGGAATGACCCAGAGGGATGAGATGGGGAGGGAGGTGAGAGGGAGGTTCAGGATGGGGAACACATGTACACCCATGGCGGATTCATGTCAATGTATGGCAAAACCAATACAATATTGTAAAGTAATTAGCCTCCAATTAAAATAAATAAATTTATATAATAAAGAAATGTATAATATAATGTTTAAAAAAATAAAGAAATCCAAGTTAGTAAGGAAAACAGAGAAGAGGGAAATATTTTCTTGCAGCTAACATGTAGATTTGAATAATCAACTTCTGGAGACAAGAAAAATCCAAGGTCTTTCCCCTAATCCAAAACATTAGCAAGACTGGTAAATCTGATTGGAGCAGATTGAGTTGTATATTGCAAATATACCCCCACCCTGTGCCCCACTTCAACAGGAAAGAGTATATATCCCAGCTTTGGTCATGTGACTTGCCTTGACCAACAGCATGTGAGTGGACATACCAATCTAACTTGGAGAAGTTGCTTTAAACATGATTTGTGCTTTGGCTAGCCATCTTGTTCCTGTGTCTCCCTGACAAGATGATTGTCTTAATTTGCCAAGGCTTTCAGAAAACAAAGTATCACAAACTTTTTCAAACACCAGAAATTTATATCAGATTTGTAGGCTGATGTCCAAGATCAAGGTGTCAGCAAGGTTGGTTTCTTCTGAGACTGTGTCTGTTTAAGTGTCTCTCCTGGACTTGTAGATATCCATCTTCTCCCTAGGTGCCTGTTTCCAAGTTTTCCCTTTTTATAGGGACATAAGCCATACTGGATTAAGGCCACACCCAATGATCTCACTCTAACTTAATATTCTCTATAAAGACCATCTCTCCAAATAAGGTCACACATTGAGGGTTAAGACTTCAGCATATGAATTTCATGGGGACACAATTCAACCCCTAAAAAAGAGTTTATTCCAGAGAGAGACTGATGGATCAGTCTGGGTCTGGAAGGGAGAGGCTGTGAGGAGCAGACCTGCTAGAGACCTACGTTACATGAGTGAAAAATAAATGTATATGGAAGCCACGGAGATTTGGAGACTGTTATTGTGGAACATAATTTGGTGAGATCTGACAAATGTACCAATTTGCAAGCATAACCAAAAATGATTAATTAGCAGATTTCTTGAAAACCACAGTGTCTCGCCCTATAAGAAGAAAAACTCTACCAACCATTTCAATGAGCAGTTGCATGGCATTGCTAAATCTGGGCAGCTCAAGGATACATAAGACAGAGATAAGAACACTCAATGGGTAACTGAAGTGAAAATCGCTCAGTCATGTCCGATTCTTTGCAACCCCATGGACTATACAATCCATGGAATTCTCCTGGTCAGAATACTGGAGTGAGTAGCCTTTCCCTTCTCCAAGAGATCTTCCCAACTCAGAGATTGAATCCAGGTCTTCCACATTGCAGGCAGATTCTTTACCAGTTGAACCACAAGGGAAGCCCCCCGGATGGGTAATGGGAACTGTACAGAATTTCTGGGTGAGATAAGAAAAGCTGTTTATCTCACGTAATCAGCCCTGCCCTTTCTATTTCTTATGTTCAAAGATACAGATTTCCACAGAGCAATTCATTCACATCATCATCATGTCCTAAGATGGTCTCATAAGCAAGACAGAATAATTAGTAAGCCAATGATGTCCAATAATCAGAGCACTCTAGTAAGGAATATTCTACTCTGGGTTATTCAACATAACAACCCAGATGATGTCAAGAGAAAAAATAAAGTCAGAACTCATGTTAACTTCAATGTCTACATGTTCATTTTCTAAAAAGTTTAAGAAAACTTTCTTACTCATTTCTATACTATCTTTTGGACAATTTTTCCCTTTCAAATACAATAAGAAAGTCTGCCTAAAAATATTTACCCTCTAGACAGATAGATAACATGTTATATATAAAAAAAGAAAAAATGCTTCTCTGAATTCTTAGACACTGGACTTCAAAGAAAACATTTCAAAGTCATTAGTGTTTTCCATGTCCCTGATTTTATGGATATATGTGTGTATATATATTATGCATATATACACACCCTTCTCTCTACCTTGGATTTGCTTCTTGTTATTCCATTGTAATCCTTGCTACAGCCCTCCAATTATTTCTACTGCTATGACTTTGGCCACCTCATGTGAAGAGTTGACTCATTGGAAAAGACTTTGATGCTGGAAGGGATTGATGGCAGGAGGAGAAGAGGACGACAGAGGATGAGATGGCTGGATGGCATCACTGACTCGATGGACCTGAATCTGAGTGAACTCCAGGAGTTAGTGATGGACAGGGAGGCCTGGTGTGCTGCGATTCATGGGGTCATAAAGAGTCAGACATGACTGAGTGACTGAAATGAACTGAAGGACTTTTCCCCTAAGTCAAGACAGGTTTTAGACAGTTTGAGTCAGCTAAGAGGGTGAAGTTCAGGTCCAGTTTTGGTGTGCATTAAGGTTTCCTTTTGGGGGCTTCCCAGGTGGTTCAATGGAAAAGAATTTATCTTCAGTGCAGGAGACGCAGAGATGTGGGTTGAATTCTTGCATTGGGAAGATCTTCTGGAGTAAGAAAGAGAAACTCACTCCAGTATTCTTGCCTGGAAAATTCCACGGACAGAGGAGCCAGGCAGGCTACAGCCCACCAGATTGCATAGAGTCAGACAGGACTGAACACACGTGCAAGACTTCCTTCTTCATCTGTAGGATGTGTGTGACTCATCCACAAGGCCATCAGGAAGTCAGATGGACCAGTTAAGAGCAGGTTGAAGTCAGACTGCCTGGGTTTAAACCCCAGCTCCAACACTCATCAGCCATGTGATTCCTTAACCTCTATGAGCTATAGTGTCCTCCTCTATCAAATAGGGCCAATAATAGTACTTCAATCCTAGGGACGTTCTCAAGATTAAGTAAGCTAATGTATATAAAGGCCCATGAACATTGTAGAGAAAATTGTAGGGGCTCAATCAATGTNCTATGAGCTATAGTGTCCTCCTCTATCAAATAGGGCCAATAATAGTACTTCAATCCTAGGGACGTTCTCAAGATTAAGTAAGCTAATGTATATAAAGGCCCATGAACATTGTAGAGAAAATTGTAGGGGCTCAATCAATGTTCATTATTATTAAAAATGGCTTTGAAATCTACTCCTGGAGGGAGAGCTAACAGGTCGGTCACCACTGGTAACGACACTATGTTTTGGTTCAAGAGTCGTAGGAGGCTTGGCAGCCTTTTGCCAAAGGCATATCCATTCTGGAACAGCTGTAGGTTTCATTCTTGGCCATGATAAGAAGATGCATGCATGGGTGCCCAGTCGCTCAGTTGTGTCTGACTCTTTGCAATCCCACCAGGCGAAACACAGGAGACAAGGGTTCAAACCCTGACTCAGAAAGATCACTTGGAGTAAGAAGAAGGTAAAGTTTGCTTTATCTTTAGCACTATCCACTCACAGAAGAAAACCAGGGAAAACACCCCTATTCCAATGCTGAGCCCTCAGTAAGTATGCCATGTTATTAATCTCTTTCAACACTCAATTCTCACTGCGTACCAGCTACAGGACAAGAGCTGGGGGTATAGGAGAGAAAAGAAATACAAATTTCTGCCGTTGGAGAGCTTGCATTCTAGCTAGGGGAGACATATAACAAATAGAATAAGCAAATAAAAATACAACTCGCAGAATTCAGGTCCTAAGACCCTCCCATGACTCTGCCCAGCCTCTGCCTCAGACTAGATTCACTCTTCTCTTCCACTGAACACATTTGCTGGCCTGAAATATGTTGTTACCATTGGTTACCATACATTTTGAGACATAAGGATGAAATAAGAAGTCATAAATTTCTATTTTAAAGATACTAAGTATTTTCTCTAGACTTACCTTATCAAATAAATGCTTATGGATTTGGAGTCCACAGATGTGGGTCTCATCTTTGTTTACTGAGCTCTAGTCCTGTGACTCTGGCCATATTATTAAAATGAAACAATTTAACCTCTCTGGGCTTTGCCTCAGTGAAATAATAGAATTCATTGATCAGCTGTTCTCAAGGTGCCTGTGTGCATGCTGAGTCTCTTCAGTTGTGCCCGACTCTTTACCACTGTATAGACTATTGCCAACNGAGGCAATCTTTTCCCATCATCTGGGGGAACACTTCTTTAAACACTTCTTTAAGTGGATAAGGTTTCCATGTAAGAATCCATTTGTTGACAGCTGTCTCATGGAAGCTGTAAATGTGTTTTTTAGGTATTTGTTTACTTGTCCTTAGAAGTAAATTGGCAAGAAAAGAGCTAGCTCACTTAAGGACCTGAAAGTTATTGTGCATAGCACAATGGTTTTATTTGCATAATGCTAATAGTCTGCAGAACTCTCTGACTCCCAAAGCAATAGAAAAAGAAGTGTTAACAAAACTAACAAACTAGCAGTAACCAGAATCAGAGGTGGTGAATTTAATTACAAAAAGTGACATCCAAGAAATTAATGAATCAGTGTCTCAGAATACAGTCAGCAGGAGGGATATCCAGGTCAACATCATGACCAATGAAACAGATCAGCATTCATCAAGAAATTACTTTGTAATCAAAATAATATATGCCTTCATCTAAAAAAACTGGACATGGGGCTAGACTGTTTCTTAAGGCTCTTCCAGCCATAATATTCTATTAGTCTAAGATTTCACAACATCTTAGAGGTAGAGCTGATCACCATCCAAATCTCCCTTGTGTATTTGTTGACTTACATGCCAGATGGATTACCAAATTACAACCCAGAGGACCTGGATTAGGTCTGCCTACTCAGTCAGGATTTTGTTGCAACTACAGATAGTAACAGTCTTATCAGAAGTCCTAAAATCTTTATGAAATAGTCCAGGAAACCACAAGCAATCAACAAGTAATGGAACATGGTAAAAATATAAATTTAGAGAAAAACAAGATCTTTGTTAAAGTACCATTACTTTGCTAGCAAATTCATTTGTATGTCTCTGGCTTCCTAGAAGATGCATGCTTCCCCTGTGGCTCAGACTGTGAAGAATCTGCCTACAATGCAGGAAACCTGGGTTCAGTCCCTGGGTTGGGAAGATACCTTGGAGAAGGAAATGGCCACTTGGAGAATCCCATGGACAGAGGAGCCGGTGGGCTACAGACCATGCGGTCACAAAGAGTAGGCATGACTGAGTAACTTTCACTTTCACTTCCTCAAAGATGGTGGGAAAAATTTTACATAAATGGTGAAGAAAAACATGAAAAGAATGAATTATTGTGTTAGCCCAAAAGTTTGTTCTTCTTAAAGGATGTTATGGTAAAATCTTGAACAAACTTTTTGGCCAACCCAATAATTGAAAATGTCCAAGTTCAGGTAAACTCTTTGGAGAAAACCACATATGAAATGTGATTTACGGGGTTCTGGGGGAGGTCAACCATACCAAAAACATTGCCTACCCTAATCAGCCTTCCACAGGCCTCAGATTCTCCTGTAATTCGTTCTTCTTTCGTCTTACTCCTTCGATTAGACACTTACTAAAACATTGAGATGTTATCAACCATTATCACCTTAAGAGAAATTATATTTTATCAGATTAGCTACTCGCGCATTCATCAGGACTTGGGGAGAGGAGAATACAAACAGGTAAATGTTGGAATTGAGGAAGAATTACCCACTGGCCAGAGCCTCTGAAGGTGGGGCTGGGGAAGGATGGAGTACCATGGTAAGGAATCCTGGGACCCTAAAATAAAGGGAGAGAAATAAAGCACGTGTAGGAGTAGGGAGAAAGAGAAAGAAATCAACAGTTGAGGCAGAGTTACTGTTCACTGGCCATGCTTCTAGAAGCTTTACATTGATTTTTTCACTTTATCCTCAGAATAACCTACCACTTAGATATTATTAAACCCATTTTACAGCTGATGAAACTATAAGCTCAAATGAGATAATAACTTGCCCAAGCTGACAGAGCTAACAGATGGTAGAATCTGGATATAAAAGGACTGCATAGCCTGGGCAGATTTCTCTCCATACAAGGCTTCCTCTCTCTAGGTCTTACGCTCTCCACAGTGCCCAGAATACCACTTTGCTACTTACCGTGCAGGCCCTCGAGGGAAAGGGGAATGGAAACATGAAAAGCCAAGTTTTCCTTCTCTGCAATTGTGCTTTATACCAGTGGTTTTCAAATTTTGCATTTAACCATGAAAGCTTGTTTTTCAAACGACCTTAAGTGAAACCTAATCCACTCACCATGGTGGCTCAAAGCCTATTCATCAAACCACATGATTGCCATGTAAAAGCTTCAAAACCACTACAAGAAAGGTGCAAAGACTCTACAAATAACAGTATATGAATCACCACTAAACACATGAATTGTTGCTCAAAATCACTCATCATCAGAGAAATGAGTATTAAAGCAACAATGTAAAACCACTACACACCTACTCGAAGGGCTAAAACTTTAAAGACTAGATGAACAGGATATAGAACAACTAGAACTCTTGAAGCATTGCTAGTGGGAATGCAAAATGGTACAGCCATTTTAGAACACAGTTTGGCCATTTTTTATAGTTATAACAAATCATCATCACCAACAGGCCAGTAATTTCACTCATAGGTATTTATTCAAAGAGAAATGAAATATGTGTCTACACCAAGACTTGTATATGAATGTTTATAGCAGCTTGAGTAATAAGCATCCCAAATTGGAAAGAGCCCAAATGTCTAGAATAGGTAAATGGGTAAACAAATGTGGTATTCCATACCATGAAATATTAATGATCAATTAAAAGGAAAAAACTGCAGATATATTCAATAACATGGATGAATCTCAAAAACATGCTGAATGACAGAAGGCAAACACAAAAGCATGTACTGTGTGATTCTCTTTCATGAATTTCTAGAAAAGACAAATCTAATTTGCAGGATTGAAAGCAGATTAATGGCTGTCTAAGGCTGGGATGTTGGATGGGGAAGGATGTGAAGGAGTCTAGTGTTTTGGGAGCTGATGATGCTATTCTCTATCTTAATTATGGGATTGTTTCTTGGAGGCATAAATTTGACAAAATTCAAAGAACTACAAAATATATACATTTTCTCTCAATAAAATTGTTTTTAAAAAATGCCACTACAATTACTAAGGATTTGTTAAGGCAGAACTGAACCCAACTATATAATCACTCAAGTGAAATTTTGGTCACTTTTCCTTTTTAGATTTTTCCTGTCTTCCTGTCTCCAACTCAGCTCTGCTCTCCTCTATAGCCCATGAAGGATGGCAACGCCATCTGTCCTACAAACTTTCAGCTGACTTCGTTACAAAAATATCCCAGGACCAAAGCTAGAGCTAATGAACATCTTACACCACTTGGAAGAAAAAAGGCTATGTTTTTGGCTTAGGAGAGTTGAGCTTCACTTCAAATCAGAGTTGAAGCTATTTTCTCTGTACTGAATCCAAATCACTCAAATTCCTGAAATTCATCCATGGTTATTATCTACCTGGTGCCAAAATATCCTGATGAAAAGCGCAACATTCAGCCAGTTGTGTGGATTTTTTTGTCCTGAAATCTCAAAGCTCAGCTATTTGGCAGGATAGCAGAACAGCTGAGCAGTCAACCAATGCTTCTGCTATGGACAGAGGAGCTGAAGAATTGTGCACATAAGGCCTTATGCAAAAATCAAAATGCAAAAGCTCAGTGCCAATGTCCCTTATGGCTGACCAAGAGGGATCCACAGCATTTGAAGCATGGAAGTTTGGATCATAATGAATCCTGTCCAACAGCCTCTGTTTACAGATTGAGAAATTGAGGCAACTCCTATTCATCCTTTAAAACTTTGATTAAATGCCATGTCGTCTAGAGAGCCTTTCTCTACCTCTCCAGGCTGCTTTCTACTGTGGCTCCCACAACAGATTAATACTGCATTCTAGTACTCATCCCATCATATTCAATTTGCTTAAACATCCATCTCCTCCACTTATTTTGTAAGCTATTTAAGTATAAGACTATAAGCACTATCTGGTGGCTCAGTGGTAAAGAAGATGTCTGCAATGCAGGAGCTGCATTAGACTCAGGTTCAGTCCTTGAGTCAGGAAGATTCCCTGGAGGATGGCATGGTAACCCACTTCAGTATTCTTGCCTGGAGAATCTCANGATGTGAAGGAGTCTAGTGTTTTGGGAGCTGATGATGCTATTCTCTATCTTAATTATGGGATTGTTTCTTGGAGGCATAAATTTGACAAAATTCAAAGAACTACAAAATATATACATTTTCTCTCAATAAAATTGTTTTTAAAAAATGCCACTACAATTACTAAGGATTTGTTAAGGCAGAACTGAACCCAACTATATAATCACTCAAGTGAAATTTTGGTCACTTTTCCTTTTTAGATTTTTCCTGTCTTCCTGTCTCCAACTCAGCTCTGCTCTCCTCTATAGCCCATGAAGGATGGCAACGCCATCTGTCCTACAAACTTTCAGCTGACTTCGTTACAAAAATATCCCAGGACCAAAGCTAGAGCTAATGAACATCTTACACCACTTGGAAGAAAAAAGGCTATGTTTTTGGCTTAGGAGAGTTGAGCTTCACTTCAAATCAGAGTTGAAGCTATTTTCTCTGTACTGAATCCAAATCACTCAAATTCCTGAAATTCATCCATGGTTATTATCTACCTGGTGCCAAAATATCCTGATGAAAAGCGCAACATTCAGCCAGTTGTGTGGATTTTTTTGTCCTGAAATCTCAAAGCTCAGCTATTTGGCAGGATAGCAGAACAGCTGAGCAGTCAACCAATGCTTCTGCTATGGACAGAGGAGCTGAAGAATTGTGCACATAAGGCCTTATGCAAAAATCAAAATGCAAAAGCTCAGTGCCAATGTCCCTTATGGCTGACCAAGAGGGATCCACAGCATTTGAAGCATGGAAGTTTGGATCATAATGAATCCTGTCCAACAGCCTCTGTTTACAGATTGAGAAATTGAGGCAACTCCTATTCATCCTTTAAAACTTTGATTAAATGCCATGTCGTCTAGAGAGCCTTTCTCTACCTCTCCAGGCTGCTTTCTACTGTGGCTCCCACAACAGATTAATACTGCATTCTAGTACTCATCCCATCATATTCAATTTGCTTAAACATCCATCTCCTCCACTTATTTTGTAAGCTATTTAAGTATAAGACTATAAGCACTATCTGGTGGCTCAGTGGTAAAGAAGATGTCTGCAATGCAGGAGCTGCATTAGACTCAGGTTCAGTCCTTGAGTCAGGAAGATTCCCTGGAGGATGGCATGGTAACCCACTTCAGTATTCTTGCCTGGAGAATCTCATAAACAGAGGAGCCTGGGAGGCTACATACAGTCCATAGGGTTGCAAAGAGTTGGACATGACTGAAGCAACTTAGTGTGCATAAGCTCTGTACACTCAAACCCTAGCACACAGTGAAAGCGAAAGTGTTAGTCCCCTAGTCATGTCCAACTCTTTGTGACCCCATAGACTGTAAGGGGCTCCTCTGTCTGTAGAATTCTCCAGGCAAGAATTCTGGAGTAGGCTGCCATTCCTTTCTCCAAAGAGGGTGCTCAAATTCGTAGGTGAACTTGGGTTGAGAATCTGAACAAACTTGAACTCCAAATACATTCTTTCTCCATGTGGTAATGAAATCGTGGTAGTGAAATTCAGAAATTCTAGTCTGAGGCACTAAATACTGAATATCTTAAGGTTTTATGTTCTTTAGACAAAGAAAACACTAATAAAGTAAGTTGAAATAAGCCACAAAGAGCTTCCCTGATGGCTCAGTCAGTAAAGAATCTGCCTGCAACGTGGGAGACCTGGGTTCAATCCTTAGGTGGGGAAGATCCCCTGGAGAAGGGAATGGCTACCCACTCCAGTATCCTGGCCCGGAGAATTCCACGGACTGTATAGTCCATGGGGTTGCAAAGAGTCAGACACAACAGAGCAACTTTCACCAATAGTAACTAACATTTGAATGTTTATTATATATGAGGCACTATTCTGAGAATTGTATGTGTATATATTAATTCATTTAACATGATTAGAAAACACATATTTTTGGATTTTTCTCTGCCTTTTTATACAATTTCTTTTTTTTTTTTTTTTAATTGGGCTGGGTCTTCCTTGTGATGCATGGGCTTCTCATTTTGGTAGATTCGCTTGTTGAGCAGAGCAGGCTCTAGGCGCACAGGCTTCGGTAGTTGCAGCACACAGGCTCAGTAGTTGTGATGCGTGGGCTTAGTTGCTCTGCAATATATCGAATCTTTCCAGACCAGAGATTGAACCCATGTCCCAGCATTGGCAGACAGACTTCCATCCACCGTATGTACCACCAGGGAAGTCAAAAAAAATTAGGTATTATACAATTTTTAAAGGTTACTTTCCATTTACAGTTATTGCAAAATACTTACTTTATTTGCCATATTGTACAATACCTCCTTGAGCCTATCTAACAACCAATAGTCTGGACCTCCCATTCTCCCATCCTTATATCGTCCCTCTTCCACCACTGGTAATCTCTGTATCTGTGAGTCTGCTTCTTTTCTGTTATATTAACTAGATCATTGTATTTTTTTACATTCCACATATAGATGATATCAGACAGTATTTGTCTTTCTCTGTCTGGCTTATTTCACTTAACATAATCCACTCCAAGTCCATTCATGTTACTGCAAATGAAAACTTTGTTCTTTTTTAAGACTGAGTAGTATTCCATTATATATATACACCTGTCTTTATCCATTCATCTGTTAATGGACATTTAGTTTGCTTCCATATCTTAGAAATTGTAAATAATGCTGCTATGAACATTGAGGAGAGAGCCTGTATTTTATGCTTATTACTAACACTATATGGAACTTGATTTTACTTTTTGAGCCTAATCCTGATGTCTTATCTGCATGCATGAATGCTAAGTCACTTCAGTCATGTCCAACTCTTTGCAATCCCATGGACTATCACCCACCAGGCTCCTCTGTCCATGGGATTCTCCAGGCAAAAATATTGGAGTGGGTTTCCATGCCCTCCTCCAAAGGATCTTCCCAACCCAGAAACTGAACCTGCATCTCTTATGTTTCTTGCATTGGCAGGTGGGTTCTTTGCCACTAGTGCCACCTGGAAAGCCCATGTCTCCTCTCTGACTAAATGAGAAAGAAAGGTGATGAAGTTTACCTAAACTTAATTGTGGTGTATAGATACACCATAGTTAACATACACATATATATGTGTATATATATGTGTGTGTGATATATATAAACATATGCATGATTTGATATATATATCAGATCATCTTAAACTTATATAATGTTATATTTCAATTATATTTCAATAAAATTGGGGAAAGCAATGAATAAATGGACTAGCAAGGAAAAAATTTTTAATTAAAAATAAAGAATAAAAGAAAAAAATTTTTAATGACAGTAGTCAAACATTCCCTCAGATTTCATGCCCACAGCCTATCATGACTTTCCATTTTTAAAAATCATCCTTATTTTAAAAACTGAAATTATTCTTTAGACTCCAAACTGTTCTTCTAGAATGACATTTTGATTAACAGTGTAAGGGGTTAAAAGCATGTGAGTTACATTTCTTTCATTGAAAACATGCACTTTGAAATCTAGAACTGTGCTTAAACTGAATTTATATGAGGCAAGTGTTCCCAAACTTTGACCTAAAATATTTCCCTCTCTGTATTGTCTGTCACCATGGAGCTGGGGAAGATTCACTTGATAAGGCAGAATATGAACCTGACAAAATGAAATCCAACCAGGAGGACTGGGCTGGAAGTTTCCATAAAAAATAAAAATGAAAAGCAAAGGTATTGGTTGACTCTCTCCATGAAAGTCTTAAATTCTATTGAATTGGTTCAATAATAAGCCCCTTGGCATAACAAAATTTCTTTTTTATGTAAAAAAAAATTGTTCCCAAGCACTTTGAAGTTACTATCATTATTAGATACTTAATACTTCCAACCCTAAAAAAATATGTCTTGTTTTTCTCTGAATCATTCAGAGCACAGGAACAAAATGATCTTGTACACAAGACTCAAAAATGAATGTTTATTGAGTTAATGAATATATTAATTCAATTGACCTTTCCCTTTTTTCCAGTGACTTTTCGGCATCTACAATAAGTCCTACAATGGCTTTTCTATGCAGATAAACACCTGCTAAATTAACCCAGCCAAACACCATCTCAGGCTCTCTTCAAGCCACCTCTAGTCTCATGCAAGCATCTCAGAACCTCCCTTCTCTAGACCCACCTGGCCCTTGATCTCTCCAGGCCCCAATTGTTCCTTAGACCACGATATTTATTCCCACCAGAGGAAGACCATCCTGGAAACCGCAATCTCAGTTCATGGCTTCATTTTCAACCTATATTATGATAACACTGCTCTTTCTCTGTTGAATGATCCTAAAAAGACAGTAGAGACCATTTAGGTGGTTGTTTCAGGATTTTGAACCATTCCTATTTACAAAACAGAAAGAGAGTCACAGATGTAGAAAACAAACTTATGGTACTATGGAGGAAATAGGACCAGGAAAATAGAGAGATTGGGATTAATGCATACATACTGCTATATATAAAATAGATAACTAATAAATACCTACTGTATAGCACAAAGAACTCTACTCAATACTCTGTAATGACCTATCTGGGAAAAGAATCTTAAAAAGAATGAATATGTGTACATGTATAAATGATTCAACTTTATTGTATACCTGAAACTAACACAACATTGAAAATCAACTATACTTTAATGAAGAGTAATTTAAAATAAATAAGTAAAATGGAAAGTTTTATAGCTTTCCCAACTGGTTGCCAAAATCACAAAGAATGTGAGCTGCAGATGAAAATTCATATAAATGCTCCTAAAACAGAAGAAAAATATTACATAATATTACATTCTGTGAAAAGTGAGAGAAGACTCTATAATGAAGAGTAGTCAAAATACCTGTGTTTGCATCTGTTGGCTGTGAGTTCAAATTCTAACTATGATTCTTATTAGTAATTTGACTTTGGACACTTGAAGCCTCAATCTCTCACATGTACAAGGAATGTCATAGTGACATTTTAAGGACAGAATGAGGTTCCATATTAAAAGGGGCATTCAATAAATATTCATTGGTCTGTGCACGTGTGAATGCTCAATTGTTCAGTAGTTTCTGACTCTTGGTGACTCTACGGCTTGTAGCCCACCAGGCTCCTCTCTCCCTGGGATTCTCCAAGCAAGAATACTGGAGTGGGATGCCATTTCCTACTTCAAGGGATCTTCCTGGCCCAGGGATCGAACCCACGTCTCCTACATCAGCAGGCAGATTCTTTACCACTGAGCCACCTGGGAAGCCCATCCATTGGCCTATCCCACATATAATTTAAGATGCAAAGGAAGTGACCATTGAGACTATAAACCCTAAATTCTTATGACATCTCTGTTTGAGTTTTGTGGCATAACTCAAAAAACAATTTCGTTTTTCACCTCAGTCATATATTCTCATGACAACTTTAGTCAAGAGTACAGCTGATATACAGAGCCTCTTACTTGGTGATCATAGAAGGATAGCATAGAAGTGCAATTGCTTTTTGGACAGAAATAACCACAACACAGAGAAAGAATTCCTCTATTTTATAGCAAAGTTCAAGACTGCCACATTTTATTTATGGGAATTTAAGTGTGAGAGAGAGCCCCCCTGTGTTCGTCCCCTATTTAAAGTTGCCATTAGATTGTGCTACTTAAGGATTGGGAGGCCGTGACCAATGCACTCTGAGAAACCACACAAGTTTATCTTTTAAGAGCAATTAGGGAGTTTTTAGGGCTTCCCTGGTGGCTCAGATAGTAAAGAATCCACCTGCAACGAAGGAGACGCAGGAGACCTGCGTTCAATCCCTGGGTTGGGAAGATCCTCTGGAGGAGGGCATGGCAACCTACTCCAGTATTCTTGCCTGGAGAATTCCATGGACAGGTTTTCTCCCTTATTTTTGTCTTTATTTTAATAGTATCACTTGATTCATCTGAAGTGCAAATTACATTTTATCTTTTTAATTGAAATACAGTAATACCTTTGGGGGCTTGCCTATTGGCTCAGTGGTAAAGAACCCACCTGTCAGTGTAGGAGACTTGGTTTTGATCCCTGGGTTGGGAAGATCCCCTGGAGGAGGAAATGGCAGCCCATTCCAGTATTCTTGCCTGGAAAATCCCATGGACAGAGGAGCCTGGTAGGCTATAGTCCATGGAGGTCAAAAAATAGTCAAACATGACTTAGCTACTAAACAACAACAAAAATTATCTCTTTAGGTGATTTTCAGCTGTTGCAGTCTATTTGATCATTATGCCACAAAATAATGCCATTCATTAAATTACAAGGAAAGGGTCAAAATAACTTGACGTCATCTGTGTTTCTTGATGCAGCTTTGTTCCTCTGGTCTGTAACATCTACCCCTGGCTGCCTAAAGCCTTTCTCTTTTCCATGTTGAAGATTGCTACCTTGTATGTGTGTGATTTTGCAGGATGATTTATTCCTCTTCAAGAACCAAGAAACACAAAGAATATCTTAAACCAGTTATTTTTAATGTTCGTTTTTATTATGATAGAAGCCCATGATGGGACCATGAAGTCTGTAGTACTATCCAATCTCCAGCAGAAAAAAAAAAATGTTCATTATTCACTCATTTATTTAGTGGTACTTTGAATCACAACCAAAATAGGTAAAATATGCAGTATCCATTTTCTCAACACTGAGAAACTAAACGTAGTTAAGTATGATAACATCTTCACTTCATTATGACATTTTCTATGGAGAAAAGCACAATTACATAAAATCATACCCCCAAGCAATTTTCAAGCACCTAGAAAAATTGAGTTCCTGGGCAAAAAAATCACTTCGGAGAAATACAAAATTCTGGGCAACATAAGATCACCCTAAATATCTTTGGTGCTTCTTTTTATACAACCTGAAGAGAAAATCATGGAAAAGCAGAGATTTGGCAACAAAATATTTGTGTTCTGCTGTCTGCAGTAGGAAAGAGAAAGCTGTTTTTCTCCTTTAGATTTTTCTCCCTTGGATTAACCTTACAATATATTCTCCAGGCAACTTCTTCAGGCTGGCCTAACACCCACCCTGTGTGTCTTTGATGGAGATCCATTATAAATTTGGGAAAACATCAGCTGCTACAGAAACACACATAGAAAGGAATTCCATCAGCCCACACTACCAAAGGGAGTAAAGTAGATTTGCAAGCTAAACTAAATAACAATTAATGGCAAATAAAAAATAATATGTGCTCTAAGTAGTGCCAGATCCTTGAACTACCCACACTATACTTTGCTTTTCACAGCCAATCTTCTCCAAAGAGTTAGTTTATAAGGAGTGGCTTATTTCTCAATAGCCTTTTTTTCCCATTTTGTTTGGAAGATAATTGCTTTAGAGTGCTCTTTGACAACCT